>PVJL010000100.1:296788-316057 GCA_004026885.1 Lyroderma lyra | reverse complement strand
CCAAATTTAAAAACTTTAGTCCACAAAGACTTATGTACCTCAGTGTTCATGACAGCACTCTTCACAGTGGGCCAAGACATGGAAACAACAAAATTGCCCTTTAATACCTGACTGGATAAAGAAGCTGTGGTACATACACACAATGGAATATTACTCAGCTATAAGAAAAGATGAAATATTGCCATTTGTGTCAAAATGGATGCAGCTCAAGACCATCATGCTAAGCAAAATAATCCAGATAGAAAAAACCAAGCACTATATGACTTCACTCATATGCGGAATATAAAACTGAAAGCAACAAAGAAAAAAAAACCCACCAAAACTCATGGACACAATCAATAGTTTAGTGGCTACCTGGGAACAAGTGGGGAGGGAGTGGGAGAAGAGGAAGGAGGAGTCAAATACATGGTGATGGAAAGAGAACTCACACTGGGTGGTGAACACACAATGCAACACACAGACGATGCACTGTAGAATTGTACACCTGCAACCCATGTAATTCTTGTTAACCAGTGTCACCCCAATAAGTCTAACAAGAAAGAAACAAGTTTTAAAGGTTAAATTGTCTGATGTTACAGACAAGTATATAGCAAACTTGGTATTGGAAAAAGATACCTGACTTTAGTGTTAATACAGGAGTTCCCACTTACCCAGTTTTGCTTCCAACAGTTCAGTTGCATGCATTCAAATGTGGTGCAAACATATTAAATAAAAAATCCCAGATATAAACTCATAATTTTAAATTAGGCGCCATTCTTAGTTGTGTGATGGAATCTTGTGCCTTTCTGCTCCATCCTGCCTGGGACATGAGTCATCCCTTTTCCAGTACAGCCACATTGTACATGCTCCCTGACTGTTACTCACTTTGTAGCCATCTTGGTTATCAGGTCAGTCATGGTATTGTGGAGCCTGCACTGGAGTAATCTTTTACTTAATATTGGCCCCACAACCACTGACAAATTTGTACTTCAGTGTATTGTTATAATTCTTCTATTTTATTATTAGTTATTGTTGTTCATCTCTTACTGTACCAATTTATAAATTAAATTTTATCAGAGGGGTGTGTGTGTGTATATGTGTGTATACGTGTGTGTGTATATGTGTGTGTATGTGTATACGTGTGTGTATGTGTGTGTGTATACGTGTGTGTATGTGTGTATACGTGTGTGTGTATATGTGTATACGTGTGTGTGTATATGTGTGTGTATGGGTGTGTGTATGTGTGTATGTGTATACATGTGTGTATGTGTGTGTGTATACGTGTGTGTGTATACGTGTGTGTATGTGTGTATATGTGTGTGTGTCTGTGTGTGTATATAGCAAATATATAGAGTTTGGTACTCTGTGCTTTCAGGTATCCATTGGAGGTCTATTATACTTTTAATCATTCACTAGTTGTAATATTTTACTATGATGATGGTGGTTAATTTTCTGAGTTTTTAAAGAATATATATTTAAAATAACACTAACTTTATTTCATTATTATAAATGTTAACGTTCTCTTTACCTCAGTCTCTAATTTCATTGGTTAGTACTTTTAGCTTTATATGAGATAATATTCTTCTTTGTTTCTTCTTTATTGTGAATCTATTTCACCATTAAATATGATATTAGCTATTGATATTAAACATTTTAACATATTAATTATTTTTAATCAGGAATGATCTCTGCTGATCCTATGTCTCTTCAATAATCGTATTTTTGAGTTATTTTATGATGTTTCACTACATTTTCTAATATTAACAAATTGTTGCAGTCCAGATCTAATTCCTTTTTGTCATCACCCATTTACAAAAATTCATGGCTTTGATACTTCTTTTTAGTTTTATTTTCCACTCAGTTTTATAAGTGCATTTAAGTTTTTTGCACTTTTGCTTGCTAATATGATGTTTACTATCAGAATTACTTTTCATTTTCAAATATTTTATATTGAGAAATTGTACACTATTTTTAATGTTCTTGAGCCAGTTAATTGCTATAGAAATTATCTGTCAACAACACTGAAGACCAGGAGTCCATTTGAGGAATAGCTCTTTGTCAGCATTCTCAACTTCTTGAAAGATTATTGGTATATTCAAATATTCTAATTCTTTTTGGGTTAAATATGATAATTTATACTTCCTAGAATATCATATGTTCTATATCATCTGTATTTCTGGAATATATGTTCTGTATAATATTAACATTTTCAAATAAATTGCTGTATAATTTTCCATTTTATGAAATATTTTGTAGAGAATTTTAAAATCTCCTGTACTTCTCTGGCTATATTTTATTTCTCATTTCTCTTTTATATTCTACCTTGAATTATCTTGCCAGAATTTGTTTCCAACACACATTTTTCAAAGATCCAGCTCTAAGCTTTGTCATTTCTACTCTTGTACCTTTCCTATCTCAGCTTTCTCAGCTGTAAGTTGAAGGTAGTAGTATGGATCTCACAGTATTGTCATGAGGTTTTGATGAGGCAGTAAATAGAAACAGCCTTTGCATAGAGTTGATGGCATGGTTAGCAGTAAAAATGATACCCATGATTAATTATTGGATTCTGGTTTAAATGTATTACATGCTCTCTCCCTTTTATCTTTAGGTTAATCTTACAACTTTTTTAAAGAAAACCTTCAGGTTCATTCTAATTTAAGGTTGTTTTTTTTTTTTCTGGGTGTGGATTCACCCATACCTTGTAAGTTTATCTTTGAGGGTTAACATTAGAGTTTCTGAACAGTCTGTAATTATAAAGCTTTAATTTCCTCATTTGGCTTAATAATTATTTAAAATAATGGTTATGAGTCACTTGAGTTTTGTCATAATTTCAATTTTTTAAACATGATTTGTATGGTCAATATAACTTTATTGCATTTATTAAGGAATATGGCCTATGCTATTTTTACCATCAGGAATTTATTGAGGTTTTATTTTGTGATATTGTAATATAATGGAAAGAATCTTTATTCTCTGTCTGAATGGTACTAAGCACCATATATATTGATAATAACAAGTGATTAATTATAAAATTTAATTTCTCTTTTTCCTAAAGAAAACTAAGGAAACAGTTTTAGTTTCTGAGAGGTGAGAGAATAATTTTGGCTGCAGTGAAGTATGGAAAGTTATTTTTAAAAAATGTTTTCACAGAAGAGATTTGGGTATCAGCAAAGCCTAGAATTTTAAATGGAATTGGATAAGGTACAGAAGGGCAGAACAATATTTATTAACATAATGTTTTTCAAAGCTATAGTGCGCTTTTTAGTCTACATAACACAAGTCTTTTAATCAGCTCCAGAAAATTTTTTTCTATTGTAGCTGTGAATATTGTTTTTGTTCCGCCTGTTTCATTCTGATCTTCAGTAACCCAAATGGTCCATACATTTAATTTTATTTCTCTGCCTTTCATATCTATAACTTTCTCATTAGTTCCTTCTTCATTTGGGAAATCTACTTGGAGTTTTTCCTTTATGTCTTGGACTTGATCTCTCACATAATCTTTCTCTATTTGCTGACTCCAAAATGAATGATAACCTTTTTTTTTTATGATACAGTTTCTTAAGAAAGCATCATTTTTTTCATTTACCTGTTGTATCTCTTACAGTCTTTCCTTCAGCTTTATTTATTCTTTTTACATTAATGTGAGCATGCCAGTTTGTTGAAATTTTTATCTCCATGCTGTAGCCCAGTTTTCAAAGTCACTTCCCCCTCAATCTTCAGAATATTGTGTATTTCTGGTTTTTTGTACTATACTTGCACAAAATATAGATACTGGTGTTTGCTAGCACACAGCACAGATAGATTACCCCAGTCTGGTTTATAATGGTCTCTTAAACTTAAAGCAGGTTGATGTGCACAACTCTGGTTCAGTTGGAAACCTGTGTACCACTGAGGTACAACCTACACAGTCTGCTCCATCCACCCCAAAATGAAGTACATATAGTAGAAATTCTTTCTACCAGTGTCAACATAACTCACAAGTTCAATTTTCTCTCTAAAACAATCATACTTTTGCTCATACTACTCTCATTGTTTATGAATAATTAGTCTACTCCCTAATTTGTATAATTATATACCCGCTGATTATACTTACTAATAATCAGTTATGTTGTTCCTAAACTTGTTTATTTTACTTGTTTGTCATTAAAATTATATAATCTAATGGAATATTATATAAACTAATAAATATGTTTGAAAATAAAATACTTTCTATGAGATCTGTGTTTGGAAAGGTATATTGCTAATAATAAACAATGCTGCTAAAATAGATACTGGCAAGAAAATTCTAAAAGATGGGAACATGTAAAAATCTTTAGATTTTATACTTACAAAGATAATGAGTTTTTAAATGTGCCTTAAAGAATTAAAACTTGAGATTATAGGTAAAACAGTAATCTGTTTGCCAGTTGCTTGAGAATTCCTAATTGCCTGAGAGTGCTGGCTGCTTTAGTTCTGGTTAATGGAGAGTCTACTTACATTTAACTGGCATCTGCCAGTCCCCATGGGTGCCAGTTAACTGAGAGTCTCCTGCATTACTATTCCAAGAGAGAAGATACTGAATTCTAATCGGTGGGTCCACTATAAAAAAAAGGCCTTGGTCCCTTATTGATAGATAATTTTGAATCACTTTGTATTTTTTCTTTATGTTTAAGTTAAAATGCTATAATATATGTGTCACTTTGGTGTTTGTCTGCTTTAACCAAGGAATAAACCAGATTTTTATCAAATGCATGAGCTTCTGCACATAATAGCCATTTCCTATCATTAGCTTCTACTAAGAAACTTTTTGTTACTCCCCTTTGTGTAGCACTTCACTTGTAGGGGTATACCCTGGAGACTGCAAGGCACTGCCACCAATATGCCACTCTGTTCTCTGCCCTTTGTTTTCTGGGAGTTGCTAGAGCTTAATAAATGTCAGATGATACATAAAGAAAAAGGTAAGATTAACATGATAAACACACATATGTACGTGCACACACACACACAAAGAGGAAGACGTCTTGTAAGTATTATTTTTACCAGCTCTGCTTTTGTAAAGACAATTATAAAGGTATTATCCAGATATTTTTGGGGGGAGAACTCAAAATTGCAATGCCATGGGAGTTCTGCTTGCATGCTGTAAACTCATTTGTCAAGCTAATAGATGCCGTGTAGACGTGGGTGACCTCTATGGCCTCTCATTAACTTGGTTTGATTAGACAGCTAAACTGCTTAGTAGAATCTAAGGAAGATTGTAAATAAAATTGAGGGGTAGGTGTATGCATGTGGAGATACCAAACTGAGTGGGTAAGAATCTAAATGCATGATTCCAATAATTTCAGATGTATAAAACCACAGGAGAAATCAGAATGATCTCTGGGCATCTTTCTTTGTACTATGATAACAAACAATTCACTGTGTATATGACTAAACTGCTAGAACATTGGCGTGTACAATATATTTAATAATACTGTGTTAGAAGTTGCTCATAACAGCTGATTATATCTGCTAATGGTCTCAGTTATTTTAGGAACCAACCTAAGTGTTCAATCGTTATAGAGCCATAGGGATAATATAGACCATATATGTGTGCTTTCAGTTACTTATTTGTTCTAATTATTGGAGTCGACTTGAATTGCATCTTCCCGGCAAACGGCAGTTGGATTCCTTGTAGAGGAGACTCACATCTCTTACTCTCTTACTCGTTAAAAATAATGACAATGGGACTGTTTTTAGTTTGTCTCTGTTGGTTGCCATAGTTTCCTAGGATACAATGCCTCCCAGTTTCCATGGGCCCACCACTGGCTAGGGCGGAAATGCTCTCTGTCGTGATGCAAGGGCAAATACGGGAGTATAGTCTGCCTAAAACTACATTATTGGAAGTTTCAAAATGGAAGCATCAGGGAAAAAAATACAAAAACACAGTCTCTTCCTGGCCAAAGAAAAGTATCATGTTCTTAAAGAAACGGCAGCCAAGTGTAGACGAGTAGAAATAGCACCAATATTCACAGAGAAAAAAAAAGAGAGAGGGAGGTGGACAAAGATGAAAGAGGGGACACGGAGAAGAAGATTCAGTAGCTGAGGAGAGAAGTCACAGACATTATTGCATAACCTGAACACATGTGCTAAACAGAATTTTGAAAAGAAGGTATTATTAGAGGTGCTTTAACAGTAACAACACGGATATTAACCATTCGTTTTATATTAACTCTATTTTTGGCACCTTTTACCTCTGCTTTTACAGTGTGCATCAATTAAAAATAAACTGTTACCTGAAGAATTCATAATACTGCAGCCTAGTTCCTCTAGTTTTAAATCAGTCCTTATCTTTTTGACAAGTTTCCACGCTGACATTTTTTTGTTTCATATGTAAATTTCTTTTGCCTTTTCTTCCCCTCTGCTTTACAATTTTGTATGCCTTTCCTTGGAGTTGTTTTCCAGTGCCAGTATTTTTCACTACTGTTCTGGAAAACAGTAGCCAGTATTATTAGATAAAAAAAAGAAATGCAATATAAAAATACTTGAAATGAAGAGAAAAGAAAGGATTACTTGCAGAGATATTATTATCTGTGTAGAACATTCCAAATAATTGAGTGGGAAACTATTTAAAAGATGAAGAGAATTCAGTAAAGTAGTAGATTCTAAAAATCAATCTGTAAAATACCAATTGTTTTTCTATATACAAACAATAATTAGTTAGAAAATGTAACAGCAAGAAAGATCGAATTTTCAAAAGCAACCAAAAATTTATAATAGGTAAGTTGTAAACTTAACATACTGTGAAGAACCTGACTTAAATTCTGTTAAGAGTGTCAACTTTGTCTAAATTACTCTCTGTATCCATCCATTTGCTACAAAAATACCAACAGTTTCTTTTTTTCTAGAACCTGAAACAAAGCTAAAATTCATCACAAAAAGTATACTATGCAAGGCCAGCTAGAAAAATTCTGAGGAAAAAAATGGAGGAGAATAAACCTAAAAGATATTTAAAAAAATAACAATGACAGCTATATTTGATATTATGGAAGAAATAAACAGATCAAAGAAATAAACTACAGTGTATTAATTGGAGCCGGCTAGGTAACAACAAATTAATTCTGAAACCGTAGGGGCTTAACACAAAGAGGTTTGTTTACTTGGTCATGCTTCAAGTTTATTTTGGGTATATGGAGTGCCAGGCAGCTCAGCTCTAGGTAGACTCTCATGGACCCAGTCTCTTGCTGGTACCCATAGGTTCTAGCAGAATTTACTGCAACATACAAAGGTCTGATATTTAAGTTCATGAACTCATCCTAGAAAAAGTGCCACACACCTCATTGCTGAATATCACTATGGTCACCCGGAAGTACTCCCCTTGGGAAGCTGTGCACAAATGCTAGTGCTTAGTCCAACCTTCAAAGCAGTTTTGGAACTCTTTCTCTGAAATGGCTATCAGAGCTGTTGTATTACCCTTGCTGTCCTGAATGTCATGAAAATATCTTCGTTTCAATATTTTCTTTATCTTCGGGTAAAGAAAAAAGTCATTGGGAGCAAGATTAGGTGAGTAGGAAGGATGTTTCAATACAGTTATCTGTTTACTGGCTAAAAACTCCCTCACAGACAGTGCCGTGTGAGCTGGTGCATTGTCATAATGCAAGAGCCATGAGTTGTTGGTGAAAAGTTCAGGCTGTTTTAGTCTAACATTTTTACGCAGCCTTTTCAGCATTTCCAAATAGTAAACTTGGTTGACCGTTTGTCTGGTTGGTACAAATTCATAATGAACAGTTCCTCTGATACCAAAAAAATTTTGCAACATCATTTTGAGCCTTGATTTGGACCGATGGAACTTTTTGGTCAGGGAGAATTTGTTGACTTCCATTGTGCTCACTGACACTTTGTTTCAGGTCCTATTGGTACACCCATGTTTCATCAGCAGATAACATGGCCCAAAACATGGTCTTGCCTCTCCCAATGGTCTTGGCAAATCTCAACTCCCCTTTACTTTTGTTCATCAATGAGCTCCTTCAGGACCATTTATGCACACACCTTTCTTGTTCCAAGATTTTCAGTTAAGATTTTTCTGTTTCTCTATTGATGTTTATACTTGCTCTGCTATGTTTCTCACAGTCGGCTGATGATTTTGATGCACAAATTGATGAATTTTTGTGATGTTTTCATCAGTTCTACTCATTACTGGCTATCCTGACCTCTCTTCATCAGTGATGCTTTTTCTCCCCTCAAAAAACTGTTTAATCCATTTGTGCACTGCCATTTTCTTCATGGCATTGTCCCCATAAACTTGGACTAACATGTCCCTGATTTCATTTCTACTCTTGCCAAGTTTAAGAAGAAATTGAATGTTTGTTCGTTGCTGTTATTCAAGCTCTGACATTCTCGTGACAGCACACCAAAACACGCAACGATGATAATGTCACTCAACCAGACACCACTACATGTCAACATAAACATGGCTGTGAGACTCAGATACACCAAAGTTATGAAACCTTACCGAGTCATTTGTACAGTGCTGCCAACGTAAGTGCACGTTGGCATATTCATAAACTCGATTGTCAGACCTGGTCGGTCTTTCCTGCAGCCTTCACAGCAGGGTAAGAGAGCCTGAAGAGTGACAGTTATTCCCCTGTTTCAGTCTGGACATGAAATATTAATACTTAGGTCAGACATGATCTTACCCTATTGCAAGGAGGTTGAGCAGTCCTGGCCTCTATGAATCCGGGAAATGGTAGGAATGTCTATGATTGTGCAGTCAGAAATAGTTAAAAATAGACATGGGAGTATAGTTTACAATATAAATTCCACTTTAGATCTACAGGAAAATAAAAAGGATACTACTAAATGGTTTGGTTGGGAAGCATTGAGTGCTGATATGGGAGGAGTATCAAGCAACATTTCTTCCTCCTGTACCAAGACAAATTCCAAATCGAAAAAAGTTTGAAAAGAAATGAATTTCTAAAAATAAGAACGGACAGATCCTGGGAAGATAATTTCTAAGCAGGCCACCAAATTCATAAATATATGAATAATTCAAAGAAAGGTTTGAACAGGTAGTTTTAGAAAAAAACAAAACAAAACAAAACAAGAACAAAAAACAAAACAAAAACCAATCCCAAACTCATTCATGATTAATTGCAAATCAACACAAGAATAAAATGATTTATTTTTCTTTCCAAAATGTATAATTTTGATGATATGGAGCACTAGTGAGTATTTGGAGAAATGTGCACATTCATATTTCATTGTCAAGAGTATAAATTCATGAAAACTTTTTATTAAAAGTAAAAATGCACATATTGATACAATTGTTAGAAATTTATCCTATGGGCATATTTGCAAAAATTATCTGAGTGAATAGTACTCATTGAAGTATTGTTTAAGTGTCAACAAGACTCATTACAATTAAAGTGTTCCTTCAGAAGGAAGGAATGATTTACTAATAATGCTAAGGTGTACCAAACACTTCTTTAAAAAATGAAGTATATCTGTATGTGCTGATATGTAAATCTTCAAACTGCATTATTATATGGAAGTGTAAGGTACAGAAAATTATGAATAATGTATTTTTAATTGAATATATGTGTGAATATATACATACATATAAATTATTAACTACATATATGACTCCCTTATACTTAGAAGAAGTTATAAGAAACTATCAGTGGTTATTTTTTTGGAGAGGGTCTAATGGGGGGGTTGTTTGTGGGAGAGGAAGTGTTTACCTATTTTTTAATTGATTTTACTAACGATGTACAGGTACTAATCTTTTTTGTCCCAGTAAAATTTATGTGGAAGTGTTTGTTTCTTTTTTGTATTTCATGTTTAACAAACACAATTAGAAAGTTTATGTATGTATATAAAACAACCAATAAAAAGTTTCTCTCCAACATAATTTTCAAATATTAAATATAAATAAGAAGATAGTATGATTAGAAAATGATAGGTAGCATTTAGATAGATTAAACTATTAAAATTCTGAATCTTATTTCTCTTGGAGCATTTTCTTTTCTTTTTTCTCCACCTTTATTGAGAAAAGAGTTGACAAGATTGTGTATATTTAAAGTATCCGACATGATGAATGGATACATATGTACATTGTGAAGTGATTACCATAATCAGGTTAATTAGCATCCCCATCACCTCACATGGATACCATTTTTGTGGTGTATGTGGTGAGAACGCTTAAGATCTACTCTCCTAGCAAACTTCAAGTGTATAATACAATGTTATTTATTATAGTCACCCACTCTCCTCCTCTCTCCCTCTCTCTTCCTCTCTCTCCCCCTCACCCACTCTCCCTCATCTCATTTTGCAGGAATACCTAAGTTACTAGTGACAGGCATTGCTTGCTCTGATGAGAGTGGGAAAGAGGATAGAAGACATAGTTTTCTTTGTTTTGCTTTATTACTTTGATTTGTTTGGCCATGTAAAAAAATTTTTTTTTAAAAAAACCCAACCAAGGAACAACTAGCCAATCAAAGAAATGAGCACATTATGTTCTGTACTTGTTACCGTAGGCAAACACAATGAACATAAATACACTTTAGGTTTTTTTTAAATCTTACCTTTCGTTAATCTTGTATAAATGGTGGTACCTACGTTTTTATTATGTGGAAAGTCATATTACCATCATCATGGCAAAGAATCTTATACAGTGCAATTTCTTTTTCCTTAAACTCAATTGTGATAAAATAAATACTGTGGACAAACAAAAACTATAAAATGGTGGAAGTGTCTCTTCATATAAAAGCAGGGAGCCCACCTGCATCCAAGGCTTACCTCCTACTGGCTCAGTTATCTTAGGCAAACCATGTAGGTTGAGTTTCAAGCTTCTTCACCTTTAAAGTGGGCATGTAGCACCCATGCTAACTTGTGGGATTCATGTATGCTACTTGTCAAATGTGATGGCAAATGTATGTGAGGGCTTAAAAATTGGTGACGTTCAATTTCAACAGAAAGAGGTTGGTGCTGACATTCTTTGATAATGGCAGTAGGATGATGCCTGGAAATGTGCATAGAATAAAGATGTGTAAAATTAGGCTTTAAGTTGTGCCTCAAGAGGTGGTGGTATGGTACTCTTGAGTTATTCTGTGGAAAGAGAGATCAAGCAACCGTTAAATAAGAAACTAGGGAGTGTAGCATCCTTGGAGAATTTACAAATCTGATGGTAGGTTCCCTGGCAGCAAGGTGTTCATTCACAAATTGCCTCCTCACCGCTAGAAGGCATAGACCCAGACATAGTCCCAGAAAGGAATGAAACTCTATGAGAATTTGGTTATTTTGGTTAACTTTTTAAACGTCTGCTGTTTAATTCCGATTTTAATTCCAGTAGAAACAACAAAAAGCAACATTAGCTTTTTAAAAATTATATATACACATTTTTTAATTACCAAATTTATTGAGAAAGAGATAATGGCACTAATTCCCTTTTTGCTGTACTTGTCACATCGTGTTTAGCTTTCCGTTTTGCTATGACCTTTCTGTTCAGCAGCTCTGAAAAATGAGATGATCCAGTCTACTTTAACATTCTTGACATCTTGTGAGCAAATGATAAGTGATATCTTGGATGACTGCTGGGGTAATTACAAATATAGTGATAATATATGCAAATCTCATGTGAGAGAAATTATAGGTCATTGCTGTTTGTATTATGCCATTTCTGTGGTGATAAAAGTAATTGCGGTTAATTACCAGATTATTACCATCCTTAATTTTGATAATTCTAGGCTATCAAATAATGTTTTGAAACTCAAATTACATTATTTAATTTTTCTAGCAAGATGGCAACACTAGGTTCCTCAGTTGTGATCCCTTAAAGTGTGTGTGTGTGTGTGTGTGTGACACACACACACACACACACACACACACACAGAGATTGCACATTTGATAAATTCATAGCTATGGGTTAAACAAGGATTATTCATGAGTCTTGGGAAGATGAACAATTTCCTTTTCACTGGTCAACATACATATTTCATTTCCTGAGAGTTTTACTACTTAATGCTTCTACATAAATATTGTTCTTCTTTTTTTATTATTGTTAAATTTATTGGAATGACATGAGTTAGTAAAAATCACATGCATCTCAGATGTACAATTCTACAACACATCATCTATGTGTTGTGTTATGTGTTATCCAGAGTCACTTCTCTTTCCATCACCATATATTTGAGACCCTGTCCCTTCTTCCCCACCCACCTCCCCTCTACCCCATAACCCTCAGATAACCTCTAAACTATTTATTGTCTCCATCAGGTTTTTTTCTTTGTTGCTTTCAGCTTTGTGTTCCAAATAGGAGTGAAATGATGTAGTCCTTGGGTTTTTCTGTCTGGTTTATTTCACTTTGCATGATGGTCTCAAGGTTCGTTCATGTTGTCATAAATGGCCCTATTTCATCTTATGGCTGAGTAATATTCCATTGTGTATATGTACCATACCTTTTCTAGCCAGTCATCTATATCAAAGGACACTTTGCTGTTTCCATGATTTGGCCACTGTGGATAGTGCTGCGATAAACATTGGGGTGCACATATTTTTACAGGCTAAAGTTTTCAAAATGGCTAACAAACATACGAAAAAATGCTCATCCTTATTAGCTATCAGGGAAATGCAAATCAAAACCACAATGAGAAACCACCTCACACCTGTGAGAATGGCTGTTATCAACAAGACAAGGACTAACAAGTGCTGGAGAGGATGTGGAGAGAAAGGAACTCCGGTACACTGCTGGTGGGAGTGCAAACTGGTACAACCACTGTGGAAGGCAGTGTGGGGGTTCCTCAGAAAATTAAGAATACAGTTAGTATATGACCTGGCAATCCTACTTCTGGGTATCTATCCCCAAAATATTGCTCTTCTTTTTAAGCTTCCTGGGAAGAAGTGAAAGGAAACATGACAGTAAGTTATGGCATATTAAAAACATAACAAATTCTCAAAGTTACAACCTGACTGTGCAGTGCCCTTGGACACTGATATTACCACACTTGCTTTCTCACTGACTGTTGGACAATAACATTGAAACTACCCTCATAAGTGGGTCAGATTGCATTCAGGCACTGGATAGCTTTAAAACATTCACCCATGGGAGGCTTTATTACTACCTAGGGGCCTGGAATGACATGGGTCCTTTGCATGATGTTATAATTAGTTTATAAAAACAAAATTTTATGTTCACCCTTTTTAGTGATAAGATAATATTATTCACAAGGATTGGAAGCTTTATTTGATTGGATGTGGTTCATAAGATTGTACTTGTGGCATTTAAGTTCATATCTTTTCTTGTCTAATTATAATTATTGAAATACTTGTAGTGTTTAGAGGAGAAATTTTTATGAACTGAGAGGTTCAATGGCTTCATTTCTAACTAAGCCAAAAAGTTAAAAATCTACAAAACTCCTTTGTGGAATTTTACATGTGTGAATCAAACCACCTTATATAAATATAACCAACTATATTTTCAATGTCACTCATCAAAAAGGCATTTTTTAGTGCTTACAGAATCTGTATTTGTCTATAATTAATTTTTAAACTTGGGAACTTTCTCAAGCTCATAAAGACAACCTGGCTGAGCTATAAACTCACCTTGTTTTCAAAACTCTGTAGTATTTACTTTTTATGGCAAAGAGACTGAGGCTGTTCAATGGAAGATTTAACTTCTGTATTGTTTATCAGAAATGTGACAAATGCCTATGAAGTCTGACAATTAAGTTTGTGAACTTGACACCATGAGCATACGTGGGCAGCAATGTACAAAGAACTCTAAGATTTCATGATGTTGGTATATCTGGGTCTCACAGCTGTGTTCATGTTGATGTGTGGTGGTATCTTGTTGAGTGGCGTTCATTATTGTTGTGTGGTTTTTTTTTGTGTGTGTCGTTGCAAGAATGTCTGAGGTTGAATTGGAGCAATGAACAAACATTCAGTTTCTTGTTAAACTTGGCAAGAGTGGAAGTGAAATCAGGGACATTTTCAAGTGTATGGGGATAATGCCATGAAGAAAAGAGCAGTGTACAAATGGATTAAATGTTTTGCTAAGGAGAGAAAAAGCATCACTAATGAAGAGAGGTCAGCGTGACCAGGAATGAGTAGAATTAAAGAAAGCATCACAAAAATTCATCAAATTGTGCATCAAAATCAACGGCTGACTGTGAGAAGCATAGCAGACCAAGTAAATATCAACAGAGAAACAGTTAGGAAAACCTTAACTGAAAATCTTGGCATGAGAAAGGTGTGTGCAAAAATGATCCTGAAGGAGCTCACCTATGAACAAAAAAGCAAAGGAGAATCCAAGTTTGCCAAGACCTTTTTGTGAGGCAAGATGATGTTTTGGGCTGTGTTATCACTGGTATTAAAACATATGTGTACTGATATGACCCTGAAACAAAGTGTCGAAGTGTATAATAGAAGTTATTTGATTTTCCATGACCAAAACATTTCAGTCAGTTCAAATCAAGAGTCAAAATGATGTTGCAAAGCTTTTTTGATATTGGAGGGATTGTTCATTATATATTTGTACCAACTAAATGAAAAGTCAACTAAGCTTAATATTTAGAAGTGCTGAAAGGCTGCATGAAAAAGTTAGACCACAATGGCATGAACTTTTTGCAAACAAGTCATGATTCTTGCATCATGACAATGTACCAGCTCACAGGGCACTGTCTGTGAGGGAGTTCCAAAATTGCTTTGAAGGGTGGACTTGTCACTGACGTCGGGGCATAGCTTCCTACAGAGTGTACTTCGGAAGTGACCATAGTGATACTGAGCAATAAGATACGTGGCACTTTTTCTAGGATGAGTTTGTGAACTTAATTGTCAGACCTTGTATGTGACTCTGTATTCCAAGAGCAGACAGAGAAACTTCCTTTGCCCAAAGTGTCATCTTAGTTACTTACTTGTGATTTCTCTCCTATGCTTTCTTACTGTGTGTTTTTGTTTTCGAATTTGATATATTTCTTATTTTGCAAGACTTTACCACACCCCTGCTAACACTATAGATGAGCACCTTTTCAAAGATACAAATGCTCTTGAATGCAAATCTTATGGGTTCACTGATGATTTACATCTTTGAGAATTTTCTCCTCTACGATGTTGGTAGGGGTATAGCTTCTCAAACTTTTTCCACTGGTGAGAGTCCCTCCTTTCTTCCCAAACAGTCCTTGAAATTGACTGATTGATACTGAATTTTTAAAAATTCCTATTTTGTATGTCAGTGCAATTCAGAGTGTAAATACAGAATAGCTTAAACTGTTGCAGGTTGTGTAGGGCATAGAATATTCTGTAACAACCACAGTGCCTTTTCTCTAGTTTGAAATCCCATTTATTTAAAGACAAACTTAACCTGCAAGTCATGTTTCTAAGGCATTCACACCTGTCTTACTATAATCTGTGGAAGAAATAGCATGTTCACAAAACTACTGATTTTTTTAAACCTGGTTCCTCAAAATATATGTTTATCCAAATGAATCTTTGTGTCCCATTTGTAAAGACTTTTGCTAGCTATACATCATCAGGTTGTCTGAGAAATCATGTGATTGAAGGAAATTTGTGCATCACTTTTCAATGTCAACTAAGTAAGTCAATTAGTATAATTCACAAAGCAAAGGCTAAGGAAAAGCCAAGCTCTCTTTAGAGAGTATTTATAGCTAAATGTCTCATTAGAAAGTGGAATTTTCTGCTAGATTTTCATTAAAGTTTGCTAAATCATACAGAAGATTATGGAAAGTTTGAGTATAAATTACATAATTTAACACATGTTGATGTAGTTCTGCTTATTTTAAATTTTCTTGAGATGACTATTAGGGGAATACCAGTGAAGAGTTCTACCTCTCTTAAAGCAAAGACTGTATTTACCTTCAGAGACTGACAGATGAGACGTGAGTTTAATCAGTAACAAGGTAGAACCTTGAAGACATTGTTTCTCATGCTTTAGTGACACAGCAATCTCTGTAGCATTCTCTGAAAGGTTCCTGGGTTCTAGACTCATTAGCTCTTACTTTGTGATCAGGACCAGGGCCCAGGAGCTGGGAATGTCTAGTGCCCCAGGTGGTTCTGATGAGATGACTCCTAGACTACTACTAATTGGAAACATCACTCTCAGATAATGATAATTGTACTGGCGTTTTCCTGGTCAGATACAGTCGAAACACAAATCAGCCTTTGTCTGTCATTTTTCTTTAGTTATTTATTTATAACAATGAAGCCATTAAAGAGAGAAGTTTAGCCCCTTTTTAGCCTTCATTATGTACCCCTGGTCTCCATGCCTAGAACAAAACACGTGAGGTCAAGTTATTTTCTTCCATCCCTAAGTATTAATGCACAGTTATCTTTTGGAGCAGTTAAGTCTTGGTAAATAGTGGATATGCTATGTTTCTTTATAAGCTTTATTTTCACCAAAGTCTAATTTGCTTCTGTGAAATGATGATTCTAATTAGAGTCCCCTGGTTTTAAAAACAATTCTCTTTGTAGCCATCTGCTGGTACCTTGAGCTCTAAATATTTGAAAGTTCTATTCTTATTTGCACTGCAAAAGGAGGGCCAACCAAAGGCCTTGATAACTGGAGGCTTGGGTAATTCTGGGTCAGCAAATTCTGGCGCCCCCTTCAGCCAAAGGTGACATGAACATGAACGTCCTAAACAGGAGCAAACATAGTAGGTAGATTCCAGGGAGCTGCTAAGCTGTTTCTTATGGTCCCAGTAGGCAATTATCTGAGACTTCTTACAGAGTGTTTGTAAGGCAAAGCATTTCTTATCTGAGTAGGCAAGTCCTGTTTTGATGATTTCAGAAATGTTTTTGTCAGAGAGCTAACTAACAGTGGGTTAAATATAGGAAAATATTTTACAGACTTGTCCTATGCCTGCCTTTTCTCCTTTTCTCCAGAAAAAAAAAGTGAACAGATAAAATGCTAATCCAGGAATGTCTGATATATCCTTCTAAAGCCCCAGAGGAAATGAGATGCTGAGTAGTTCCCTTTTGTGGAGCAGTTTCTAAGGTAGCTTGCAGCCCTCAGGAGTTTATGTCAACTGAGGGAGGCTAAAGGAAGAGGACAGGGGAGAAATTGTAACTTATTTTACTGAAGGGAGACATGTATCTCCATTTGAACGATGGCTGTGGCTTGGTTCTCCCCATAGATGTGTTGTTGTTTCGGCATCAGTCAAGGCCATGACTCTGGCTTATGTCCTCAGCACTGCTCATTAGACTGGCGAAGACGATAAAAAGGTAACAATAGACAATAAAAAAAAATTGCACACGTGATTCTTATTAAATTGATAGGAAAACCAAATCCTAAAGATAAGCTGTATCTTGTTCATAGTTGTCAGTCAAGTCTGTGTCAGATCTTAGAATAAAAATGAAAGGAACTTTGTTTCCTAACCCAGGACTTTAGCTGTCAAAAAAATTCACATGACCCTATTAACTCAACGAAAGAAATGGATACTCTAGTTCTCATTCACAAGACCATTTAGCAGAGGTATAGACTAGAGATTTTAATAGTTGAAAACTGTTGTATCTTGGATTGAAAAATTGATTTACAGTAGATTTTAATGCTCCCAGCAAAAGATTTTTGGCATTTTATATCCTACTGTTTGTCATTCTTCTATACTGACATGGCTGTAAATCTCAATTATAGCTCCATTTCAGTTAATATAGGCTTTATACAATTAACCTTCATCTATTGTTTTCTTCTGAAAAATGAGGAAGTAGTAAAACTAATCTCAAAGTGTTTGTAAAACAAAAATATCAAAAGTAATCATAATCACATATCCTGTGTAGTGAAGGACAGAGTAATATTAAAAAAAAAAAAAACAGATTTGTGAAAGGCACACCAAATATGAAAGAATATGTGGTTCTCTACAAGATCGACCATTATGTTTCTATTAAGCATGGTCACACACACACACACACACACACACACACACACACACACACACTTTGTGGAAAGTATCCAGTCATGTAATAGGAAAAATAGAGGCTTTTATGGCTGGATTTTCCCCGGATAGGTATATATATTTTACTGTGTAAGAAAGTACAGTTTCTTCATTGAGGTTTTCATTTTGAGGTAGTCATAGATTTTGCATGCAGTTCTAAGAAATAACTCATCTCCTAAGTATCCTTTTTCCAGTTTTTCACTATGTAATATTTTGTAAACCTACAATACAATATCATGGCCAGATATTGATTTTGTTACATTCAAGATACAAAATGTTTCCATTATGACAAGGATCCCTCACATTGCCCTTGTAGAGACATGTTAATTTCTCTCCTGTCTTTACCTCCCTCTTTAACTACTGAAAGTCACTACTAATCTCTTCATTTCTGTAATTTTGTCATTTCAAGAATGTTACATAGATGGAATCATGCAGTTTGTAACCTTTTGGAATAGGTTTTTTAAATATATATATAACTAAGTATGATCTTTTGGAAATTCACCTTCGTTGTTTTGTGTATCAGTAGTTCATTCTCTTTTATTACTGAGTAGTATTCCATGGTATGAATATAAATCAGAATGTTTACTTCATCCACTGAAGGCATCTGAATTGTTTCCAGTTTTTTAGCTTTATAAAGAAGGTTGTTAAGTATTCATAAATAGGTTTTTGCATGAACATAAGTTTTTATTTCTATGGGCTAAATGACCAAGAGTGAAATTGCTTCATACAGTAATTGTGTGTTTAGTTTCTTTTAAAAAATGTCAAATTGTTTTTCATAGTGGCTGTATCATTCTATGTTCTCACCAGCAATGTGTTTTTACTTCGGGGTGGGGTTAGGCATGCAGGCTCCCCACTAGTCCACTGATACCTCCCTTGCTGGTTGTGCCTGGTAACTGTTCTTCACATGGCCTCCACAGACCGCAGGGGTCACAGGATGGGCTGGGGTGGCCTTATTACTGCTAGTGATGCAAGTCCTTACTGGTCATTAGGCCTCCTCTGATACCACCCAAGCAGCAAGAGGGATGGGCACCTCACTACTGCTGGGGAGTGGAAGTCCAGGCTCTGTACTCACCCTTCTTTAATACTACTGAAGTGGCGACAAAGCTGTTTCTGTAAGCTGTTGAATGTAAAGTCTGTAGACTGTTTAATGTAAAATCTGTGAACTCCCACCTCCGCATTCCTTCCCTCAGGTGCCTAACGTGTGCATTTAGCTTAGTAACCCGGCTTGCTTATCCCGTCAGCCAGGCTACCCCAATCCTGTAAGTATCCTAAAACCCTGTTGGAGTTGGAGCTCAGACTTCGGAGTCTGTAACTCCTCTGAGCCCGCTGGCGTAATAAAAACTGGTTCTCTGACCCTCCAAGTGCTGTTTGACTCTTGCTGTAACACTACCCTGGT
>PVJL010000100.1:112875-296688 GCA_004026885.1 Lyroderma lyra | reverse complement strand
CCCTTTCTCTAAGATCCTCTGTTAATTAGCTTCATTCCTTCATTCACCCAAATTAACAAGCATTGATTGAGTTCCAAAGTTTTGTATCAGGTACTAGGCTAGGTGAGAGAATGTAAGAGAAAACAAAATGCAGGCCAGGCCTCAAGGAGCTCATAGTCTAGTAGGAGAACAAGAGATACTTAAACAAAGAACAAAGCAAAACCTGCTTACAGCATTGTAGCAACTGTAGCACTAGTGATACACACTAGGTATTATTTTTGGTGAGATGCTTTTTCAAAACCTGGAAACTCACTCTGTATCTGCTACACCCAATCACTCCTGGGTCGATCTGATACATGGAGAAGACAACATCTATGCAAATTTTTTTATACCTCTTACCAGACAATTAAATAGAAAAAATTAACATAAAGTAACATGCAATTTTAAGTCAGATTATGGCATATGGAAGCTAAAAATGCTCGTTGTTGGCAACATTTCAATCTCTGAAACAACCTTCAAGTCACTAAGGGTAGTTCACAAGTGAACTGCTCTGCCTGCTTTCCGGGTTCTTTTCTGTGCTTTCTGGTGTAGTTTTCCTGCCTTTCTTGTCTGTGCCCTGATGGCCCATGTGTGCCCTTGGGAATCCTCACGTACACACTTAGCCTGGAACTTTTGTATTTTAGATTATTCGGAAGTTGCTTACTTGCCTATTATTATGAAATGTGAAACAGAAATACTATAGTTTGTAAATATGAGTTGCTATCTTTGGTTTTCTCTGAAAGTAACAACCCCTGTATGCCCTCCTCTAACCTGAACCTTTCCTTCAAGAATTTACGTCTTCCTTCAATGTCCTTCCCTGTCTTTTCTGCTTACTTTGTTATCAGAAACCAGGAGTGTCTCCTGGTGACAGTGGCTCTTTTTTTAATTAGCTGGCTTCTCATACCCTACTAGCATGCATTTCCTATTAATTCTCTTCCGCACATTTTACTTTTGATGTCTTTGCAAATCATTACCTAGCTCAGAACAGTTTTTAAATATATGTTTTCTTTTTAATCGTGTTACCATAAAATTGCAAATTCCCCTCAGTTCTTTGTCTCTCAAAGGAAAGAATTCAGTCAAGGGACAGTTTTTGAAAATACAGGAAAGTTAGGAGTTTACTAGTAAAAGAAAGTACACTCTGAGACGTGGATCGGGCTAACCCAATAGCGGGAAGCAGCCCCCACCCCACCCCTTAGGTTATTTGGTGGTTTTTATATCCATAGGTGGAAGTTTCACCCTCTTTCCCTCTGTTGTGATGTATTTGAAAGAAGCAAAGCTACGTAATAGCAGAGTTCTGGGAAACAGGACTTACGGTTGGATAAGTGGAGCTATTTCCCTTTTGTCCTGCATTACTCTGACCATCTCATCTTTCCCTTTGAGGATAGCTGATAATGGGCCAGGACTGATTCCTTATTCTGCATTTCTTTTCTGAGGACTTTGTCTCTTTATTTTAGGGGTGTCTAGTATGGGCCCCCAACAGGCCAGTTCCTTCCTTTGCCTTCCTTCCCTCCTTAATGGCCCTCCTAACAGGCCAGTTTCTTTCTTTGCATTCCTTTTAATTTAGAGGCAGCTGATAATGGACAGGGACAATTTCTCCTTTCCTGCTCATGTCTACCTACACTGCCAATCCCAAGGTCTCTAACTCTATTTCCTTTCCTCAAATGCAAAATAAAAATTAAAAAAAAAATAAATTATTTCTTTATAACTAAAACCAATTTTTTTTTAATGAACAGAGCAGGTCTGCTTCTCAGAGTTTATGGCAGAGCCAGGAGCCTAGTATTGGGAGTGCCTTACTGGGCTTCCTGCCCAATATTCCCCCAGTTCACTAACTCTGTATGTAACGGCCTTGACAAATGGCAGAGAACGTTACAGCTGCCGTGCTTTCTCTCTGCCTTTGCCCTGTTTTGGCAGACTGCAGTTTTAGTGGCTCTATTCCTTTTCTCAGGGGAACATGTGCGGTTCGAGTATTTTTCTGTCTCTCAGTACTTAACATTGGCACCCAATTAAGTGCTCAGGAGCAGACACAAGGAAAAACAAGGAAGACCTGATAGCTGTCAGAGAGACAAGAGAAGGAAAGGGCATAAAAGGAAATTCTGACTACCAAATTGTCATGGCACACCACTTAGCTAAAGTGTCCCTCCTTGAGGGGAAGCTTTGACTCCTCGGAGAGGTCTTCCTAGAATTTTCACTTCTCATGATGATCACTTCAGATAAATGTAGCTTTCATCAGAATGAAGAATTTTACCTCTGAATGAGTACTTGCTGAAAGCGGATTTGTTTTGCATATCTATTCCTATTTGACTAACATAAAATAATACTTTGGTGTTTTGGAAAGCATCTTGGAACGGAAATGACTGCATTTCACAAGGACAACATGCTTTATTTTACCAAGTCTACTTTGTCAAAGTCAAAAACACTTCAGCTCCCGGCAGTGAAACACTGTAATGGCATTTGCCTGAGCCTGACCAGTAAGCTAAGCCTGAAGAAAGCAGGTCCTCGACGTTGTTCCCACCAGAATGATGACTCCATCTCCCTCAACCAACAGTTCGTTGTTAGTGCTTGAGCAAACCACAGAGTTGTGATATTTATGGATGGTATTTTATAGTGGCTTTCATTTTGACCCAGATTTTTAGGTTTGTCCCAGGTGCTCTGATTCTCTCATCCCTACTGTTACTATTTCTTAGCTCTTAAAAAACATCTTCTAGGCTTAAACTGCTCTAACAAATCCCCTAATGTGTGATGACTCGCACACAATAGGAGTTCAAGTTTTATTCTTACTCTCCTCCGAGGCTGCGGCTGGTGGTTAGTTGGTGGCTTTCTCCACACAGTGATTTAGGAATTTGAGTTCATTTCAACTCGTGTCATCGCTATGGGCTAGGTCCTAGTTAAAATGTGCAACTAAATGAAAAGTGCATTCACTCTGAAAAGCCCCTGCCCAGAAGTGGTGCCACACCATTTATACTGAGTTCCTTGGGAGAAAACTAAGTCATTTGACCCATCTAACATCAAGAGAGACTGGGAAGTGTAGTCCAACCATGTGTCCCAGACACAGTCCTACTAACATGGAAGGAGGAAGCAGTGGTCTCTGCCACATTTCTATTAATTTTTCCTTTTTAAAAAATAATAAGCTATACCTCTGGAAATTAGTCCTTTACTTGCTTGCATACAACTAGAAGAAAGTCAATGGGGGTTTTCCTTCGTTCAAACTTTGGCACTATTCAGAGACTTCTCTTGGGAAATTATCTGATGCCTTTTGGAATTATGGTCCAATTTTCCATCTAGATAAAAAAACACCACAAAGATGTTAAATCCAAGGTATTTGTAGTCTAAAACTCATTTTTTGATGGTTTTCTAAATATTTTTTTTTTCTGAAAAAATCCTGTGGAATTACACTTTGGAATTTGAAGGAATTGAAATTTAGAGGTGTGAATTTCAAATTTAGATAGTAAATGTCAAATTCCAAAATAATTTGAAATTTTTGCACATGGAAGCAATTCTGTTCCACAATCATTAATTATATTTTTATTGAGCTATTAGGTACTTAGCGCTGTACGCAGTGCTAATGGAAATATAAAGGCTCATTCCAGGCTCTGAAAATTCTCAAGACTGGGTCAGAATGTGTGTAAATAGTGGGAGAGGTCTGGCACTGGAATACTAATGATGTGGAAAAGATCTGACTCTATTGGATTGAGTTCAAGTTTCTCAAGAGTCAAATAGTAATAAGGAAAAGTCATCACATCAAAAGTGATTTTTAAATAAATCCTGACAATAGAAAAAACCTTTACCATGAACACTGAAAATTTTCAGATAAACATTTTAGGCATTTGCTTATATTAAAAAAGTTCAACCTGGTCTGCAGGCCTCTTGAGCAATGACATTTCTTTTTGATGGATATGTGGTTCCTAAGAGCCTGGTGCAGGTTACGCAGGACCTTCTGAGTCACCAAGAAAGCCGTTGCCCAGTGAGAGGACTCAGGGTCATGGTTTTAATCCTCAGGGACTGAGAGTGAACAGCTCCATTATGAATTTTTAAAAAATATGTCTTTATTCATTAATGTGATGTACTAGTAAAGAAAGTAAGAACCATTGCTCTAGTAGCCTTTTTTCAATTGATGTGAAATTCACATAACACACAATTAACCATTTGAAAGTAAGTGATTTCAGTAGCATTCAGTACATCACAATGTTGTGTAACTACCACCTCTCTCTAGTGTCAGAACTTTTTTCATCACCCCAGAAGAACACCCTGCACCATTTAAATCGAACTTGTCCAATCTGTGGCCCATGGGTCGTATGTGGCCAGGACAGCTTTGAAGGGAGCCCAACACAAATTGATAAACTCTCTTCAAACATTACTAAAATTATGCACAGACCCCTTTTTAGCTCATCAGCTATCGTTAGTGTATTTTGCCCAAGACAATTCTTCTTCTTCCAATGTGGCCCAGGGAAGCCAAATGGTTGCACACCCCTGATTTAATAATGAATCCCCATGTCGCCCTGCCCAGTCCCTGGCGATACTAATTTGCCTCTTGTCTGCATGGATTTGCCTATTCTAGATGTTTCATGTGATAGGAATCAGTTCATACGTGACCTTTGCCATTCACTGTGCAATGACTGAAAACAATTGTTTTACATGATTTTCATCAAGTTTTATAGTTATTTCCAATGAGAGTTTTAAGTCTAATGCCCATTAGACCATTATGGCCAAAATTAGAAGTTGCTTATGTGCTTTTTTCAAGTATGCTAACTTTTCAACAAGTTTCTTTTACTAAGTATTTACTATTTCTAGAATATTCTTGCCTCCATATCTTTTCTTGGCTACCTCCTCATTAGCATTTATTGTGGATCTCCATTTCAATGTCACCTTTTTTGATTTTTGGATCTAAAGTACCATGAGCCCCTTTAGTAAGTCTCTTTTGCAGTTTACTGTTTTATTTTCTTCATTGCCTTTATTATCACCTGCAATTATCTTGTTTATTCTTATGCTTGTTCATTATCTTCCCTTCCTCACTAGAATGTGAACTCCTTGAGATCTGTGACATTTTTATTTGTGTATTTCACTTCACTTTGAGGGCTACCAGGGACTGGTGCTGAGAAGTGCTTAAAGAATGTTGGTTAAATGAACGAGAGAAAAAAGTTGCAAAGGTACTTCCACCAGGGATTAATCAGGTTTCTAGAAATGCTATTGGCTGATATGCTATGGAACAGCTCATTGGGAGTAGATTTAGATTTTAAATATCTAAAAAGGTTATTTCAACCTGAGGGTGCATCCTTGTATCTGTTATTGGGAAATGTGCTTACCTTATTTTGAACAAATTGAAGATGGGCTACTTATCCCCACTTTGTTTAGTTCTATTTCATTCTTTCATTTAGTAACTCACATTTTAATAATGTTTTTATGAAAACATAAAATATATTAGAAAAGCATATTCTGTCCCTGGACATATTAGGAGAAATTTTATGAAGAATTCCACATGATTCAATGACTATTTCTGCATTTTGAATGAATTTTTGGCAATTACATAATTAATATTGGACAAAATTTGAATCTTGAAACTTTTTGAAATTTGAAAAATAAGGAGAAGATAATAGAAATATTTAAAAGAAATCTGAAAGTGTATGTAAAATTTTAAAATAATTTTAATGTTTCTTGCCATTATGTATTTTAATTATTCATTGAACTAAAAATCTATTTTTCTCCTATTAAAATTTTTACTTTACCCTCTCATGAAGTCATAGATTTCATTTCCTTACATGCCTAATTGTTTCAATATTCTTTCCAAATGAAATTATTTTCCTGTTTTACATACCTTGTACATCTATACAGCCACTTGTAAGCATTTCTTTCACATTCACAACAGCAATTTCAGTCTTTTAGGACTAAGTACTTGCAAAGAATAAATATCAAACAAAGATATACAATCTTAGCTCATGCTATGTATGTATTTGTCTTAAATGTAAATAAAGATATTGGAAGCAAGTTTTCATCACAAAATAGATCTCAAAAGGGTAGGAATATTCAACAATTTAGAATATATAGAGAACTATTCCCTTGACATGTATAACATATAATTTTTCTTGTAGTAGATTTTACAATTGAGAAATATACTTTTCAGGGCAATAAAATGTAAGAGCCTGTAAACAGCTAAGTAAACTTGATTTTAAAATGAATGAGTATAGGTGCAATTTTGGCTTTCTTCTATGTATTAAATGCCTTGGAGATCAATGAGTGCTTTTGTAGCATCTGTTGAAAAATGGTGCACTGTACTTGAGACATGCTGAAGAAATTGGAGCAGTGTTTTTAGCACTCTTCTGTGCCTTGATGAGAAACAATGAGAGCAACAATATAATATGCATGCTAGGATAAAATGATGGTTTTAGAGGATTTGAAAATATTGATAGGAGCTGTCCTTGAATGCATTCAGTGAAGCAAGGTCTTAAAAGTTTTAATGTAGAGGCATTGAAGTAGTATATAGATTCTCCTCACAGCATGCTGAGACAGGACCAGATGTGCTTATGGAACAAGTTTCCTTAATGCACGTTGCGTGGAAAACAACTTTCAGAATGTAGATCCTTATTTCATAAAACACCCATTTCAATAAGACACAAACAGAGTTGGATTTGGCAGTGATTCAGCAAATTAGAGCTAACTTTGCTTTCAGGGGGGCCTAGCACAAGAACACTGAAATCAAAGTTTTATTAAGAATTTTACATTCTTTGCCTGTTATCATTTTGGTTTTTAAATACTGTAGTTGTTTCTTTTCCTGAAATTTCAGCTATGGAGAGACCTAGTTTATCTCAGTCTAGTAATGCAAGTCTCATTAGAGAGGCTGAAAATGGATGCATGAGGCATGAGAGACAAATGGAAACTTTTGTATTTAGATGTCTTTCAGTCATACTGAGAAATACCTCCAGCCTCATTGATTTGTCATGAGATGGCGGGTTTGCATTTGAGAAAATTGAAGCATGCCTGTCAGTATATTACGGACATAAACCCACCACCAAATAAATATTCTATAGTGCCTGATAACTGGTGAAACACTCGTAATGACCTTCGTGGTGGAAAGATGGGGAACTGTGCTATGTCAGTGCCTGTATGTACCTCCTCTTTTCAGAGCAGCTTGTTAGAAAATAGTGCAGCAGTGCCAAGTTTTTCTCGTTCAGAAGCATAGGTAGAACTATTAATGTCTTTTTGCCTTTCTTTGCTTACTTGTGCTGATTGGTTAATTATAGATAAGATATTCGGTGAGGCCCCACTGAGAAGTGACGTGTGAGTAAGAATCTTGGTGAACTGAGGACAGTGGTCACATGGGTCATGGGTACGTAGGAGAACAGCATTCCACACTGAGGAAGTGGCAAGTTCAAAGGTCTCGAATGTAGTAAATGTCATTGACTTTAGTGCATCATTTGTTCGTTCATTCGGTTGTTCATTCACTTGTGTGTTTATTCGTTCATACATCCATTTGTCATTTAGTAACAACTCTTGAACACTTACTATTTGTAAAGCTTCCAATTAAATACTAATATCAACCGTGGGTATTAATTTTACTATATGGACTTCCAGTCTTGAAAATAAGCAAAACATGAATAAAACTATTTAATATAGTAGTAGGCCTCTTGTCTACTCTGCTACAGCTGCAGTAGGCTCTTCGCTATCCCTAGAACCTAGTCCTCCTTCAGGCCTTTGCGCTGTTCGCTCTGACGTGCTGTATCCCCAAGGGGCCTTGTGGTTAATACCCTAACTGCTTTCAGGATGTTATTTTAAAAGTACCTTTTCAATGAGGGCTTTATTGGTCATTCTATATGAAACGTTACCTCATAATATTTATTTTCCCTTTTCTTCTTTGTTGTTAATTTTATTTTATGCTTAGCACTTATCATCTAACATACTGTATATTGTGTTTGTTGTGTCCATGTCTGTCTTCTTCCTAAGAATGTTAGCTCCATGGGGGTGGAACTACTTTTGTTTATTTCTGTTTCTCTAGTGCCTAGAATAGTTCTTGGTATATAGTAGATTCTCTATGTGTATTTATGGTTGAATGGGTAAATATAAATAAAAAATGCAAAGCGGAGAGCACTGTGTATAGTATACCATTATTTGTGTGAAAGATGGGGAAGATAAAGTGCACGTATGAGCATATGTTTGTATGTAATGAAACGTCCCTGAAAGGGATCCCAAGGAAACAAATCATTGGTTGATGAAGGGATGAGTAACAGGGTGGCTGGAGAGAGAGATTGTTCGCTGTGTGTTTTTAAAATACATTTCGATGTTGGACTGTGTAGATTCTCTATTCGAAATGTTAATTAAAATTAAAATAGTAATTTCAAAAAGTTCTACGTCGAAAGTAACAAATGCACAGGAAAAGTGGATAAAGTGCTTTATGACTCTGGGGGAGGGAAACATGGCAGGGTGTTGGCCTGAAGAGTGGGTGGGACGTGTGGATGTTGGGGGACGTTGGCGGAAAGGCGTTTCATGCAGAGAATAGCATGAACTATCCAGATGCTGAAAACCCAGCTCCAGCCCCACGAACAGATGTGGCTTTGGAATCAAGCATATGCAAAACTGGAAAAAATGTGTTGATAGTTTAGAATAAAATTGTGGATACTTCAATCTCCAGATTAAGGAGTTTGGATTTGTCAAATAATTTGATTCCAAGTAATGGGATCCAACCTGGAATTCCGTGGTATTGCTAAGCTGAAGATGGACTAAAGTGGACATAAATGACTTTAAAGATGGGGAAAGTTATGGCCATATTGGGGGGGAGAGGAAGAAAGACAAAATCAGGCATTTCATAAATTCCTGTTTTCCTCCCAGATTGGTATTTTTATAAAAATTAGGACACATATTCATTTCAAAGTATTCAATCAATATAATGTAAATACAATAAAATTAAGTCCTCATTTTCAGTTTCTCAGCAGTAACCATGTCCTTGTAGGTAACCATGTTCAGATTGTTTTTTTTTTTTTATCTGAACTTACACATTACTTTTAAAAATGAGGTCATTTTGTGCATGCTGTTTTTCAATTTAATTTATTACATTGGCATCACTCCATAGGAATTTATATAGGGCTAAAACATTTATAGTATATAATGTTCCATTGGGAGGGACATATCATAATTATGTTAACCAGCTCAGCATAAATGAATACTGATGGTTTTTGTTTCTGTTATTTAAATACAATAAATAGTTTTGGTTAAAAAGGTCTTCAGATAGCACTCTACTTCTGTTGCTGTTGTCTTTGCATTCTGTTTTTGTTTTCATGAAGTTGATAGAAGACTTAGTACTTGAAAGTTAGCCTCTATTGTTACTTATCAGTTCAGAAATTCTAACCATGTAAGAGAAAATGGAAAACCTAATTATGTGTTTCAGGTATCTATTGTGGTATAACACCCCTTTCCAGAATTTAGGGCCTTGAAAACAAATTGTTGTTCTTGCCCTGGTTCTGTGGGTTGAATGGGCACCAATGGGTGGTTCTCACTTGGGATTGTTTATGCTGTGTAGTTACGTGGCCTGGGGCTGGTGTCTAAGATGACTTCTTCATTCACATGTCAGGGGCTTCAGTGCTCCTTGCCTTCACACCATTCATTTCCTCTTTATGTGGATTGGTCTTCTTAAAAGGATGATGGCCCCGTGGTTGTACTTCATACACAGTAGCTAGCTTCTCGGAAGCAGGAAACAGAAATTGGCAGGCCAGGAAGGGCTATACTCAGAATTGGCATAGCATTGCACCTGCCATTTTCTTTCAGTCAAAAGAGTTACAGGGCATACCCAGGTGTAAAGAAAAGGAGACTCTAATTCTTGATGGAGAAGTAGCAGAGTCATGTTGCAAAAAACTCTGTGGGATGGGAGCTATTGCAGTGACATTTCTGAAAAAAAATATCTCCGATAGAACGGTACATATGTTAACTTTTAGAAGTGAAGTTTCTACTCCACTCTGATAAAATACTTCTTGTGTTTCCCAATTGTCTTATGGATACAAAATGAACTTGGCATCATTGTTTACTCTGTCATTGTATTATTTATGTTCATATTTTTCCATAGTTTCTCCCTCTATAACATGTATACAAGTTGTATAAATAAAGTACATTTTTCCACTAAGTATTTATTAAGTACCTACTATGCATCTAGTTCTTCGGTCTACAGAGATAATGTTACACACATTTCATGCCCTCAGAATATCTACAATATAACAAATAAAGTAGAAATAACATATCTAAACAAACATAGGGTAGTGTTAAAAATATGAAGAAGTCATTACAGGGAATGTTGGTACGAAAAGGGAGGAGGTGGTTACCAAAATGTGTTCGTTAATTAATGGAGCTGTCAGAAGATGAGTCTTGGAGTAAATAAGACTTATCCCATGGTTAAACTGTGGCAGGGTATTTGAGATTGAAGAAGGAAAAATCATGGTGACACGAAACAGATGGACAGAGACATGAACAGCTTTTCATTTTAGAAAAATAATACGATTGCAGTGCAATGGAGAGTGAATTGGAGGAGTATGAGATCAGAGGGGCTGGATCATATTAGAGTCTATTTTTTTTTTTTATTGTTAAACTTATTGGGGTGACATTGGTTAGCAAAAATTACATAGGGTTCAGGTGTACAATTCTACATTGCATTGTCTGTGTGCTGCATTATGTGTTCACCACCCAGAGTCAATTCTCTTTCCATCACCATATATTTGTAGTCTATTTTATGGTTGGATAATGGCCTACATGAAAAATAAAATGCATGCACAAGAATGGAGATGTGACATCAGGTATGGAAAAGATTTAGAGGTAAAATTTATAAGATTTCTATACTGACTGCTTGGATGTTAACCTCTGAAAGAGAAGAATTTAAAATGACTCCCAAGTCTGGCTAGGGTGTGTGGTGGATGGAAGTTCTGTTCACAAAGGAATACAGTAGAAAGAGCAGGATTAGAAGAATCCAGAACATGCAGTTTTTAATCTAGCTGATTTATTTCCTACTAATCATTTTTCTCTAAACCTAAAGTACAGTAGACTCTCAGGTAACTAGCACGGTGGAGATTAGTAGATGACAAATAACTACCTGGCACTCTCAAGGAAACGGCAAAACTGTCAAGCAAATGGAAAAGCTCTCAAGCAACTGGCAAAAAAAGTCTTTCATTGCTTGAGAATGCCGGTTGCTTGAGAGTCTATTGTATTATGTGTATGTGGTTAGATTTGTTACCTATTTTTGTTTTTCTAAATGCTGTCTTAATAGGTGAATTTAATCCACTCTCTCAACAAGCTTTTCCCAATATGCTTGAAATGTCAAGTTTAGGAAAGCATTCTTATAGGTTTAAGTATTTCCATTTAAATGACCTCTCTTAAAATGCAAATCTTTTTTGTTGATGTAACATCTTGTTGTGAATAAAACTATAGATAGAGAAGGGATAGGGAAGATTGTAATGGGAAAGAATGTAACTTAGAAGCATGAGCATGGGAAGGTGGGCTACACTGAGACATTCAGAAAATAACCTGAATTTCTAGAGGGGGTGTATGTGTATATTGGTGATGACATTTCCAGTAGGGAATGAGAAAGAGACCTAGTTTTTACTGAGTACTTATTGTGTTCTTACATAAATATCATCTAATTTTATAATCACAAATATTCTCTAGGGTAGGAACTATTATCCCTACTTACAGGTGGAAACATTGGGTCCCCAGAAGATTGAATTAGTTGCTCAAGGCTGCATTGCTAATTAAAGTGCCAGAATTTGAATGAAAAAATTTCAAAAACTCTTGTACTTTCAAATCCCTGAGCTACCAGCATATGAGCCTTACCTTCATTCCTGGGTTTTACGGTTCAGTGCCTCAGATTAGAGCTTGAAGTCTATCATCTGCTTTCTCCTGTTTGATGTATTTCACTGGTTAGTCCCGATTCTTTTGGTTGCTAATAACAGAAACTCAATTCAAATTGGCTTAAGCAAAAAGGGCAGTTTATTGGCTCACACAATGGAAAGATCTGGGGGATATTTGCATCCAGGGTGTTCAAGGAAGGTTGTCAGAATCTGTCTTTCTCTGCATATGGCCATTACTTTCATTTCCATTGGCCTCCTTCTCAGTTAGGCTATCCCCAGGCAGTGGCAAAGGTCACCACTAGAAACTTCAGGTTTATGTTGTGCTAGCTTGGTGGAACCAGAAGGAAGAGTGTATCTTTCCCAAAAGTTTCCTAATACTTTCTGGTATTGTTCTGATTAGGTCCAGTCACATGTTCATCTCTGGACTAACAGCTAGGATTGTGGGGTTGTGTTTTATTGACCGGGCCTGAATGATAAGCTTACTTTTTGAGCCTTAGCCTTGTCAGTTTACAAGTGGGTGAAGGGTATTTGTCCATAGGAAAATCAGGATGCTATTAGAAAAAATTGAAATGGAATCGTGGATCATCACGAACAACAGATGTCCACTATTATTTTCACATTATTATACTATGTGGACCTTCTGCTGTAGTCAGTAATACAGATATTACTATAAAATAATTTTCTGGTTTGTACATTCCTATCTGCTGTTTCCTTTGCACTTGCTATTCCATTCCACCAATCTTTTCAGAAACTTTCTCTCAGAAGTTTTGCCTGACTTTACTCTGCATTCTGGAAGCATTGCGAGACCTGCTCGTTTTCCTGAAGTACATGTTAGTAAATCTTGGGTTGTTTTGTATGTGTGTATATATGTGTTGTATACATATGCATATGTGTGTGTGTGTATGTATTTATATCTCCTTGTGTAAGTATATATTAGTTTATGTACACATATACTTACATTCAAAGCCCAGGGGAATAGGAATCTACAAACAAAATAGGTTAAAATTTAAGTACAAGACTATTATTCTTACCCTCCCACCAGGCTACCCAATGAAAATGAAAGGCTGAATTTGGGAAAGTCATTTAGTAAAATTCTTTGTGATTATATTGAAAGAAAATATTGAACCCATTAGAAAGACATGCATATTGGTTCCCTCTGGGAAGACAGAGTGTAGCATTACTTAGGATCCCATCCAGATTCCATGAAGATATGTATGTATGGATGTATACCTGCATGCATGCATGCTGTATTTTGTTAAAGACATTTGGGGCTATTCTTTGCATGTTTCATCTCCTCAATTGATGGATTATGTGCAACTCCACAAGTTGTGAACTTTGCTTCAACTTTTTCTGACTTCAGTCTCCTTTCTTCCCTTACTTTTCTCCCATTGATGATGATTCTTCTTTTCTTTTCTTTTCTTGTCCCGTTATTTTTGTCATTCATTACCGTATCACTTTTATCCATTTCTTGCATTTCTGCTTTATTTCTTCAATTAATTAGTACCATACTTAAATTCTACTGGACTATACTTTTTTCCCTACATTATTAAACATTTTTATTACATGTGGTTTTGTAAACTTCTCTAAAGGTAGTGTGGAAGAGATATTGCTTCCATTCCTTGAACAAATGCTCCTCTCAATGTATCCTCAAGTAGCACTTTCACAGGCATTTTTAATACATGTGCTTTTATTTGTTTTCAAGTTATTGAAATATAATTGACATACATCACTGTGAAAGTTTAAGGTATATACAGAGGGTGGCAAAAAATGTATACACATTTGAAGAAAGAAAAAACTGTATTAAAATTGTAATACTCACTATATACTGAGAACAAAAGATGAATACAAGTCACATTAGACTTTTGCAATTACAAGAGGTGCTCAAAGTGGTTCCCATCAGCGTCAAGATGCTCCTGATGACGGCCAACCACTGCTTGAGCAATGATGACCAAAGTGTCTACTGGTATCACTGTGCACGCCGCATCAATTTCTTCCTGAAGTCCCGCCAGTACAGCCTGTTTCCTACAGTACACCACATCCTCTAAGGTCGCCCGTAGGTAGAAGTCAAGGGGTGTTAAGTCAGGAGAACATGGGGGAAACTCAAACAAGGTTCTTGAATTTCAGTTACCACTTCAAAATGGTCTTGTGCTCCTCTAATGAAAATCGTGCTTCTGCCATTTTCTTTGACTGTCCTGCCTGTCCCATGGTGACACTAGCATTCATTTGATTAATGTCTTTTGAGCAGATGTCATGCTATACATTGCTATCATAATTCAATTCAACTTCAAAAAGTAATACATAGATAACACCTCTTAAAATGTGTATGCATGTTTTTGGCACCCTGGTTTATAGTATAATAGTTTTACTTACATATACTGTGAAATGATTATCACAATGAGTTTAGTTAGAATCCATTATCTCATATAGATACAGAAAAATCTTCTTGTGATGCAAACTCTTAGAGCCTACTCTCTTACATACATCATACAAGAGTGTTAGGTGTAGTCAGCATGCTGTATATTATATGCCTAGAAATTACCTTGTAACTTGTACCTTTTGACCACATTTCTCCAATTCTCTCTCTCCCCATGCCCCACCTCTAGTGACCACAACTTGATCTCATTTTCTATGAATTTGTTGGTTTTTTTGGATTCCATATATAAATGAGATCATACAATATTTGTTTTTCTCTAATTTATTACACATAGCATAATGCGCTCAAGGTCCATCCATGTTTGAAATAAAAAAAATTTTTTTAATGACTGGAATATACCCCTACAAACAGCCCCACCCCCCGCCCCCCCACACACCCCCACACACCCCCACACACCTATACCTTCTTTATTCATTCTCTGTTGGTGGCTACTTAGGTTGTTTCCATGTCTTGGTTATTGTAAATAATGCTTCAGTGGATATAAGGGTACATATGGCTTTGTGAAATTAGTGATTTTGTTTTCTTCAGAACGATATCGAAAAGTGGCATGGGTGGGTCATATGGTAGTTCTATTGTCAATTTTTTGAAGACTCTTTATATTGTTTTCCTTTGTGGCTGTACCAGTTTATAATCTCAGCAACAGTGTATAAGGGTTTATTTTCTTGACATCCTTACCAGCATTTGTTATCTTATTTTTTTGACGATGGCTATTGGAACAGGCTGAGATAATATCATTGTAGTTTTGACTTGCATTTCCCTAATTAATAGTTGAGCATCTTGTCATGTACCTGTTGGATTTTCATATATCATCTTTGGAAAAATATCTATTCAGGTCTTTTTACCCATTTTTAAATTGCATTGTTAGTTTGTTTTACTACTGAGTTGTATGAGTTCTTTATATATTTTGGACTTATACCCCTTATCAGATACATAGCTTGCGAATTTTTTCTTCCATTCTATAGGTTGTCTTTTTACTTTGTTCTTCTCTTTGGCTGTGTAGCAGCTTTTTGTTTTATGAGTCCCATTTGTTTTTTATTTTGTTGCTTGTGGTTTAGATATCATATCCAAAAAAGTCTTTGCCAAGACCCATGTTAAGGGTCTGGTTTTCCTATGTTTTATTCTCAGAGTTTCTTGGTTTCAGATCTTATGTTTAGTCTTGAATACATTTTGAGTTAATTTTTGAGAGTGGTATAAGGCAGCAGTGTCCAAACTTTTAGCTTCCTTGGGCCACATTGGAAGAAGAATTGTCTTGGACCACCCATGAAATACACTAACACTAATGGAAGCTTATGAGCTGAAAAAAACAAACAAAAAAACCAAACAAAACTTGCAACAAAAACCTCATAATGTTTTAGGAATTTCTGTTGGGCCTTATGCAAAGCTGTTCTGGGCTACAGGTTGGACGTGCCTGGTTTAAAGTCAGGGTCTAGTTTGATGTGTTTACATGTGACTATCCAGTTTTCCCAGCACCATTCATTGAAGAGCATGTCTTTTCTTTATTCAATATTACTGGCTCCCTTGTCAAAGATCAGCTGGATATTTTTGCTTGAGTTTATTTCTGGGTTCTCAGTTCTGTTTCATGGATCCTTTTGTCTGTTTTTATGCCAATACCATGCTGTTTTAATTACTGTAGCTTTTAGTATTGTATAACTTGAAATCAGGAAATGAGATGCCTCCTGCTTATTATTATTTTTTTCTCTCAGAACTGCTTGGCTATTCAGGGTCTTTTGTGTTCTGTATACATTTAAGGATTATTGTCTACTTTTTAAGAAAAATATGAAAAAAATTGCAACAAAGACATTTTTGGGGGTTACATTTTTTTTATATTGTGAAAAAACCTCAAAACTTCCTTATGAAATTTCTACTCCAGGCAAAAATTTCTCTCAAACAATTTCAAAATCTCATGCATCTTTGTGTTATTCGTTGGGAAATTAAAAATTATGAAATCCTTATTTGCTAATACCCAAATAAAATTGGACTGAAAAATTAAACCTGCTGCTACTATAGCAAATTAAAATTGAATGACTTGGCTTCCTCTCTACCCCATTTGAGTATCTGTTACTCTTGTAAAAAATTCATCCCAACACTCTTTATCAACACTGGCCTAATTTTTCTCTCATTCAGTACCCATTTAACGACTGATTGTTGTGTAAAGAGAAACGAGAAAACTGTTTCATTTGTAAACAGCATTTTAGCTTATCACAAAAGCCAATTGGCTCTTTATTCCTAAATTAATCCATATTAATGTGCCTCTCTGCAAAGAAATGGTAAAGGTTTGGTGAAAGTATGTTAAAAGGAAAATAAACACAATGAGCGTATTTTATAAGACAAGGCTAACTTCAGAACAAGTTGCAAGTATAGTTTTTCCTACTCTTTCTACAGTCAGGGATGGGAAGTAGACGTTGAAAAAACACGGCTGTGATACGGTAATACCTGTGGTAATGCTTTTGGTGGTAAATTGAGAACAGTTCATTTTGTATACAGGATATTTAACCTTTTCTGACATTATGGAAAGCGGCATAAAGAAATTTTCCTGTATTTAGTCTCTAATATTTAATCCCCTAATATGCCTAAAAGCCAAATCTATGCAAAGTATAATGACAGAGATGAGAATAAAGAGATATAACACTTGCTCAACAAAGCTTACAATCTTGTGGGAGTAACTGCAGAGTTTTTATTTTTGATTTGTTTTTCTGCTCTGACTTGACAAAATTCTAGCCCCAAAAGCTAAAAAACAAAACAAAATAGAACAAAACTCTATCCCATTTTGGTTACCTGGTTGCAAAAAAAGAATATTTTAAAACTTACTTTCCTATTTTTCTTTTAACATTGTTGTATTCTAATTAACACTTAATTGTTTGCAAAACCTTATTTTCCACAGTTAAGGCTGGTAATGCAAAGTTACATATAGTTAATGTATTATGGCTTAATAGTTGATAAATAATCATATTATGTGAAAACAATAGGAACAAGCATACTTTCTATAAACTGAAAAGGTGACCTTGCAAAGACCAGCACTATTTGTGCTGAGAGTAGGAGTAATTTATATAAGAGTGCTGGCCAGAGCACACAGACACACACACACACACACACACACAAGTGTCAGATAAAGAGATCGTTGTAAAGAATACTTCCTTGTGTCAGGCGTTTATCAATGGTGACTCAAAACACCACTGACAGTGGTCATGCAGCCATATCTATAAATGCCCAGAGATGTCATGTATTTCTGGACTGGCCACAGGAGACAGGAGATTGACAACCTTAGAGACAAGATTGAAAAGTGCTTAGAGTCTCAAAGTCACAAAGGGTAAGACACTCTTACGAGATGCACTATCACAGGTTTCTGCTGAGAGTGGCATAAATTTTTACCGAGCTTTAGAGACTTCCTAAATTTCTTTCCAGGATTTTTCCAGCAATTTTTATTATTACACAACTGCTTTAAAAATGAAGCAGAGATTTCCCCAACATTCCCTTGGTGTCTTTATGTATTTAAAAACTTTTATAAAGATGTTCATTATATTCATGGAACATGAATATAGTTAAACATCAACTTCAACAAAACAAACTCAGGTCTCCATTTAAAAACTCCTCTTAAATGTAAAGAAATCTATAGTTCACACTCCATACATTTATTTTACTACAGCAGACTTGAGGTAAATCTACATTGCTGTTGCATCTGTTGTTCTGCCTTCATGCCCAAAACTTCCCCTAGTGGTCTGAAAAAATGAAAACAGACCTTCCTAGAGAGCCTGTCCTATGATCAGGGACTTAAACACAGGCAGAAACTTTCTGAATCTCTAGTAATTAATTATCATCAGTTGTCTCATTGACAGCTGGGGGCCACATTTAGCCAACCAGCTGCCCTGTGTTGCACAATGCTGTGTTTGTTCTAAGCCCCTTGGGTGATTCTTGCTGTATGTAAAATAGCAGCAGTTGGAGTACCATTTGCTTCTGCGTAGATGCTTTATGACTTATGTGTCAGGACTATGGCAACCCTTCAGGACCAGTGAATGCCTGGTAAATACCGTGAGATGAGTGCTTGGATGTGAGGGGAGAGAACAGGAAATTATTAAACCACAAGTGGAAGTAAAATAGAACACCCAATAAAATGGCATTAAAGTGTGAAGCTGGTTCAAGCCTGACAGTTATTTTGTTCATTAAGAATTTTATGTGAAGATTTAGGTGTAGGATCAAACCCTCAGCAAGGACCCCTATGAATGTTTGTGCCCAGCTATAGAAAATAGTTTGGTACAAAAACATGTCATATCAGACTGTGACAAACATAATTAACAGAGTCTGGATTGTTACAAGATCTTACTGATCGGTGCGTTAACAGATGATACTCTGCATGCAATATCCGGTGCCCTTATCTATTTCTTTAAATATCAGCAACATACACTTGCATAATAGACCAAAACAAACTTGAACTTGGGAAGGAACACAGTAAAGCAGTGGTTCTCAACCTTCCTAATGCCACAGGCCTTTAATACAGTTCCAAGGGATCGCGACCCACAGGTTGAGAACCACTGCAGTAAAGTAAGAAAATCTTGAATGTGGTCTTTTACCTAAACAAGTTCTCTGACTTAAGAGGCCAAGGACTCATATGTTCAAAATCTTAAAGGAAGGTTAGAAAACTGGATGCTGCCTGTGCTCTAAATTTTCTTTTGGTCTTTTAAAATGTCTATGAAGTGATTTGAAATACCTTGCATGTTCGGCGGAGACTGTTTTCCTATTTAAAGGATGCTCTTCAGATACATTTCTTGTTCATTTCTTTGCTTGACTCCTATCTCCTCAGGAGTTGTTACAGGACTGGGACTTGGAAGTAGTCAAAAGGGTCAATTCTGAGTTCACACAGGCTCTATCTTGTCCACATTAAAAAAAAAATTATCAGATTTATCAGAGGCAAGTTTCAGTCTCTGTTAGTTCTGGGACAGGCCGGTTGCTGCTAGTTTCTTTTGAAATGACTGCTTATTGTGAATGCCAAGATTTATAAAGGCGCAATTTATGACAACTTAGCAGTTAACAGTTTAACATTTTTTTTTGAAATACAAAAATAACATGTGCATAGGGACCTGTAATCATGATATATTTATGTGTGTTTACTAATCGCATAGCTATAAATTTGATTTCAAGCCTGTATCTATAAACTTACTCACATGGATGAAGACTTGTTTGCACTGTTAGTCACTTACGATTTTAGCTGAGAAAGCACACAGTCATACTAAGCAAATGCTAAGAGACATCGTAGTTTTGCTCATCTTTTAGTATTCCTTTTTCTGGTTTCAATTTGACACTTTTCTGACATGAGTTTTAAAAGTATTTCTCAGCTTTGTAAAATTCATATCAACATCTGTTCACCACTACAAAAGTTTATAGTTACGTGAGCACTTGAAATGTAAATCAGATATCTTTTTCTGTTACAATTTTCAGTTAAAAAGAAATAGTTAGATGTTTTAAAGGGATCAGTGTTACAAGAAGGATTCTCACACAAATAACCTTTTTACCTACAATCTTAATTCAGTGCCATTTTCTCTTTTGGTGTCATTTGTGTCTTTGTTATGCAATGAGAAGCCTAGTCCTTTTCCAAAATACTACTTCTGACAGGAAACATTCAAAACGTGATAATGTTGGACAATATACTGTCTTAGCCTAGATTTTATTAAGGATTATACTGACATTTCTGAAGAAAGTTGTAAACAGGCTTTTCCACATTCAAAATTGCTTCAGATTTCTCCATTGTGAAGAAGAGGTTTGTCTGATCAGTTAACGAAAGATTTTACAAACTAAGTGCTTGCGGAGCTGCATGGCTTATATATAATAGACACTCAGTAATGGTTTTGGATCAAGTGAAGGCACAGAAGGAAAAATGCACAGTAAAAGTAGTGGAAAACTACACTAGGTTCTAGTGATGACCAGGAAGGCTTTTTATCCAATAGCACTGTATTTCCATCTCTTGATCATTAGAAGTTATTTCATCTTTTGTTCTTTGTAATGGATGACATGTATTGTGAAAATTAGTATTCAGACAATATGGTAAACCCAAATAAAACAGAACCTTGTGAATAATTTTTCGGTATCTGCTTGAGTTTTTGGAATCTAAAAATAAATAGAGGAATGTTGAAATGGATGATATCTAAAATTGAATGTTCATAATAAAAACACAAAGTCTTTCATTTTCAGGTATTACAATTCAGTTTATTCACAGACCTTTTCTTTTTTCATTGTCAATGGTGAACTTTGATATCACCTTAAAGTGAAGTCAGGCACTAGGTGGAAATGTTTATCTATCACATTTTGACTATAATCAGTAATATATACTGATGGGCTTTGGTGTCAGAAAGACTAGCTTTGCAAGTACTGTCAACTCTTGAAATATTTCCTTATGAAAATGGTCATAATGATGCTTAGCTTTTAGGGTTGGGAAGTATTAAGACATATACTGTGTGAAAAGTGTTTCAGCCAGTTTCTAAATCAGAAGACTTGATGAGCTATTATCAAAACAACTTTCGGTGAGAATGTAATTTATCATCCAAGCCAGGGACGTTTTGAGAATGAAGACAAAAACTCTTCATGATTACGTTGGGACACTAGGCATAAACCAGGACTGTGGGCAAGCTAAGAACTACAGTCATCCTATTTCTGACACATCCATTCTAAAGGAGAGTAGGCTCGTTAGACATAAAAGAGAAATAATACATAAACCTTTCTTTTAAATGCAGTAAAAATGGCAATTCAAGGGGTTAAAAAATGTGCTTCATAGTTTAGTTGTGTCATTGCATGGACAAGGAGATAATTCAAAAAGGAAAATTATGAAGAGACCAATAGGGAAGATTATGCAGGAGAAGAGGTTTGTTGTTAAGACAGCTACTCAAAGGATGGTTTTCGGACAGGCAGTATTGGCATCACCTGGGAACTTGTTAGAAATGCAGAATGTCAGGGCTCGTTTCACAGCTGCTGAATGGAAATATCTGAGTCCGGTGCCTAGAAATCTGTTTTAACAAACTCTTCATGTATTCTTCTGCATACTAAAGGTAGCCAGCGCTGTTAGAAGTACTGCTCAAGAAGATCCAGAGATTTTTGGTGCTGGAAAAACAGCATTATATGTAGGCCAACCTCCTCATTTTATATACAGTAGAGCAAGAATCGATTGCTTGAGAGTGCCAGTTGCTTGAGTTCCAGTTAACAGAAAGTCTATGTGTATTTACCGGGCGTCTCCCAATTCCTGTGGGTGCCAGTTAACTGAGTTCTACTGTATAAGGAAACCAGGTCTTGGGCAATGTTAAATACATCACTTTAATCCACAAAGGTAGTGTATGGGAAATTAGAGGTATAGTCCGAAATTTTACATCATCTATTACTTTCTAGCTCATTATAGAAAGAAAATGTTCATCCAAATATTCCTGGTACTGGAACTTTGGACACAATCTGTCCATAGACCAAGGACAAATCTATACTAATCAGTATTGTGTTTTAGTCCCCAAATTTAAAATAATTCACAGTATGCCTGGGATGTGTGAGAGGCTGGTGGTTTTCACCATGGAGATTTATTTTTGGCTCTGATGAATTTATGTTTGCTAGAAGTCTGATACTCATTTATAAATACATAATCTATAAATACATAATTTATAGATACAGACATGAGAATAAAAAGGGCAATAAATTAAGATAGTGAGCACTGTATTAAAGATCAAAGACTATTTGGGGGTGCATGGCTTAGACAACTAAATGGGAACAAATAAACAATGGAGTCAGAAAAAGATAGCATGTACTTTAGAATAATCATAGCTGACATTTATTGACTTCTAGTTACATGCCAGGTAACATAATGCCTCAAGTGCATTATTTAATCCTTGTAGTTGTCATATGATGTAGGTGATACCATATTTCAGTTTTAAAGATGAGAAAACATTTTAAAAATAAAGTGAAATTGATGTCCTTAACATTTGATTATATAAACCACTATTTTATGGTTTGGTTTGTTTGCATATACCTAGCCTATACCAAACAATAACAGCAAAGTCCTACGTACATACATACATTTGTTCATTCATTCATTCACACAATTAAGGTTGCTTACAGAGATAGAGAAAATACAGGATAATAAAACAAATCTAGAAGAAAGAAAATAAGGGTAAGTGATCATGTCAGGAAGGAGCCAGGGAAAGGAGAGTACAGAAACAAAAGCAATAAAATAAGCACATTTGGTAAAAATGGACAACTTAGCAACCAGTGTGAAAGAGAAAATACCATAAATTACAAGATTTATACAGTCCATAAAGTAAAAATTAAGTTACTTGTGGAAAAACTGAAAGCAGAAATAAATTTCTTCAAGGGAACATCATAAATAATAGTATTAATCACTAACATTTAATTCAGTACTTTGCTTCTATTACTCCATTTAATCTTCATAGAATATTGAGAGTCATTCTTATTTTAAATATGGGGAAACTGAGGCCCAGAGAAGATAAGTGAATTGTTTAGGGTAACTCAGCTACTTAGTAGGAAAACTGGAATTCTATCTCAGATGTGTTCTGGGTCTCCAGCCACTGCTCTTGTAAATCACTCAAATTCTTGAGTGTTTCATACAGTACTGGCTGAAATACATTGAAAGGGACCTTTCTCTTTCTCACAGCTCCCCTTAATAGGATACAATAAAATTATTTTAGGCAGAGTTATACAAAAGCAATGCTAGTGACAGCCAATGTAGCAAAAGTCAAAAATGGATTTCTCGTAATGATTTTTTCTGGAGCCAAAAACCTTAAAACAGAGAGCTTCACGGTTTGCTGGGCATTCTGTTACATTGTGAATGGTTGACACGGGGGTGGAGTAAAGATCATCTCACTCCTAAGGCCATCAAATGGGTGTTGGGGTGGCCACAGCCTCAGGCTGGTTGCTACAGGGCTCCCATATCTGGATGGTGACCTCAGGAGATGGCAGAAACAGAGAATCTGAGCTGTTAGCACTCTTCTGTAGCTTCCTGAGCCTGTCCAGGGAGGTGCTACCCCCATGCCGTCTACTTTAGCATCCAGATACAGAATACAACATTGTTCATCTGTAATGAGGGCCCCATGGAGCTGTTGGAGATAACTGATGTTCCTGTGGTAGTTCAGTTTTGACCACTCAAATGTTGGAAAAGGTGAGTGGTGGGCAGGACAGGGCAAGTATAGCTCAGATGAACCCCTAAGTATTTCTCTTCTCATATAACAAATACTTTTGTTTGTGATGGATGTGCCCTTCCAGGTGGCTGGATGATGACTCTGACATGCTGAAAAGGAGTGCTTCGTTAAAAACAAAAACTTGAAAAAGTGTGATTGGATTTGAAATTCATTTCAACATTACACTGTTATGATAATGGAAGAGCAACAAAAGCTGTTAGCTTCTTGAAGTAATAATGTCAACTGTTGTAAAGTTTTTTAATGTATATAAAAAAGCCTTACATTTTCTTTTACTTTCTGGTTAACAGACTTATTAAGGTATAATGGACATCCAATAAACAGCACATATTTAACATGTATAATTCGATAGGTTTAAAATACTTATACACCAGTGAAACCATCACCACAATTAGGAGTGAACGCACGGATCTCTCTCCAAAGTTTCCTTGTATCCCCTCTTAATCTTTCCTTCCTGCTCCTCAATGCTCACCCCTCACCTGGCAAGCACCGATCTACTTTTTGTCACTATAAATCACTTTGCATTTTCTAGAGCAGGTATTGTATGATGGCCTGTGAGTCAACTGCCTGTTTCTGTAAATAAAGTTTTATTGGTACACAGCAATACTCATTATATATGCATTGTCTATGGCTGCTTTTGCTCTACAGTATCAGAGCTGAGTTGTTGCAACAGAGACCCTCTAGCCTGAAATTATTTACTATAAGGACCTTTATGGGAAAAAGTTTAACCCCTATTCTAGAATTTTGTATAAATGGAATCATAAGATATGTTATCTTTTGGTGTGGCTTATTTCCTTCAGCATAATTATTATGAGATTCATCTGTGGTGTTGAATGTATCATAGCTTGTTTTTTTATTACTGAGTAATAATCCTTTCTATGAACATACCGAGACTTGTTTATTCATCCACCTATTGATATATGTTTGGGACATGTTGCACTTTGGGGCTATTACAAGTTAAGCTGCGTATGATGGGTCATATGCAAGACTCTCTATGGTCATACTCTTTATTTTTAGATAAATATCTAGGAGGGGAAAATTGGATTATGTAATAGGTATATGTTTACCTTGGTAAGAAACTGTTAAACTGTATTTCAAGTGGTGGTACTATTTTTCTATTTTCACAATGTGTGAGAGATCAGTTCCTTTACATCCTCACCAACACTTGGGATGGTCAGTCTTTAAGATTTTTACCATTTTGTACATGACCAAGTGTAATGGTATTTCATTATAGTTTTAATTTGCATTTTGTTATTTACTAATCATGTTGAGCGTATTTTCGTGTGTATATTTGCATTTTGTATTATTGGGTTGTTTGTTTTCTTGTTAACTGGGTTTTTAGAGTAGTTCATGTGCTTTGGATACAAATCCTTTGCCAAATTGATCTTCCAGCCTGCACCTTGTCTTTTCATTCTCTTAATAATGTCTTTTAAAAGCAGCAGGTTTTAAAATTGGTAATGTTTACTTTATCCTCTTATTCTTTATGGAATGTGTCTCTGATGTTATATTTAAGAAACATTTACTTAGCTCTAGGACATAGAGATGATCTCTTTATGCTTTCTTCTAGAAGTTTTATTATTCTTGATTTTACATTTAGATTTGTGATTCGTTCGAGTGAATTTTTGTGTATGATGTGAAGTATAGATCTTTTTTGTCTTCTTTTGTCCTTTTCTTTTCTTTCTCTGTTTTTTAATTGTTTTTGTTTTTTTGTTTTTTTTTGGCAGATGGCTATCCAATTGTTCTCATACCATTTGTTGAAAAGACTATCCACTGAAATGCCTTTCTCATTTTCAAAAGAAAATTAATTCTATATATGTGTGGGATTATTTCTGGACTCTTTATTCTATTCCATTTATCTATTGTTTAATATATTTTTTTACACAGATACCACACTCTTTTGATTACTGTATTTATAAGTATGCTACTTATAAATCTGGTAGCACTAACCTTTCATTTTGTTCTTTTTCAAATTGTTTTTTTGGGTATTCTATGTCCTTTGCATTTTCACATAAATTTTAAAATTCACGTGTCAGTTTTTAAGACAAAAAGTCTACTTAATCTTTATTTGAAATTCATTGAATCTATAGATCAAGAAGAGGAGAATTGACATCTTAAGAATTATTCTTTTAACCTATGACTCCATTTACTTAGGCTTCTTTAATTTTTCTCATTGGTGTTTTCTAATTTTCAATACACACTTCTTTCACATCTTTTCTAAAAATCAAATTTATTCCTAAGTATTTCATATTTTCTAATGTTATACTTTATTTTATAATTTCAATTTCTGTTTTTTGGTAATAATAGAAATAAAGTTGATATTTAGCATATTTATCTTATACCTTACTAAACTTATTATTATTATTATTTTTTAGTTCTAGTAGTTTTTTGGTAGATTCCAACTGATTTGTCCCAGATGACAATGTCATCTGTGAACGGACAGTTTTATTTCTGTGTCTCCAATCTGTATTTTTTTAAAATTTATTTTTCTGGCCTTATCAGACTCTGGAGAGAACCTGCAGTACAGTGTTGAATAGCAGACATGCTTGCCTTTTATTGTATCTGCTCTTGGGGAGGAAATCATTCAGCTTTGCACCATTAAGTAGGATGCTAGCTATAGCTTTTGTGTGTTTGATTTTTTTTTTTTGTAAATGCCCTTTATCAGGGTGAGAAAGTTGTCTGCTATTCTGTTTGCTCAGAGTTGGTTTTTTTTTAAATAAAAAATTAGTGCTAGATGTTGTTAACTGCCTTTTCTGCATATACTGAGATGATCAACTACATTTTTCCTAGTTTGTTAGTATGTTACAATACATTAATTGATTTTCTTAAGTGTTAAACCAAACCTCAGTTCCTGTGATAAACTTCACTTTGTGATGATGTCTTACGCTTTTGATATAGTGTTGGATTTGATTTGCTAAAATTTTGTTCAAAATGTTTGCATCTGTGTTCGTGAGGTCTGTTGGTCTATAGTTTTCCTTTCTTCTTAGACCTTTGTCTGATATCAGTGTCAGGTTAATACTGGATGGCCTCATAGAGTGAGTTGCAGTGACTTCTCCCCTTGCCAATTTTCTGAAAGGATGTGTACAGTTAGTATTATTTCTTTCTTAAATATTTGGTAGAATCCCCAGTGAAGTCATATTGAACTACATTTTTCTTAATGAAAATGTTTTGTATTACAAATCCAAATTTTTTGTTAAACACAGGTCTATCTTGAGTATCTATTTCTTCTTGAGTGAACTTTGGCAGTTTGTGTCTTTCCAGAAATTTGTTCATTTCATTCAGATATTCAAATTTACTGGCAAAAAGTTCTTTATAATACTCAGTATCTTTGTACTATTTGTATAATGTATAGTAATATTACCCGTCTACTTTCTAATACTGTAATTTGTGTCCTCTTTTCTTCCTGGTCAATTTGGCTAGAAGTTTATCTTTTCAGTAAAATTGGTTCCATTGATTATCTCTATTTTGTGTTTTCCGTTCCTTTAATTTTCCCTTTAATTTTTATTATTTTCTTTGTTTACTTTTGGGCTTAATTTGCTCTTTTCATCCTATTTAACATGAAAACCAAGGTCATTACTATGAGACTATGTAGGCTAGTGCCATAATGTCCCCATAAGTACTATTTTAGTGTTATCCCATAAATTCAGACATGTAGTGCTTTTATTTTTATTCAGTTCAAAATATTTCTTATGTTGCCTTTTGTTATTTCCTTTGATGCATGGGTTTTTTGAGAGTATTACTTAGTTTCCAAATATTTAGGGATTTCTCAAACATGTTTCTGCTGTTAATTTTTTATGTAATTCTGTTGTGGTTAGAAAACATATTTCATATGACTTGAATTCTTTTATATTTAAGATTTGTTTTTTGGTATAGAATATGGTTTATTTTAGCAATTGTTTTGTGTACATTTGTGAACAACATATATTCTGCTTTTGTTGTATGGAGTATTATGTGAATGACATCAGGTCAAATTAGTTGTCAGGACTCTCCTTATTGATTTTGAATATATTTTTTCTATTAACCATTGAGAATGAAAATTCAAAATCTCTGACTATATGGTTGAATTTATATATTGGTCTGTACAGTTCTGTCAGTTTTTTGCTTTATCAATTCTGAAGATTGGATATTAGGTACATAAAATTTTAGTAGTAGTATGTCTCCATGATGAATTGACCATATCGTCATTATGAAGTGACTTTTTTTGTTTTTGATGATGTTTTTCTCTAAAATTTGCATTGATGTTATTACAGCCACCCCAGATTTCTTTTTATTTGTATTAATATGATATGTATTCCATCCTTTTACTTTTAACCTATTTGTACTTTTATATTTAAAGAGCATTTCTTGTAAATAGCATACGAGTATAGTGGTCTTTTTTTATTCAATTTGAGAACCTCTGACTCTTAATAAGTGTGTTTAGATAATTTACATTTAATGTGATTATAGCTATGCTAAGATTTAACACTGTCATCTTGATATTGGTTTTTGATTTGTCCCATCCATTCCTTTTTCACTTTTGTCTTTCCTGTCTTATTTTGGATTAATCAAATAGATTTTGTAATTTCACTTACCTCCTTTTGCGTGGCATTAACTATAAATAATGGGCCAATTTAGCTTTTTCATTGTTTATAGTATGCATCTTTATCTTATCACAGTTTATTTTTTAGCAATATTACACCACTTCATTTATGTATAGGAATCTTATAATACTATAATTCTCCATCCTATCACGACCTTTATGTTTAAACAGTTATCTTTTAAATTGATTACAATATTATAATAAGAAACAATCTTATATTTTTACCTATGTACTTACCATTGCTGGTGCTCTTTGTTTCCCATAGTAGATTCATAGTCCAGTTGGTATTATTTTCATTCTGCTTGAAGGATTGCCATTTATATTATGTGAGGTGAGAATAGTGATTTCTTTCAACTTTTCTGTCTGATAATGTCTTTAATTTGTCTTTGTTTATGAAGGACATTTTTGCTGGATATGGAAGTTTACACTGACAGTTTTCTTTCAATACTGAAAGGCATTATTCTACTGTGTTTCGTTTGCATTATTTCTTTTTATTGTTAGACTTATTGGGATGACATTTGTTAGCAAGAATTACATAGGTTCCAGGTGTACAATTATACAGTGCATTGTCAACTTGTTGTATAATAAGTTCACCACCCAGTGTGACTTCTCTTTCCATCACCTTATATTTAGCTTCCTCCCCTCCTCTCCCACCCCCTCCCCCTTCTCCCTTCCCCTCCCCATGTGTCCCCAAATAAACATTAAACTATTGATTGTGTCCATAGGTGTTTGTTTGTTTGTTTTCTTTGTTGCTTTCAGTTTTATATTCCACATATGAGTGAAGTCATACAGTTTTTGTTTTTTTCCGTCTGGATTATTTTGCTTAGCATGATGATCTCTAGGTCCATTCATTGTGTTGCAAATGGCAATATTTCATCTTTTATTATAGCTGAGTAATATTTCATTGTGTATATGTACCACAGCTTCTTTTTCCAGTCATATGTCGCAGGGCACTTTGGTTGTTTCCATGTTTTGGCCACTGTGAACAGCGCTGCAATGAACACTGGGGTACATAAGTCTTTGCGGACAAAGGTTTTCAAGTCTTTTGGGTAGATCCCCAGGAGGGGGATTGCTGGGTCAAATGGTAGCTCCATTCCCAATTTTCTGAGGAACCTCCACACTGCCTTCCACAGTGGTTGTACCAGTTTGCACTCCCACCAGCAGTGTGAGAGAGTTCCTTTTTCTCCACATCCTCTCCAGCACTTGTTATTCCTTGTCTTATTGATAACAGCCATTCTCACAGGTGTGAGGTGGTATCTCATTGTGGTTTTGATTTGCATTTCCCTGATAGCTAATAAGGATGAGCATTTTTTTGTGGGAGAAGTGTCTGTTTAGTTCTTCTGTCTAGTTTTTAATTGGGTTGTTTTGTTTTTTGTTAAGTCTTATTAGTTCTTTACATATTTTAGATATTAGACCCTTATCTGATGCGTTATTTGCAAATATTTTCTCCCCTTCAGTTGGCTGTCTCTTTGCTTTGTTGATGGTTTCTTTTGCTGTGAAGAAGCTTTGTAGTTTGATATAGTCCCATTCATTTGTTTTTGCTTTTACATCTCTTGCCTTTGAATTCAGATTCATGAAGACTTCCTTGATCCTTAGGTCTATAAGTTTAGTACCAATGTTTTCTTCTATACAGCTTATTGTTTTGGGTCTTATATGCAGGCCTTTAGTCCATTGTGAGTTAATTTTTGTATATGGTGAGAGTTCATAGCTCAGGTTCATTCTTTTGCATGTTTTTCCAGCTTTCCTATTACCCCCTACTAAAGAGATTGTCTATTCTCCATTGCATATTTTTTGCTCCTTTATAAAAAATTATTCATTCATAAATTTGTGGATTTATTTCTGGGTTTTTAGTTCTGTTCCATTGATCTATTATTTCTGTTTTTCTGCCAGTACCAAGCTGTTTTGACTATTGATGCTTTGTAATATAAATTGAAGTCAGGGAAAGTAATGCCACCAGCCTTATTCTTTTTATGTAGTATTGCTTTGGCAATTCGAGGTCTTTTATGGTTCCATATAAATTTGATACTTTTGTGAAATAGATAAAAGAATTATGATTGTGGGATTTTGATTTGTATCGCATTAAATCTGTAGATTCCTTTGGGCAAAATGGCCATTTTAACAATGTTAAGTCTTCCTGTCCAAGAGCAGGGGATGTTTTTCCATTACTTAGTGCCTGCTTCAATTTCTTTCTAAAGTGTCTTACAGTTTTCTGTGTGTAAGTCTGTCACATTCTTTGTTAATTCTTAGGTATTTCATTCATTTTGTTGTGATAGCAAAAGAAATTGACTCCCTCATTTCTTTTCTGCGGGTTTGTTGTTTGTATATAGGAATGCTGTTGACTTTTGTACATTGATTTTGTATCCTGTAACTTTACTGTATTCATTTATTGTTTCTAATAGTTTCCTGGTGGAATCTTTGGAATTTTGTATATAAAGGATCATGTATCTGCAGATAGTGACAAATTGAGCTCTTCTTTACCAATTCGGATACCTTTGATTCCTTTCTCTTGCCTGATTGCTGTGGCTAGAACTTCCAGCACTGTATTGAATAGCAGTGGTGGCAGGGGGCACCCCTGTCTTGTTGCTGATTTCAGAGGAACAGGCTTCAGTTTTTCCCCACTCATTATGATGTTAACCAAGGGTTTGTCATATATGGCTTTTATTATGTTGAGATACTTTCCTTCTATACCTATTTTATTTAGTGTTTTGATCATAAATGGATGGTGTATCTTGTCAAAAGCTTTTTCTGCATCAATAGATATGACCATATGGTCTTTATCTTTTATTTTGTTTATGTGGTGTATTACATTGATTGATTTTCATATGTTGAACTATCCTTGTGCCCTTGTAATGAATCCCACTTGATCATGATGTATAATCTTTTTGATGCACTGTTGTATTCTATTTGGTAATATTTTGTTTAGGATTTTTGCGTTTGTGGTAATCAGAGATACTGGTGTATAGTTATCTTTATTTATGTTGTCTTTATCAGGCTTTGGTATTAGGGTAATGTTGGCCACATAGAATGAGTTAGGAAGTATTGCTTCCTCTTCAATTTTTTGGAAGAGTCTACGGAGGATAGGTGTTAATTCTTTGAATGCTTGGTAGTACTCGTTGGTGAGACCATCTGGTCCAGAGCTTTTGCCTTTAGGGAGATTATGGAGAGTCATTTCAATCTCTTTGCTATTGATCGGTCTATTTAGATTTTCCAGTTCTTCTTGGTTCACTCTAGGTAAGCTATAAGTTTCTAGAAACTTGTCCATTTCTTCTAGATTGTTAAATTTAGTGGCATAAAGTCCTTCATAATATTTTCTTATAATCCTTTGTATTTCTGTGGTATCAATGGTAATTTCTCCCCTTTCATTTACAATTTTGGTTATTTCTGTTTTTTTCTTTCATCCTTTGATAGTCTAGCCAGGGGTTTGTTAATTTTGTTGAGTACCTCAAAGAACCAGCTCTTTCTAATATTAATTTTTTCTATTTTTCCTGTTCTCTAATTGGTTTAGCTCTGCTTTAATTTTTATTCCATCTTTCCTTCTACTGACTTTGGGTTTTGTCTGCTCTTCTTTTTCTCGTTCTTTAAGATGGGATGCTAAGGTGTTTATTTGTGATTTTTCTTGTTTCTTAAGATAGGCCTGTAATGATATAAATTTCCTTCTTATTACCACTTTCTCTGTGTCCAATAATTCTGATATGTTGTATTTTCATTGTCATTAGTTTCTATATATTTTTTTAATCTCTTCTTTTATTTGTTCTTTTATCCAGTCATTTTTAAATAAGATGTTGTTTAATATCCATGTATATGTGGTTTTTTTCTGCTTTCCTTTTACAGTTGATCTCCAATTTCAAAGCTTTGTGGTCTGAGCATACACTTGGTATGATTTTGATGTTCTTAAATTTGCTGAGGCTACTTTTATGTCCCAGCATGTGGTGTATCCTTGAGAATGTTCCATGCGCACTAGAAAAGAAGGTATAGTCTCTTTTTGCTGGATGAAGTGTCCTGTAAATGTCAATTATGTCCAATTGCTGTAATGTGTCATTTAGAGCTGATATTTCCTTATTTTCTGTTTGGATGATCTGTTCATGCCTGTTAGTGGGGTGTTTTAAGTCTCCCACAATGATGGTGCTTTTGTCAGTTTCTCCTTTCAGATCTGTTGGTACTTGCTTTGTATATTTTGGTGCTTCCTGGTTTGGAGCATATATATTAACTAGTGTCAGATCTTCTTGTTGTTGTATTGTGACTTTTATCATTATCTAATGTCCATCTTTGTCTCTTGCATTCTTTTTTAACCTGAAGTTTATTTCATCAGATATCAGTATGGCAACTCCTGTTTTTTTTCTAGTTACCATTTGCTTGGAGCATTGTTTCCCATTCTTTCACTCTATGTCTGTGTTTGTCTTTATGGCTGAGGTATGTGTCTTGGAGACAATATATGGATGGATTTTGTTTTTTAATCCAGTCTGCTACTCTATGTCTTTTTATTGGTGAGTTTAGTCTATTAACATTTAGAGTGATGATCGATATGTGATGATTTCTTGTGGCCATTACTTATTTCTTTCTTTGTTTTTGTTTGTTTATTTGTTGTTTGTTTTTGTTTCTTTCTTGTTGCCCCAACTTTCTTCTATTTTCCCTGATGTTTTGTTTCAGGTTGAAGAGCCTCCTTCAGTATTTCTTGGAGTGCTGGCCTCATGCTGGCAAATTCCCTCAGCTTCCATGTGTCCCAGAAGGTCTTTATTCCACCTTCATATCTGAAAGATAATTTTGCTGGATAATTTATTCTTGGCTGGAAGTTTCTCTATTTTAAAGTTTTGAATATTGGATTCCACTCTCTCCTGGCTTGTAGAGTTACTTCTGAGAAGTCTGATGCCAGCCTAATGGGTTTTCCTCTAAAGGTTTTAATTTTTTCCTTGGCTGCCTTGAAAATTGTTTCTTTATCTTTAGTTTTTGACATCTTTACTACCATGTGTCTTGAAGAAGATCTGCTAGGGTCCCAGTATCTAGGAAACCTGTTTTCTTCTTGAATTTGGGGTTCCAGATCTTTCCGTAGGGTTGGAAAGTTCTCATCTACTATTGTTTGAATATGTTCTCTGTAGAGTGCACTGCTCCTTCTTCTAATCCTATTTTCCTGATGGTGTTTTGTCTCATGGAGTCAGATAGTTCTTGCAGAATTCTTTCAATCCTTTTAGCTCTATATTCCCTCTCTTCCTGTTTTAGAGATATTTCCATGTTCTGATCTTCAGTATCACTAATTCTTTCCTCCATTTGGTTGGCCCTGTTTCCTATGGCAGTTATTTTGTTTCTCACTTCTTTTATTGTATTATTTATCTCTTGCATTTCCATCTCAATTTTCCTTATGTTTTGAATTTCTTTGTTAAATTGTTCCCTTTGTTCATTGATTTCCTTTCTTAGGTCATTCACCTCAGCTATGATGTTCTGCCAGTATGTTTTCATTTCTCTCAGAGCCTTTAGGATGGCTAGTTTAGATTCTCTGTCACTTAGTTCAGAAAATTCTAGGTCTATGAAACTATCTCCTGGATATTTTTCATGTTCTTTATGAGCAGCTTTAGATTTTAAGGAATTCATACTGAATGCTCAGTTCTTCCTCTTTGGCATGAGGGCGTTATGTTCAGCAGAGCTCTGGAGCCCTGATTAATATTTCTGTGGTGTCTTGCTACAGGGAAGACACTAGTTGGTACTGGGTTTTGGGTTTAGGGCTTATCTCTGGTCTCTAGCCACATTTGGAGGCCGTGTGTGTCTATCATGGGACCCTTTGCTTCCTGCAGTTTATGGGGAGACTTTGGGAGATGGAAGAGGCCAATAAAAAATGTGCTTGGGCAGCCCCCCTCCTGCCCTATGCTGGGGAAACTGAGAGTTGTGGGCTGAGGGTGTTCTTGCTGGCTGGGATGAATGCTATGAAATCCTCCTTTCTTCCTAGGCCTGCTCCAGTGACCAGCCACTTGGTCCAGAGTCTGCAGGCGCACACTGTGTGTGGGTGCCAGGCACATGTGTACCACAAGCCCAAAGCCATGGGCCTGATGTCACAGGTCGCATGAATGCAGCTTGCTGCCTCTGCTATAGGCCAGGAAGTGCGGCCATGTGAAGGAGCTGTGTGCACGCACGCTGCGAGGGTGCCAGCAGCCCAGGTGCTGTCTCTGGGGCCCCACCTGGGCCTGTGGCTGCTTGGAATACTCAGCCCTCTTGCTACTCAAGAGTTTCAGAAGCTGGCCCCCAAGTTCCATCCCCAACACTCTGCTGTAAGGCCCAACTCCCCCACAATCTCCCAACATTGTGCCACTTTGGCTGGCTTTCAGTCTTGTTGCCTCTTAGCCTTCCCCTTCACGTGCACTGTAGTGCTCCCGGATAGTCAGCGGCAATGGGCTCCAGTTGTGATCATCTCTGCCCCCTCCCCTCTCTCCTGCTCTTCCCCTTCTCTCCGAACTTCAGATGTTTTCTTGTGATGCCTGGATTTCTCAGCTGTCATTGTGTCACTCAGGGTCCTCTTTCTTGGCTACTGGATGACTGTTCAATTGTGATTTCTGGGAGAGGCTTTAGGGACCTCTTCCTTGGCCGCCAACTTGTCCTCCTCCCTGCAGTATTTCTTACAGAATTTTGTCATGCTAATTTTTGTTCCCCTGTAGTATAGGCATACACCAGATATTGCATGTTTGGTTCCAGTACATTGCAATAAAGTGAGTATTATAATAAGGCAAGTAGTAATCTTTTTGCTGGTGTAAGTGCTTGCCTTGAATATGTAAAAATGCAACCTCTATGAAGCACAATAAAGTGAGACATCATAAAATGATTTATTCCTGTAAATATATCTGTTTTCTGTGGATATTTTAAAATTCTCTTTAAAACTGGTTTTGGGCAATTTGGTTATGTTGTTCTTAATGTATTTTTCTTCATAATTTTTATGCTTGGTGTTAGTCAAAATTTTTGCACTTACGGATTTACAGTTTTTGCCAAATTTCGAAAATATTCTTACATATTTTTCCTCTGTTCTCTTTCAGGAGCTCCAATTACATGTATATTGGGCTACTTGAAATTTCTCCATGATTCACTAATGTTATTTTCACATTTTAAATTCGTTTTTTCTCTTTGTGTTTTGTTATGTATAGTTTCAAGTGCTATATTTTATAGTTTACTATAAAATAATGTTTGGTAATGTTTAATATGTCACTAATCCCATCTAGTATATATTTTTCTCAAACATTGTAGGTTTTATCTCTAGTAGTTTGATTTGAGTGCTTTTTAATGTCTTTTATGTCTCTGCTTAACTTTTAAAAATATGTGGAACGTAATTATAATAACAATTTTTATATCTTTACCAGTGAACTTTAACATGTGTCAGGATTATGCCTGTTCTGATTGATTAATTATTGAACTCATTTTAGTTTTTTTTTCTTCTTCCTCTTCCTCTTTGCATGCCTGGTAATCTTTGACAGGATGCCAGACCTTATAAATTTTAATCTTGGATGCTAAATATTTTTATATTCCTGTAAATATTATTGTGCTTTTTTTTCTGGGAAATTTTTTGATCCTCTTGAGTCATGATTTTATAATATGTTAGGTGGGTCTAGAATAATGTGCAGCCTGGGTTAATTGTTCCGATTATTACGTCAAGATTGTCCTCATTCTTCCCAATACCCTATGAATTATTAGTTGTTTTTTATTCTTTTAGGTACTTTTCTCCCTGGCTTTGGGTAATTTTCCTCATGTGTGCACCTAATAAGTACTTTGCTGAATACTTTTGTAGGACCATCTGCTGCTCTTCGGGATTTTTCTGTGCAGTCTTTTTCCTTGTATTTTGTTTCTTAAACTCTAGCTGCTTTGATCTCTCTGAGCTCTCACCTTCATCTCTTCAATGCAGGGAATCCTCTGGGTTTTCCTTGGGATTCCCTTCTGTCCACCTCTCTGCTATTCTTTCAACACTGTATACTTGGGCAATCATAGGGATTACCATGTTATTTTTTGTCTCTCAGAGATTACTTTGTTTTGTTGCCTGTTGTCTAGTGCCTTGAATTTCATTCTTTTATGTATTTTCAGTGGAATTATGGTTTCTTTTCAAGTGGGAAGGTAAATATGGGCCCTGGTACTTATCTTAAGCTGGCTGTACACGTTTTGTTACCTGTTTACACAAACACATTTTCTCGTTGATGATGACTCTCAAGATTTTGAATATATAATTATTAAAAAGTCTTGATTGAGAATGGCATCTAGCCATTTTAAGACTTAAACTTGATATTAAAGAGTTATAATCACAAAAGAGATAAAGATTTCATTAAATATTTTAAAGTATTTGGTCATTTATATTCATTATTTTCCCTAATGCTTTGCATTTTATGCTTATAATTACATAAAAAATGTAATAAGTTTCAAAATCTCTTTCCTCTTAGATTCCCTCACACCCCTTTCTACACCTCTTTCTGAAATTCTTTCAGCACTGAGACTTGAGCAATCATAGGGCTTGCCTCATTTGTTTCTGTCTGTCAGAGATCACTATATTTTGTTGACAGATCTCCAGTTTTCCCCAGCGTGCTATACAAATACTAGAATTTTCTATTTATATCATGATGCAAAAAATGTTTGTAATTCATGACTTATAAAATATGACTAAAGTAGTGAGCTACTCTTCTGAAAAATGTCCACAGAAGTTGCATATTTTATAATTTTGAAGTATTTTTGGACCTTCTGAAAACTACTCAAGGACTCCCTCAGTAAGGCTCTTTGTTTTAGTGATTGGAAAGGCTGCAGGCCGTCATTCACCATAATTGTTTCTCTCAGCTGAGTATTCAAAAAGTATTTAGCAGGAGTGGATTAAAAATTAAGAGTGGAAATACATCTTTAAGCAACTGCTAGGTTCTATAGTCAGGGCCTACAGCTAGATTTGTTTTCGAAGATCTCTTAAATCTTCTGTAAAGCGAAATATCCATGTTCGTGCATGCAATCCTATTGTGTAATTCTTAAAAATGCTGAAATTGAAAACCTTTAAATTTAAAAAATGCACAAAAGGAATGTCTATGTATAGATGTTTGGGTTTCCTAAGTACTCCTGTCTCAGCTTTTCAATTCCTAGGTTAAATAAAGTAAAGGTAGAAATGCCTAATTTAGGCCTGCCAGTGCAGGGTTTACTTTGTCTTGTTTCAAGAGTAAACATCTTAAAATGTTTAATTTTAGCTTAAATACAATCTTGTGTAGATTAGATAAGGTAGTACTGTTTTACCCTATGAGAACTGGTGGATAGTAGAAGCAGTTTATGACCTAAAGTTAGAGTAAGTTAAAGGCTTCTATAATGAAAATTTGTTGTTGTTGTTATTTGTTTTCGGTATGGGAGAATGATGTCAAGTAATCAAACCAATTCAACAGTTTCCAATATTAATCTAATATAATTTTAAAAATCTATAATATTAACTTACCCCCTAATCATGAAATAAGGCATGATCTCAAAAATTTCAAGTCTAAACTTAAAACTTTTTCATATTTTCAAGTTAGACATGCACATATCTATATATCTTATGAGATAAAATATAAAATCTAATCATAATTAATATTAGTGAGAGTCACACACTTCTCTGAGCAGAGAATTCCATGGTGTGCTCTAAGATACAAATCTGTCAATGTTTTGCAACCAATCAGATAGAGATTACAAAAAGAATTTCATTATAGCAGTTGGGGAAAATAATATAAGAATCACTTTAGGTATGAGGAAAATAAGAACTGAATAAGTAGTTTATGGGTGTGTTCTTTTATAAGAATATGTCTTCTAACTGTGGGATAATTGAGAGTTATGTGCAATGATTTAAAAAATTGCACAAAGCCTCCATAGAAAAAAATTTTGTTTAGGGGTATATGTGTATGCAATAAAATACACATAAAAATAGGCAAGGGAATGATAAATTTAAAAAAATATTTGAATACTGATGGTGATTATGTCTGGGCTAAAAGATTGATTCAGTGTGTAGTAGTTTTGACTCAGATGGTAGGTGTATAGATACTCATTTTTATGACTATGCTTTACTACTAATATATTTGTTAAATATATTCTGTTGAAATATTAAATATTAAGTTTAAAATTATAATACAGATGTTCTTATAAACTTAAGAAATTAAATGCATCGTATTAAACTTTTGTGTTAAAATAGAATTTTGTATATTTGTTCTATTAACTAGTTATAAATATGTATCAGGATATGACATAAACTTGGCAGCCCCTGCAATGCTAATGGAAAATGAGTAATTGGTTTAGTCATATAAATTTAAGAAATTTTACCAAATGAATAAACAGTGTTGGAGGATATAAATAATATTAAATTCACTGTATTTATAAACTTAATTATGCTCATGAGTTATTTATATATTGGGGATGTATGTATTTAGTCAGAGGAGAGAACTTTAATAATAAAGTAAAAGTCACAAATTTAATAAATGCTATTTAACATTTTAAAGGTGTTTTGCTAACACAACAAAATATTATTGGGGGCCTTTTTAGAAATAATTAAAAAATCTCCTAGATTATAAGTAGATGGTGTGATTGGTAATCTAAATCTACAAGCCTAAGGAAGAATGAGGATTTTTAATTTTTAACTTTAATAAATTTAACAATAATTGTTAAAACAAAAACGAAACTTCCAATCAGTCTTTTTTGTTAATTTAAAACTTATAAAATCAAAGTTTACTTAGGTTTGCTAGATAAGTACAGAATCATGGGCTTTAATATTTTCGAATCTAACACAGGGTTGACATCCTTGTATCAGAATTCCTAACTCTTACAAGGTTAGGTGAAACCCCCTCATCTTCTAATCATACCTGTTGGTGCAGGAGTAGATACAGAGCAGTTGGTAACACACTGACAATGTGCAGACTTACCTGTGAAAATCTATTTATCAATCCTAGTGTTTAGACCAGATGTTAGTGAAATCAATTCATTTTTAAATGTGAAGTAGCCACCATTTTTAACAGAACTTATCTTCTAAAAAGTAGAAGGTCATTCAAAGGAAGATATCTAGACTAAAATGATCTAAAACAGAGATACATAACAAAATACCTTAAAATAATCAATGAAAAAAGCTCCTCATGCATGATAAAACTCCTAGATAGATATGTGAGTAAAATTTATCTCCTTGAAAACTTTTTCTGGGTGCACCGAGAGCTGAATTTCCAACAGTGGCAGAGACTTTTAATTATCAAGAATTACTGGACATACCTCTAGGATGTGAGTAAAATAAATCACTTTCCCCAGTGACTGATTTCTACTTAATTTTCTACTAGAAGCAAATAGTCCTGAGATTCTGATCACTCTCTTTTTAGTGATGTCCGGTGTGCCTGCATTAACTTATGGATATCAGTCATTATGTTATTGTAAACAACAAATACATCTCAATGTATTGGATCACTGTGGATGACATAATTTATAACAAATATCAAATTCTGCATCAAAGTTTGTTTGGGCAGTGAAGATTCATGACTGCAAAATAGAAACTGTGGATAATAAATTTTTAACTTGAGGAAGTTTTCTTATAATGCTCTGTAAAAGATATTTCAAACATTTAAAAAAATGAGCATATGCTGGTGTTCCGAAATGAGCAGATAAATCAGAAATCTTTTATTTATTCATAGCACAGACAGCTTTTTATCTTGCATTGCCTGTGACCTTAACTTCTCATATACTGAACATAATTCCTCACGCTTGCATCAGCTTTTTCTTCTGCCAAGAAGAAAAAGCTGTTGCCAAATTACTCTGATTGTCCTAAATAAGTAGACAAATAATAATAGGAAGTCTTTGGTCTAAGGCCACACCACCCTGAACACGCCCGATCTCGTCTTATCTCGGAAGCTAAGCAGGGTCGGGCCTGGTTAGTACTTGGATAGGAAGTCTTTGAACTCATGCAACACCTTTCATCCATAAAGGGTTAAACCCTTCACAAAGAATAACTCACGTTCATGTAATCACCCAGCCCCTTCTCCTGGTTGGGGATGGGGGTGGGGATGGGGGTGGGTGAAGTGTAGTGATTGTGTTCTACATTAAGAAAAATAATTACAACTTACAAAAGTAAAATATTCTTAGGGATGGAAGGCCTGAAAATACCAAGAATGACTCAATACACTGAAAGGTGTTGATCTCAGTGATGCACAGTGGTTGAAAGTGAATTTGGGGGAGACAGTTGTGCACCAGTGCTAGGGTGGAGGTGAGAATAGAGAGATGCCCAGGACAACTCTCACTCAGGGTCTGGAGGTGCCTGTCTTGCTTCATCCAAGTGCCAGCAATTTTACTGCTATAGCTGTAGTTATGCCTGGGGCACCATTGTCACCTAGCCTTAGATACATGTTTTGTCTACCTGTGTGAGTGTCTGCTTATGTTGGGGCAGTGTGTATTTGGTTGGCTCCAGACTGGAAGGCAATAAGAGCATCTGGTAGGCATTGGCCAAAGATCCTGAGATCAATGGTGATTTGAACTCAGCTCCACTGCAAAGGCAATGCTCTCCATTCCACAGTGGTATCTTCCACATCATCCTGGTAACTCAAGGAATTGAGTTCCACTGCGTCTGGTCCATTCTGAGTTAGGGGAGGCTTATATCTAACAATAGGGAGGGGAATTTAGTCTCTTTTAATTCCTGGTTGATGGCTCAGAAAACTATGGTTTAAATACTGATTATGAACAGGTCAGTTACTGTGACCACTTGTGATAATCTAATATATGACATAAAATTTTTTCCTTTTTCTTTTTTACAGGATTGTAGAGAGACTTCTTTGTTTCCTCCTCAGTATGTTTGCTATTCCTCTTTCCCCTCTAATGGAACCTCAATTTTATTTAGTTATCAACCCTTTTCCATTCAACCCATTTGACTGGAGGGATGTTACATCTGAATTTGACACTGGGGTTGATAACTGATTGTTTTCTGATTGGTTTAAGCATGGTATCTCATCTCCACTACCCACGATTGATCAGGAACCCAGGCATGACCTAATCAGCTAATTCAAACTACTCTTAGTTCAGGTTTGGGGACTGGTGTAAATTTGCCCAATCAGTTTGAAAGAAGAACTCTAATTGCATAACTGTGACAGTCTCTCCTTTTCTCCCACTGGATACCTCTATGGTTAGTGCCAGCTGCCATCCTGCAGTCAAAAATGGACCCAGCTGATGGTATTAAAGGCAGATCAGAGAGAAGAAGGCAATGTGGGCTTTTTATGACATCACTGAGTTACTGGGGCTATCTATTTTTTGTGAGATAAATTTCTTTACTGTTTAAATGACTTTGAGTCTGAGTTTACTGAATGAAAAACATTTATTCAGTTTTTATCTTTTTTATATAGATGCCCAATGCCAATATTATCTGGCTAATCATTACCATTAACTGAGATTTGGAAGTTAACCATCTTAAAGAGTGAGTGTGTGTGTGTGTGTGTTTGTGTGTATATAGACTATATATAAATTTGTGTGTATATATACACATATATATGTATATATGTATATATAAAAATACCTGTATATGGGTGTGTGTATACATGTATATACACACACCCATATACAGATACTTATGTATAAGTTATATAGAAATATACATATATAGTTTCTGACTATCCATATGGCAGTTAATTATGTTTATACATTCATTTTTGTATATGTACAGCATATAAATAAATGTTTTATATTTTTAGTTTTTTATAATGTAGTAACTTTATTTTTATTATTTATCCTATGAAACACCCACCATCTCTCTGATGATAATTGACGCATTCTGAAAGGGAGGATCTCAACCAGACATCCATCCCTACAACGTGATCAGTTTTCAGAAGGCAAATAATATGGGTTCACAGAGACAGAATAAATTGTAAATTTTGAGGTCTAAGTGATATGCAAGTAGAAGATACAGACCAAAAATAAAAGGGAAGATATGCAATGTGTTTAAGAGTCAGGGAGATCTTTTAGTGACTGGTCTGCAGTACCCTTGTCTGAACTGTATGCTTCTGTGAGTTCGCTCTGGTCAGCCCACCTTCCTGTGAAACAACACTTCCTGCTTATCCCAAACGAACATCCAAAGGAGAAGTAAGGGATTTCTAAGGAGAAAAACAAAAATGTTTTTCAGTTTTCTTGTGGGGTTTGAAGCAGTGAATTCATGTAAATTTATTCAGAAGATCATCTTTGATAATTTAGGGCCCTGGTTTTGTAAATGATAGCACCTTTTTTTTTTTTTAGTAGCTGTTTATTTTATTTTATTTTATTTTTATTTTAAACTAAATCTGAATAGAAGTAGCATAAATAAAAAGCTATGAATTAGCTGCTCTCTGGCCATAAAGCTCTTCAATATTTGACAGAAATTTAATGTTTGTGGGGCCCCTGATGCCCCAAACCTGGGAGTTCCATTGTGTGATAATGAATGTATTAAGGCAAATTCACACTCAACTCTATAGAGTGTAGAAAGTAAGACCCTGGAGTAACTTAGAAAGTCCTGAATGAAGAGTTTGAAGAGCATAATGTGACATCCACAAAGCAGATGAGTTTGCTGCAAGGTGGCTAAGGATGATGTAATATTAATATATGCAATATAGCATAGGTCAACATGCTACCAAGCCATGGGATGCATTTAGAGCAGGCCTGGGCAGACTTTTTCAGGGCAAGGGCTACTTCCCCAAGGGCCATGGTCCACTAGCTATTTATTTTATTATCGAGGAGATCATCCCCAAATAGCTTGGCGATCCAGCAGTGACCGCGATTGACATTGTGCCAAACTCTGATTTAGGGTTCGTGCCAACTGATGAACTCTAGAAAACAGTATTTTTATTTGACTATATTAAAAGCACAGAAGCTTAAATGATTTTATCCACTTCCTCACTACACCATGTGCAGTACAATACATTATTTTTCATTTCTGCATGCATTTGAGTGGATGACAGAGCCAAAAGTTGATGCCACATTTGCCTGTAAGGCAGATAATCACATGAAAATGTAACTGAAAGAGAGGACTAAGCACCCACTCATGAAAGAATTCTTATTGTTTGCTGTTAACACTCTGGGAAACCATTACTTGAGTAATTTTACTTGACCAGCTGTTGTTTTAAGAAGGAAAGGAAGTCCAGTTTCATATTATAAAAGGGAGTTGAACAATTGCATTAAGTTTCATTCCATAAAGTTAGTGGTAAGCATATCTTTCTAGCTTCCTTCTACATGTAGCTGTATTAAGCTAAATTTACTCTGTTACTGTAAATTTTAATTTCTTAGCAAGCCAGCTCAAAGATTTCCTTCAGGTCATGATTAGAAGTACTTTGAGTTTCTTAGACTTACTCAGAATTCCAGTTGGCATTTATTATGGTTCTTGTTTCAAAGTTTTGTGACATATAGCCCATCATTTATTTGTGATTGGTGAAAAATAAGTATATTTAATGTTAGGGTTTATGGTGATATGTGCTTATAATTTCATTATTTTAGGTGGAAACCATACTAATTTAGGGGTTGGAAAGCTTTGGAATCAGGCACTTTAAAAACTGGGTTTTTCTTATCTGTTAAAAGGGATTAAAGGTCCTCATCCTAATAGAACCAGTTTGAGAGTAATGAAGTAATGTTTTTGAAAACCGTTTTAAAAATGCATTGTGAGGGTTTATTAATTTAAATATTTGAGAATTAGCATGTATATCAATTCAGATGCTTTCACCTCTAAGCATGGGAAATCCCAATTCCAAATGGCTTAAGGATAAGGGCATTCATTACCTTAACTATTAGGTCCAGGCGTACAGTAGCCACAGAATTAGCTAACTCTGCTAATGGCAAGAGCATGGTCCTAGTCCTTTACGTTTATAAAATCTTCCCACATGTAGCTTGCCAGTTAGCTGCCCTTGGGATCAAATACGGTTGTATCTCTCTAGGAGTTTGAGGCAGTCTTATTCTGTTCTGGATGATCTAACAAAAATACCACAAACTGAGTGGCTTATAAACAACAATTACTGATTTCTCATAGTTCTGTAGGCTATGTAAACCAAAATTAAGGTGCTGGCAGATTTCAGTATCTGGTGAGAACTCCCTTCTGGGTTGCAAACTGCAGATTTCTCATTGTAGTCTCACAGGGTGGAAGGGGCAAGGGATCTCTCTCAGGCCTTTTATAAAGACACTAATCTCATTAATGAGGGCTCCATCCTCATGACCTAATGACCTCCCAAAGGCCCCCCTTTCAAACACCATCACCTTGGGTGTTAGGATTTATGTGTGTGTGTGTGTTGGTGAGGGGAGGGGATAGATATTCAGTCTGTAGCAGCTGCCATATTTAGTGGAGTCCTTGTCTCTTTTTTTAAGGTCTATGAAGTCATTCCCTGAAATCTTAATCTCCTCCTTAATAGAATTCTTTTTATCTTTCCCTTCTTAAGCTAACATTGCCAAGAAACATTAGATTGAAATGGTGGTCAGGACTCATCAGTTTCTCTTTTCCCTCTAATTGGAGATGGGGACGGGGGCATCAGCCTTTTCTGAGTCATGTGACTGTGCATAGCAGTGCTGAGAGTCAGACTGGGGCAAGGAAGAAGAGGGTATTGACTCTTGTGTAAGCAATCAGCCAACAGTTGCTGCTGTAATAAAAATGGTCTCAAATATGATCAGTTCTATATATGTAAGGACAATGTATATTTAAAGCAAAACAAAACCTAACCTAAATTGGCTTAATAAACAAAGAAATTTTATTGGCTCAATAACTGAAAAGTCCAAATTTACCCTGGTGTTAGGCATAATTGTGTGCAGAGGCTCAGGATATTCTCATGGTTGCAGCCGAAGTTCTCTATACCTTCTGGGCTCTGTTGTTTTCTGTAGGTCACCTGCATCTTTGTCTTCAGGCTGGCTTCTTGGTAGCAGCATGGCCTGATGCAGTTGCAATTTGGTATTCTTAGACCACACTATCTAGAGGAATAGAGGGTTTTTATCTGGTCACTGTAGAAGAGAGAGGAAGTTTAGACCCCAGGAATTCTAGCAGATGTCTCCTTAAGGCTCATTGACTTTAACTGGTGTTTGTTATCCTTTCTTAGACCACTAGCTGTGATGAAGTGATGAAATGTGCTGATTGGCTTAAGTGATCAAGGGCTCATGTCCCGAGTTCAGGCATTGGCTGCCATAGCTGAACCTCGGGACAGAGAGCAGGACTGGATGGTTTCTCAATGGAAAGAAGAGGGAGATGGGTGACAAGGAGGCAGCCCACAAGTGTTCAATATGTGGTTAAATTAGAGATAGGAAAATGGAGACACAGAGACCTCAAATTGTCTGTGCATTGATCACAGACAGTACCAGAGTACAGGACTTGTAACTTGTAAGGAGATTCTTTCCACTATACCACACTTTCTGCCTTTATTCTGTAGTACTTTCTCTTCCTACAGTTTATTTTTACAGGTTTTATTAACATTTCTATTAGAAGCTACTCCCCATATTTGAACACTACATGTATTTTCCTATAGTTGAGTTTGGTTGACTCTAAATTGAGTTTTCCAGGTAGAGACATTTCACATCTGCTTTGTACACCGTATTCTTTGTGACATTCACTCAATTTGTTGTATGTTAGGAAATGTAACAAAGTTTAATCCTTAATAGGCTGGGAGAAAGTGATAGTTTAATTCTTCTTGTAATAAACCCTTCCTAGACTCCTGAGTATTACAGATTAGAGAACAGACATTTTATTATCTTATATTCATAAATGCCTTTATGAATTAAGTTAAAGTTAATACTTTTAAATTATTCCCTGTATGTTGGTTTATAGAAATGATTATCATAATTTACGATCTGTTTGACATTAATTCTACATTGTAGCTATAGGTATATTCTATCACTTGACAGCTTGATTTGCAGAGGAAGGCATTAAATGTGAAGAAAATCTCACTTGGTTTCCTGCCTTGGTCTCAACTATTTACTTAGGAAACCAGGGGTAAATAGCTAACTAGAATTTGTTTCGGACAAGTAGTTCTGTCATTTAAAATAAAGTTCGGTAGTGGGATTTAGAGAAAATCCAGTCAACTGGAGTGTGTTGCTTTTCACAGTAGCAAGGCAAGTGTGACTTTATTATTTAATTACAGTGAGAAACAGCAGCTGTATTTTGGACTTAGGATATCTGGAACAGACTAGATACAGTAAAAAGCCTGAATAAACATTAAACTATACAACAAGCTGACAATGCACTGTAGAACTGTATGCCTGAAACCTGTGTAGTCCTTGCTAACAGATGTCACCCCAATAAGTCTAACAGTAAAAATGAATTAAAAAAAAAAAGCCTGTTCATCTTTGTCAGAGAAACCTGCATTTTGTACCAGGTTTTGGTGTTCGTACCAACATTTATTGAGGCCATAGGCAAGAAGCCCCTGTGTCAAATTAGATGGTGGCAAGGGACTACTGATTGTCAAATAGTTTGCATGGCATAACCTTTTTAACAGACAAAATCTTACATGGAAGCCATTGGATAAATAGAACAAAGCAGAAGACTTCCAGCTGCATCAGTGTGAAGCTCAAAACTCAGCCAGCGCTCGCTCAGCCTTGTGTCTTCCTCCTCCCCAGCCCTCTGCCATGAAGAACTTTGGCAGAAGCCCAGGACTTCACAGGAGATGTTTTGAAAACCACAGAAGTAGATGATTTCTTTAAGAAATAGTCATTGAACATCTATTGTGTGTCACTTGCTGGGGAGTCGATAGTGGGAAAATAAAGCAAAACTAGTCACTGCTCTTTTGGAGCTTATATTTCTGGTAGGGAGTGAGGAAAAGGCAAGTAAAGAAATAAACAGGCTAATTTGGAAGAGCGAGGAATATATTATTCTCCATCACATGAATAGGGTGCTGTGTCAGCACTGGGTAGACCTGTGGATTTCACCCGTAGGTGTCACTGAGGACTTTTAAGCTGGGTCCTGAGAGACCTAGAGGGCAGAATGCACTTGGTTTGTACCAGGACTAGGAAGAAGGCCAGCATGGCTGGTGTGTGAGTGAGGTTAGAAAAAGGATGTGCAGGGCCCGTGGCAGCTGTAGGCTTTGCGCCATATGTGGGTTTAGACTCTATCATGAAACAAATGGGATGGGACTTAATCATTTCGAGCCGGGGATGGCAATATCTGATAGGGTTCAAATGGTTTCTCTGGCAGCTAATGGAGGATGGAAACAAGGAGACTAGTTAAAGGGGTGTTCAAGGTTATAGTGAGATGATAGTAATGACAGTGTAGATGCACAGAAGAAAGAAAAGATGTGTTTTGTGGATCAAGTCAGCGGGACTTGCTGATGGAATAAATTTGTGGTGAGGGAAGGGAAGGTGTCAAAGATTAACCTTAGTTTTATCTTTGAGTCACTGGATAAATAGGGTGATTTTACTGAAATGACTGGGGTTGGGAGACAAAGAGGCTAGGATGGTCAAATGGAAGAGTTTTGTGTAAGATGCATGAAATTTGAGTTGCCTTTTAGACATCTAAGTGGAGATGTCAAGTGGGCAATTCAATATATAAATCAGGGGAAAGGTCAAGGTGATATAAACTTGGGAGTCGTTGACATACAGATGATATTTAAAAGAACAGAATGTGATGAGATCACTGAGGAGAGAACGTAGAGGTGGAGAAGAGAGGGCGAAAGACTGAGAGCAGGCACTCCAACATTTGGACCTTTCTGGGAAGCTCTCTCGGGCCTCTCTCAGTTTTAAAAGGTCTAATTGTAGTGGAAGTAATGTATGATCTTTGCAGTATTTGTTAGGCTCTCTCCAACCAACCTGCAATTTCCTGTTACAGCCTCAGTCTTAGTGTCTCTGTCTCTCAGTTCTTTCTCTCTTTCCTGGTAATGGGGAATGTTTGAAAGGTGCAGCTGAGCATGACAGTACAGATCTGTTTGTCCTGCACGCCCTGATAGTTAGATGGGCCTCCTCCTTCTAGGGTTGTGGGACTGGTGGCCCTTAGGTATGGGACACAATAGCTTCCAGCTGCTAGCTGTCAAGAGTTTTCAAGAATCTTGGATTTGAAGCCCTTGGAGAACTTACCATCGTGTACTACATTGCTTGAATATAAGCTGAGCTTGAAAGGCAGACTAAGTTCTGTGTGTCATACAGGATTGGGTTTTAAAGCAAGAAGGAATGGTTACTTTTGCAGGGTCAGTTCTCCGAATTTTGCCTCTGTTTTCTGTGCCAATTGTCAGGTCCATATGTATTTGATCCTCTGTTGGAGGAGTAAGCAACTCACTGGGCAGAAATGAATTTTACCTCTGGATACCAGCTGGGGCGGGTGAATCCATCACCTCAGGTAGGCTGGGTGAGTTGTCATCTAAAAGTCATGATAGGCTAGGAAGATTCTTACTCCTGGTTTTCTGTCTGGTTCAGGTGAAAGCAGCATCCTCAGCATAAACCATTGTAAAGAGAAATGGTCTATGCTGAAACTTGCTAAAGTCTAAAGATTGTGGATATGGCGAGGATTCTCAAAATGTTAAAACTACAAAGGAGTTTAGAGAATGTCTAACCTGCCACTTTATAGATAGCACATACATCCAATACCCTCTCCTATGCATTTGGATATACAAAGGCATTTCAAAATTAAAATTAACATGGCTAAAACTGGATTTGTAATTATTAGCTCTTTTCTTCTTCAGAGTTCTCTGTCTTAATAAATGGCACCACTGTTCGCTGAATTGCAGTGGCCAAAAACATAGTTTTCTTTGTCTCTTTATCTCACACAGCTTATTCACTCAACCAATTAGCAAATTCTGAGGTTCTACTTTTAAACTATATCCCAAGTTTGACAGTATCTCCTCTCTTCCATGGCTGTCACTCACATCTAATCCACTGTCATGTTGCCCCTATACTAGTCGTCTGTGGTTAGCTATGACCACAATAAGCTAGACAATATGCTATTTTCAAAACTCAGTGTCTTATAACAACAAAGATTTACGAGGGCTGTCTGGAAAGTATCCAGCCATGTACCATGAAAATAGAAGCATTTATGGCTGGATTTTATTCTGGACAGCCCTCATATTTTTATGCCTACAGGTTGGCAGGTCATCCTTTAGAACCTATCATTTCTAATAGACAATCGACCGCCCCACCATCCATTTGTTTCATTTTTGCAAATGGTACCCTGATCCCCTGATCCCCTGAATTTTTACACCTCTGTGCTTTTCAGACCTGTCCTTTGCTTGGTTTGACAACATTTCCTGCCTCTTTGATTGTGAAGATTAGTTCAGGGATAGCCATGCATGCTGTATAATGAATCGTAAGCCTGGTGTGTGAGCTGGCAGAAGAGATGTCCTCTCATTCTCCAGACAGAGTGAGGGAATACCATCTATGTGCTGGAAGATGGGTCCACTTTGCTGGTGAAACAGGGGTGAGCCTACAGCTTCTGGGAGACCCCAGGTCTGAAGTGGAAGCTACAGACTGAAAGGCAGAGGGGAGAGACAGAGAAAGAGCAGTTTCCTGAAAACATCATTTGTTTAAAGCTTGACTGACACCAACATTACTTCTGGAGTTTTGGTCACAGGAGCTATACATTTATGTATTATTTAAGCCAGTTTGCACTGGGTATTTTCTCCCTTGAAACTGAAAAAGTTCTGACTGATAGAAGACCTTAGATCACAGCACCATTTGCACTTGGGGGAATGTCTCTGCTGTCCTGCATGTAAAGACACTTAAGAGCAGAAGGGAAACAAATATTCATTAAGGGCCTCGGGCTGTGAGGACCTTCCCATTCATCACCTCATTTAATTCCCAGGCAATCCTTTGAGGTAAGGATTCTGCTGCCTAGATTTAAAGCAGTGCAAGTTGAGGCTCAAGGACACCAGGGGATTTCCTAAACTTGGCTCTCATTCTGCTCCAGTACTGCGTGAAGTCACAGGAAGCCACATGTGCAATCGGTGCTGCCGTGTATAATGCCTGCAGTTCTAGCCTTTGACTGATCATGCCTCGGGTTACCCTCATTTTTGTCCCTACTTTTCCCATTGATTTCTCACTTGAACACATATAAGTTTAAATTATTTGCTGCCATATTATTGCGGGTTTTTGTAGCCATTCTGACAGGAATGCAGACATACTGCTTGATACTTAATGTTCCCAGCATGAAGGTATCTGTGTTCTGGGGAAGGTGGAGGTGGAAGCATATATTTAACAGCTCTAATCAATAAGACATTTGCCCAGATGAGCAGATTGATTTTATTTACACCTGCAGCAATGGGCTCTTGGCACGTCTCCTTGGAGCACAGACTGTTCGGGTATTGACAGTGACAAGACTGCCAAGGATCAATGAGGACGGAAACCACATTTAGTGGTGGTCGGCTGCATTTGGGGATTTAGTTATTTGTAATTAAATGAGTTAAAGGCAAAACGGTTGAATTTTTGCAGCCAACTTACTACCCTCCTGAAAGAGCATTTCTTCTTTTTTCTTTTTTTCTCTTTTCTTCCCTGTTTCTAGATTTCTTTTTGTTTTGTTTTATTTTTATTGTTAGACTTACTGGGTGACATTGGTTAACAAGAATTACACAGGTTCCAGGTGTACAATCCTGCAGTGCCTTGTCTGTGTGTTGCATTATGTGCTCACCACCCAGGGTCAGTTCTCTTTCCGTCACCGTGTATGTGACTCCCCCTCCCTCCTCTCCCATCCTCCCACTGAAAGAGCATGTCTTACCAAGAGCATGTTTTCCTGTAAACCATGATGTTCTGGAATGAGACCTTTACAGGACTCATTGTCTAGAGGGAGAGTAGGCTGAGGCAGGAGCTGACCTTGTGGGGTGGCACTCACTGAAGCAAACTCCGGTGTTTTATGGTTCTGGATTGGAAGTTCTAGGCCCAGCACTTGACTACCTAGGTGACTTGGACGAGTCATTCATCTCCGTGCCAGCTCAGTGTGCTTCCAGAATTCTAAGGGTGAAGTCAATCTGTAGGTTCCTAATGACTTTTTAAAAAATAATTGGTTTTCACTGTATTCTGCAGTTCACAAATGATAGTCCTAAGCCCAACACTTGTTTCCTCTATTCTCATATTTTTATTTCAAAAATCTATGATTTATCTCAATAGCAAGTGTTTTCTCTAACAGTATGATTCACATTTGGTCAAGGTAGCCCTTTAAAAATCCTGAATTTCCATCTGACTGTCCCCAACTATGTGCTAGGGCCCAGCCCTGATCAAGTAATTCCTGAGGGGTATTTATGCAAAAATACCTAACAGGCTCAGTGTCATATGCCAACTATGAATAAACGGCAGTGGCTGCCTGAAGCCCTGGGTTCAGGGTTGTTAGCCATGGGTGTCTGGGTTCAGTTGGAAAGAGTTGGGTGATCAATTAGGAATGTCTACCTTGAGTGTCACGTAGAGGGAGTACTGGCATTACCCTTTGGAAGCGGCTGCAAAGGGGTATTATAGACAACACATTTGTATTTGTTAGTCACACAAGGGACAGAAAGGAACGTGGCAGTAGTTTTTCTTTCTAACTCAGGCAGTTCTTGGCTTCTCAAGCTGTAGCTGTCACTTTGGCAAGGTGGCTGACAAGCCATTCTGAAGGCCGTGAATCTTGGAGTAGCTGCCTGGATTCTGGATGGAACAGTATAAGCCTCAAGCTAAAAAGATCCAGGAAGGGCAGCCTAAGGAGGGGGTTGGGACGGGCTCCCGATGGGTGTGCACATTGAAGGGCGAGCTGATATTAGAGCCTTAGTCTGTGGAGTCACTTTCAGTCAGGTGTAGATAGCTGCCTGCTTATCCTCAGAGAGTTAAGTGCAACTTGGGCTATGCTAGATGTAATAATTTTTACATGGGCCTTCCCATGTCAAATTATTGTAATCTCTGGCTAAGCTTATCAAAATTCATTTTAGCCTGGTTCATAAATTATTGATACTCGTAACCATGATTACAGTTTTTACTAGGGGTATTTGAGTAATAGCTCATCCTGAATACTTGAACCATCAGTTTCAGATCAGCTCTTGTTCAGCTTCCAAGTAACACAATAAAATAGAAAACAGTCCTAGAATAATTAGGCTGTGCCATATTAGGCCCCCCAACCTGATCTATTTATTCAGTCATACTCATGTCCCACATAGTCTATAAAACATTCTGTCATCTCTTGTCAATACCCATTATTCTTTCCCTGAATTTCAGTAACATTGCTCAGTATTACATCATATTTACCCTCTATTTTTATTTCAGTGTTTTAAGTTGTTCCCATTAAGAGAATGGTGAAGCTTGAATTTTATATACTTTCTTACACTTTTGCAACAATTATCACAATGCCAGATACAGCAGGACATATAAAATATTAATATAAATGATATTAAATTGTTATTTTTATGAAACAATGGCCTCCTTTGCCTGTCTAGAAAGAAGAGAGTAAGTAATAGATCTTGCAGAAGAAAATTCAACATTGAATTTTTTCACTTAGTTACATTTAAAGAAAATACTTATTTACCCAATGTGTGAGTTTATCAAATGCTGCCTTGCTTCACTGAAACTTGAAGGTTGATGTGTGCTGTTTTTTTATAGATGATCAAGTCAGCCAGAGGAAGAATTTAGAAGTCAGCAAAAAACTCGGTAGAGAGGATGAGCCTATTAATTACAACTTCATGGGAGAATTTTATCATTTCTTTTTCATGTATTTCATATTTAAGTCATTTTAACCTAAGATGTAAAGAATATCTTAAAAGGTATCTTTTCGGAATGTATAATACAACTCACCTTAGGAAAAGATATTAATACTTTAGGTACAAATGAAATATTCATATAGGAATTATAAAAACTTCTCTTATTTCTCCGAAAACTTCTACTAATCAAATTTATGGAAGTAGCTACTCATTTTAGAGGATATATTTTATGCTACATATATATATTGTAGACTTCTTATGAACAAAATCTGAGATGTATATAATAACTTATTTTGGAGAAATAAAAAAGCAAAAGCTAATCTTAAAGACAAATACTCCAGAATGTTCATGTAACATTGGAGGAATTGCTGAGTGCAGTTCCATAATCTTTTAAAAGCAGGAACTGTTACTATTACTGCTCCACACCCAACCTCGCTCTTCTAAATTTGATATCATATGGAAAAGAGATAATTTTCGTTATGGTTTGAATTAGGCAAACAATGTGTAATGCATTGCATCTGGCTCTCTCAATAAGAGTGGACTAAAACATATTTTGAATTCCATGGTAAATTAAACTAAAAAACCTTTTATTCCAGATGTCTGTTTTCTGACTGGGGATTGTTGTCTGGGAATGAATATTATAATAATTTCTGAAATGTCATTCTTTAGGTTCTTAATGCTGTTGGTGGTATTATTTCCCTTATATACAAAATAGAAATGTAGAGTCTCATAAGCATGATGTTATATGGCCATAAGGAAAAAAACAGAATTAACTGATTGAGGTATCTGAAGTTACACCAGAGATTTATAACTTTGGTTATAAAAGCTTTCTATTCTTTTTTTTTTTAATTTCCTTTTTTCTTTTTTAACATTTAAAAAAATCATTTTTATTTTTTGATTATAATTGACATAGACAAACAACATTATATTAGTTTCAGATATACCGCGTAGTGATTAGATATTTATATAACTTACAAAGTGATCACTGTTATCAATGTAGTACGCATCTGACATCATAACAATTTTTATTGTTAGACTTCTTGGGGTGACATCTGTTAGCAAGGATTACATAGGTTTCAGGCATACAATTCTACAGTGCATTGTCAGCTTGTTGTATAATAAGTTCACCACCTAATGTGACTTCTCTTTCCATCACCTTATATTTAGCTTCCAAAAGCTTTCTATTCTTTTGGAGTCTTCTATTAAAACACAAATACTCAGGGAGAGTTAAAATTATAAGCACAAACCATGGAGTGGGAAGTAGATTATTTGACACTTTGAAGTTTAGACTTCTAAGGAGAATGGACCATAGGAAAGAGAGAGAACCTATAGAAGGAGACTTGGACCCAACCAGGAATAGCCAGGTAAGAAGAGGGTTTCTTAGACTTGCCTTATTATTAGAACCACTTGGTTGGAATAATTATCTTCTTGTTGTTGTTGTATGGATGTCTTTTTCATCATTTAGAAAAAAAATTAACAAAATATTCTGTTTCTACTGAATTTTTTAAGCTATGAAAACATTTCAGAACAATATTTACTTCTGCAAAGACAACCTAGATTAAGAGGTGTATTACTATGATAAGGAATGAAGAGTCTTTTATTCTCATTCTTCAGTCTGTGCATTGAAAATGTAATTTTATAACTATTGTTCATTCTATAAACTGAGGTATATTATCCATCCATGTCAGAGATGAAAGTAAATAGATATGTCTCTTTGTGGGCAGTGAAGGGACGTCATCATAATTTTAAGGTAACCACTGAATAAATTTTAGAATGCAGGTATGTATGGCTAAAAAATACTGCTTTTGAGAAAACAAGATGGCTGTATTACCTTACGACAAATAAATATTCCTCCCTGAAATGTACTTTTTTAGTTAGAAAATAAGACATTGGCTTTAGATAATTAAATAAACAATTGTTTTCTCTTTTGTATCTCTGATAAGCAAATATGTGGTGTATACTCATATGTTTGTCTTTATATGTCTGTTTAACACAGTAGGTAATAATATTCCTAGTGAATTATAATTACAGTTGGTTATAAAATCATTTTTACATGGGAAGATTTATAAACAACTAAAGCCTTTTTTCTATTAAAAAATGAAAAATTTCTCCCAAATCTGTCTTATATTTGGTACTGTTCAGTGATAGGATGATCACTAGAAGGAAAAATACAGAATTAAATGATTAGTGTTCTTTACATAACAATTTAGAACAGACTGGTAGTGAGTCTCAAAGCCTGTGTCGTCTTTGCCGAGGAGGAGTCTTCCACATCAGAACTCTACTATTTCCTCTACTTTGTAAACCATAGGTCTTCTAAAACATCATTACTTGTTAAATTAGGTACTTTTACTTTCCTTATGCCTCACATGGCCATCGCTGCTGGGACAGAATCCATCAGGAACAAGGACCTGATTTGAAGCCAGTTTTTGTTGTCATTTTTAGCTGTGAACCAGCTAAACAAATGAATAAGTGGCTATCCAGTTGTCTTTTTATGGTGATTTGGAGGCCCAGGAGAATTGTTGCAGTGTATTCTAAGAAGCCATTTTCCTAGCGAAGTAGTAGTTGATAGACTACCCTATGTGAGGTAATCTGTGGTCATGTGACTATTTAAGTCTTTTAAAGCAAACTGCAACTACAATGAGGTATTAAGTGCTTGTGTCACACAAATGGCTTTCCATGTGTCTAGTTTCGAATGCACCAATTTTATATTTTGAGAGGGAAGAAAGTTACATTTCCTGTGTTTATCATTTAGAAATTGCTTTAAACCCCAGGAAATCATACTGCTCTCACAGGACACTAAGATGTAGAAAAAAACATGTATTATTCTCCCCATTTTCAGAGAGAAACGAAAGGATTATAAAAGGTTATGTGACTTATCCAAGGTCATGCCGTTAGAAAGTACCACATTTTCCTGTGTAAAATGCACTCCCATGTGTAATCTGCACGCACATTTTGGGCCCAAACTTTGAGGGAAAAAACCTTTCATTTTAATGTTTTAATTTAAATTTTTGTTTATATTTAGGTACTTGTTTTTTTGTATTACAAAGTAAATTTAGAATTTTTTAAACATGGTACAAAAATTTTATGAAATACTTTTAACTCAGGAGCATAAATAAAAGAATTAGGGGAGTTCCCTGGTGGTGTAGTGACTTAAGGCTTCAGCACTGGTGCTGTCAGCACTGTGGCCTGGGTTCGATTCCCAGTCAGGGACCTACCCACATACCAAAAACCAAAAAAAAAAAAAAAAAAAAAGAATTAAAAACATTTATATAGGTGCGGAATTAGTACTACCCATATATAATGTGCACCTTTATTTTTTCCTCACAAATTTGGGCAAAAGATGCACATTATACATAGCAAAATATGGTATTCAAAGGTAGAAAATAAAATTAGGTCCTAAATTAGAACTCAAAAATGTGGAATCTGAGTCTTCTGATTAAAAGTTTCCTGTAGCCCCCCTGCCTGATGTTAGGAGCATCATCACTTAAGCTGTCCTTAAGCCAAAGCTCAACTATTTTGAATGGTGGGAGGGAAGAGGTTAACTAACCTCTTAAGCAAAGCAATGTGCTTAAAAACTAGGTGTCAGTAGGATTGGACATCAGAAGGGCCATGGGATGGAAAGAAGGAACTTATATGTTATTTTGAACTCACATGTAACATATTAAGGACTAATGTGAGGGACTCAGATGGCAAAGATATCCCAAAGTAGAGAGAAAACACCCTTACTTATTTTTATTAAGGCTTCACCATGGAGCTGGAGTCCATAGGACAGGAGAAACAGGATGTGGTAGAAGTCTCCTACTCTCACAGGTTTATGAAAGGAAGAGTATAGTGTTCTTGTACCTTATGATCGGTAAGTGAGGTGAATCTGGAGAGACAGTCTTCCAGGGCCTTCCTCAGTTTCCGTGTGCTGTGATGACGGAGTTCCTACTCCCTAGAGTGTGTCCAGGGATCCTGCTGAGTCAAAAACAAAAGAGCTGTCATGGAGACTGCTTCCGTTTGGGGCAATGTGATTCTATAGCCAGGGTGGAGCGTGGAACATTGCAGCTGGGACACTAAATGGAGATGGGTCAAAGACTTGGTGAGTATGTGCGCATGTAAGAGTCAAAGTTAGATCCTGTTTACCAAAGCCAGCTACGGGGCCCTAACAGAGCCAAGTGAAGGCGGCAATCCCACTGAACGGCACTGCCTTGGAGAGGAGAGCAATGAGAAAGTACTGCCTGAGGGAGCCTCCTATTCTCTTCACAAGCAGGTTTTAGGAGGCATGGCCAGCAGTGCTGATGCTAAGGCCAGAACATTTTAAAGTAGATTGAACAATATTATTTTCAAGCCTTTTTAAAAGAATGGACTACACTGTATTTTATTATTTATTTATTTTTTTTATGTGGGTAGTTCCCTGGTTGGGAATGAAACCCAGGCCACAGCATTGACAGCACCAAAGCCTTAGCCACTCCACCACCAGGGAACTCACAAACACTGTATTTTAAACTGAATAGATCAGTGAATTAGAATTTCCCTTTAACTAGCTAGTAGTGGCTCAGTAAAACAATAGATTAGTAACACATTAAGAGACCTATATAGGGGGTTCCCTGATGGTGTAGTGACTAGTCTTCGGAGCTCTCAACGCTGCAACCTGGACTTGACTCCCAGCCAGGGAACCACCAAAAAAAAAGAAAAAAAACCCTATATAAATTATGGTGTGAGTGTATTTTGGACCCCATTACACTAATACATACATACATACATATGTCCATGCAAATATATATAGTCCATTGATATACATACATATTCAAAATAACATCGCAGTTCATGAATTTTATACTTTTATTTGGACCAACAGCTCAAGCCTGGAAATATTTAGAATTATTATGGCTTTTATTTTACTAGTATTCATGAGTAACTGGGTAAGAAAATTACAAAACAGTTCAGAAGAAATGCTTGCTTTAATAGTCACTTAAATGGGAAGCATTATCATAGAGAAAAGAGGGGGACATGAGAATTTTAGCCTGAGGCCCTTGAGGCAAGAATAGTTGGAGGTCAGTTGCCTAGGGAATTCCCCGTTCTCACTTCTGTGTGAATTGAGGGGAAGGGGAGTGGAACGTTCTCCCACCATTACTTTTGGACCCATATAAGCAGTCAACACTTCTAAATGTTCCATAGCTATAAAAACTTAAAGAGAATCATTCTGATACTCAGGATGATGTTTGAATTTATGCGGCATTTGAGCCAGAGTCAAGGGCACCTGATAATTAAATTCAACTATTTCACCACGTCTCTGGGTCAGAAGTTTGATTATGCTATTATTTTCCTCGAGCCTGTAAGTTCTGTGAATTGTATCTCCCCCCACATTTGGATGATTTTCATTGTTAATATGTTAAATCTTTAATTGCCCACAGCTGGGAGTTTCCTTCAGTAATTATGAGACTGTTTTCTGCATTTACGTTGTTGATCATCCTGTGTGAAATTCTGTAACAGCCCTCATTTAACTCTTCTAGAGTGCTTGAAAAATCACCACTTTGGAGACAGGAACCAGATCACGTTGCTTTGTTTCCTTTTGGCCTTTGAGTATATTCCTATTGTTAAAAGCAGGCATGATGACATATTTTAAAATCATTCTCAATTGTTCTGGGATTGTAACTCCTTCTAGATTCGAGTTTAAAAGTTTTAATCTCAGTCTGACATTTATTTTTTTCTCTCTAGTTTTATGAAAAGTTGCTTCATCCATTTTTAATTTTTAGCATCAAAAAGTGCTATATGTGTACTGGAGAGTTTCCCATCTTTTCTCATTTGAAAAGTCACAAGGTAGGTAGTTTTCTTTCAAGACAGATTTATGAAATTATTATTACTTTACTTACTGTTATTTCATCCATTTTGAAAGAAATTCTTTAACGTCATTTTCTGAATTTGCCTTTGGCTTAGTTTAATGTAAAGCTTTTAGCTTCAGTGAGAGCCATTGAATTGAAAATGACAGTCCTCTACAGCAATGTACTCACCACTGGCACTGGGAATCGATATCCTTGTGGTTAAGAGGCATGATTTTAATTTACATTATCAAGGTACTCAACAAACACATATTAATTTTCCTTTCCAAAAAGAGAGGTGGGATTTCCCTCTAGAGTGTGAGACCTTAGTTTAGAAGTTACTATATACATTTTCCACTTTAAACTTTGTGATAGCTTCTTATCTGGGTGATTGAAAGCAATTTCAGTAAGTGCTAAAATCTAATTTGTTTCATATCTATCCAGAACCTCTGGGGGTTTTCTTGCCTATTCCATTGTGTAAGGTGTTCCCCAAATTCTCTCCCTCCGTACAAAGAACACTGCCCTCAAGGCCAGGGTGTTGCTGACTGGTTCACTGTCCCCACCTCAGGTTTGTTATGTAGTTGTGTGAAATCAGAGTTCATTACCCAGACAGCCTCTGCCCAGGAAGGACTTGCAGAGTGACGCATAACTGCAGGGAATCAAAGGAGATTAATGTACGCCTTGAACGCAAGCACCAGAAGTCTCTTGGCTTCCCTTTATGAGAGGTATGTGCAGTAGTAATAGTGGCTAATATTTACTGAGAAATTACCACTCTGACTTATTCGCATGGGTCATCCTACTTCACCCTCACTATGTATTTATGCCATAGTTACTATTATTTACAGTTGTGGAACCTGGGGAATAGAAAATTGTATAATCGTTAATACTTTGCCCAGTTCCCTACAGCCAGCAAGTGGTGAAGACAGGATGTGAATCCAAGCATTCTAACTCTAGAGCTTGAGTGCAGAACTTCTCTGCTGTACTTGATGTAGAATTCTAGTTCAAGCCGGACTCCATGTCCTCATGGTTGGAAGTGCTAGATGGTGGCAGTGAGTGTCAGGTTTTAAAGTTAGTATTGCCTGCGGTAACCATGGACAGCACTGAAGGATTGGACTTGATCCTTCAGGTTTGTCATCAATTCTCTCGCACTTAATAATGACTGCTGGTACTTCATTTTTTTTTTTCAAGTCTTATTGTATATATGCAATTATATTATTTATCTCTTTCAGACTATAAAATCACTCAGAATAGGGCCCTATTTCTCTCATTCATTTATTCATCCATCTGTCTGTAAAATACTTACTGAGCTGACATGAATCTCAGGCCGTAGTATATTCTTGTCTATTTCATAACAGCTGGTTTCCTGAAAACACTTGGAGGGAATGAACTTGTAGGGAGAGGAGTAAAATACCAAGAATAGGGACTAGTGTGAGGAGAAGAGGGAGATGGGGTCGGAGGAACATCTGAGGCTATTCAGGGTGTCCAAGTGGGAGCAACAGAGTGATCACAACAAAGAGGAACTGGCCAGGAGGTGGTGGGCACATACATCTTCATCTTTTTAAGTGATAAAACACATTCCTACTCATGGAACTATCTAAAGTGATTAACTTTGCATCTCTCACTGCTCTAGTCTAGTAACCTGCACTTTATGGGCACTTACTAACATTCACTACAGAAATAAACAAGTCACGTAGATGCACACTGAGGATGTATATATAAATGAATCAAAGAAGCTAAACATACAATCTGGCTAACTCAGACGGAGTTTTTGGGTACACTAAATGAATCTTCTTCAGGTAGCTGTGATAGGAGGCTGATGAGTCCTCGGCATTAATTTGAGTCTTCTGTTCTCCTTGGAAGTAGGACTGAGCAGAAGAGCTGTTTGAGCCTGAAAATCTGATTACCCACATTCTCTAACTTGTCCTGATACTGGTTTAACACCTGTCTCTTTCAAGATACTAGAGACACTGGCTGTATCTGAGTTACAGTCTTTTAGGTTTTAGAGTTCCTCATACATTGTTTCTGAGTATGTTTTGTTTCTTTCCCTCGGTGGCAAAGTGGAGATCTGGTTAAAACATAACCAATGGCCTAAAAACATGTTTCCCTCTAAAAGAAACTTCAACGATTATGTTGGGCAGATCTGGGGAATATCAATTGGCTTTCAATTTATCCATAAAATATGATACAAAGTTGTATATTTAGGAATTTTGAAGTATGTGTATAAAGTTGCATGTTTAATTCTCCCTCTCCTGAGCTGTTCAAGCCATAGAGTGATTTTGAAAAGCAGCTGGAGGAGAGTTCACCAGTTGGCTCAGGAGCTTAACATCAGGCACTGGTGTGACACATGAAATGCTTTGTCTTTGACTATTTCTTTATAAGGCACCCTCTCTCTTCCTCCATATGTCAGGTCAGCCTGGACACCTGCCACGTGGACACCCGCCACGTGGACACCCAAGAGAGGAGACAAGCCCTGTATTACGGTTTCAGAGTTGTTTGTGAGCAATATAAGAAGTATACAGTAAATATTTAAAAATTCTGCAAAGAGCTCTCTCCAGGCATATCAAGGGCTAACCATCAGGGAAAAGCATTGTGACAGATGCCCTCCAAGTTACCTTGCTGAGCGGGTTTGTGAACTCGTGCTGCTGTTTGATGTGGCTTCCAGCAGGCCTTTCATTAAATCTATGCCTTGAGCTGACCCACAGCACCATGCCTCTTCTCCAGGGCCCTTCTCTGCATAGGCAAATGGCCAGGACCGCAGAAGGTTGTGTGATGAGCTGGGTGCCTCTGGGGGCAAGAAGTGCCCTGCTCCTGTCTCCACAGGCCCTGGCAGATAGGGCACTGTCCTGCCTGCGAGAGCCATTAGTGTGACCAGATGTGCCCTCGGAGAGCCCAGGCCTCTCAAAACAGCACAGAAATAGCAACCAGCAACGAGGGCTGATTATGTCTCAGATGTTTAAGTGTTTTCAAATGGAAACAACATAGAAAATGGCTGAACTGCGGTAGCCTCTGCTATAGTCTTTTGTCCATCATTGGGTTTGCTCAGCCTGCTTGAGAACGGCAGAGCAAGATGGAGTTTTATGACTTCATCTACTCAAACTTTGCTGTTGAGAGTTAAACGAGGGGCGTGTGGTTCATGTAGAACCAAAATTTAAGTAATGGTTGATTAGTGGAAAAATGAGCCTTGACTGTTAAAGAATTTCTCCCATGTAAATGAATCCTTGTGTTTGTAGCAAGAGGGAATTTCTTATTGTGCAATGCTGGAGGCATTTAACGAGGTTTTACTAACATACCTTTAGGGTTTATAGGCAGCAAGCATCTTACTTTTAAAAGCAGTAACATCTTGCTCTTATATATTTTAGGGAAGTGACTTTTATAAAGATGCAGTGAAACACTTTTGCAAGCTGATAGTGGTGCTTCCTGGTTATCTCACTCAGCATCTGCCTCTGCCACTCAAATGGGGATTGGTTGCTGTTGGGAGGATTATTTGAGCTCTTCGGGACAGAGCACCAGGCTCTATGCAACATACAATAATGAGGCTTTGCTCTTTTGTAGCTTACTTGTGAAAAGGCAAACTAAATTAAGAGAAGCCTTAGAAAAACTGGGGGATAAAGCCAGAGGATTAGCATCTCTCTCCCACAAAGCCTCTCTCTGAAGCACTCCTGTCACCAGGTGAAAGGAGACATATAGGACACTCATTCTTCCCATGTCCAAAGGGACATGGCCTCCAGGGATTGGCTCTTTTCTTCCCACTTTGTTCATTTCCTAAATTTCCTAAATGTTCTCTAAAGGAAAACATGTGCAAAGGTAGTGCAGCTATAACAGTATACAAATTTCTCAAGCGTGTTTTCAGTTCTAAGAGTCATGGTAAAATCAGCCAATCTTTTCATCTGCTCCTGTTTTGGACTAACCCACTAAGTCACTTTGAGCAAATCAGATGATCACAAAGGCTTCAGTTTTGTAACTTGTTAATTGAAGGAAATTATATTTAAAGACTAACATTACCCGTAATATCCCATTCACCTCTAAAACTCTTATTTTCAGAAGCTTTCTCTTCCTAGCTTGCATCAGTTTTTCACCTCTCTGAATATTTGCTTTCTTAAAAATATTTTTTTAAAAAGTTTCAGTTATACTTGACATACAATATTATGTTAGTTTTAGGTGTACAAGATAGCGATTAGACATTTATGTAACTATGATCACCTTGATAATCGAGTACCCACGTGACACCATACACAGGGATGTAAAGTACAGCATAGGGAATATAGTCAATAAAATTATAATAACTTCCTTCCTTTTAATGCTTTATAGTTTAGAAAAGCAACATCAGACTTGCTTGGAAATTCATTAGAAATCTAAATTCTTGGGCCCCACTCCAGACCACTGAATCAGAAACTCTGGGATAGGCCCAGCAATCTCTGCTGATTTTGATTCACACTAAAATTGCGAAACTAAGACTCTGGTTATTGTATGTTTTTTTTTTTTAAAGCATATTTAGGGTAGTAGTGTGGTCTAATACAATTTATATATCTGATGGTTCAGAAAATTAGTGCTGAAAAAATTATTTTTTAACTGTACATGCATGATACGGAATAGACTAGTATCCTATGAAACACATCTAAATCCCAATAGTGACATTTACCAAGACCTACGTACTTTGTGGTGAGAGAAATAAAATAGTTCCTGTCTTGCTCACAAACTGGTTTATCTCTCATTATCTCTCTCGTAATTGACCTCTTCCTCTTGCACAAAATGTTCTCTCATCTTGTGTTTTGCTGTAACTTATTCTTTTAATGGGCACTGTTGTCATCTAGGGAGCTGGGAGACAAAGAGATTAAAGCTTTCTTTAATCATATATCAGGATGCAGAGTTTCTCCACAGCAGAAAAACAAAACAAAACAAGCAGTATTTATTTTAGTATCTGAGGCCATGATTTAAAGCCTGTTTACATGGCTAATTATTGAAGCATGATAACCCACTTTTATGAAGACATGAGAAAAAGTGCATTTTTTAGTGTACCTTCTGTTTCTACTGAAATACATTTCCAACAGCTGGCAGGAGCGTCTGGGAAGCAGGCCCGTTAGGCGCACTGATGGGCCCTGTACTTACGTAGCGATCGCTCCTGGTCATTTCTACGAGTCAGGAGTGTGAATGAGGCAGGCGTTAGTGCTGAGCTTCAACATTAAACTTGAACCGTCCATCCAAGTTAGACCAGATATAAAAGGATCATAGATATGACTGGACTGGATTGTTAAATTTCTTGCCTTGTAGAAATGATTAGTGTTGGAAAGAATTAATGCATTTGTGTGTTTTTAATGATTCAGAGGTTATCTCTTTAGTTTAAAGGACCACAGCCAGCAGTAATTAAGCAAGTCACTCCCTGCTGACAACTACTTGCTTTATGTGCTGTTTTTATTCCCATCTAGCTTTTCATTTTGAAGTAAACTACTCTAGAATCAACAAGGACATATATGTGACAGTGAAAACATCAACTTCTCACAATTAGTATCTCATAAAACTATGAATGGCAATGTCTGAGTACAGTTAGCTTTATAGAGCATGCAAAATTAATTCATGATGAGATGTGCAAGGAGACTTGGGCAAATACTGCAAAAACAGTCACAAGACACTGAATAACTTTGCAATTCTGATGACATTTTTTGGAGCCAGTGTACAACAATGTGAAGAAATGTTCACATTTTGTCAAATGAGTTGGAGGCAGCAGGATTAAAAGAGGAAACACATTTTCCTTTAAAAAGTAAAACACATTTGATTTTACAAAAAGCAGTGGGAGAGACGGTAGTTCCACAGAATACGAAAGAAGGTATTATTCTCGGCTTCAAAGACTCCCACAAGAATTTTCCTTAATGCACCATGGCTGTTGTAAGTAAAATAGGATAACCTAATTGTAAAAAATATCAAAGACCGTTTCAGTTAAAATTAAGGTACAGTAGAAAGCAAACACTTTCATGGGAGATTTTCTTCCTTGCCTTTTCACTACGAATCAGAACTCCTCTCGATCTGTTACAGGGGCCCAACCATTCTCCCCTCTAGCTCTGGTCTTGGGCTTTGAGCAACTGGAAAACATTTTATCTTTTCCTTTTTGTGTTGCTGATTCTCATCTGTAAGGACTTCATACATGTTGAATGTTCCGTGACTGAATGAGTCCATAGAGAGCCTCTGGTTCAACAGACTGTTGGCTTGTTATCAAACCCAACTCTTTCTTTATGGTCTGCTAGTGCCCCCTGCTTATCTGAGGCCCCTTGCCCAGATGCTGACCTCCCATTAACTTGGCTCCCTGATCTCTTGTAGCCCACATGGCAGTGGATTAATCACTTCATTTCCCTTCCTCTTCCTCATGTGAAGACTCCTTAGGGCAGAGTGAAAATGTCCATCCCCCTTACATGAAGCTTCCGTAGTGGTTCTTTTACAGAAACAGTCAGTTATGTCTTTGTCATTCAGAGAAGTCAAATAAAGTGAGTTGTGATGACTGTGATGGGAAGATAGGAGAATGACGCCTGGGTGTTATTTTGGGGGCCTTCTTCCCACTACTTACCACACCTACAACCACACAGCTGGGATGTCTTTTCCCATTGAATGGAAAAGCACGCAAATATTCCCCGAGAGGAGTAGTCAATCGCCCACGGTAGGATACATTAGTATGAGAGGGATTCGGTGTTAGAATATTGTCACTATGAATAAATTTACCAGACCCTTGATCAAAGAGAGATAAGAGAGGAGGGTTTTCTATAAGGGGACACAAATTCTTACAGAGGGAAAGACACGTGTGGCACACCTGCTTAGTAATCATTGCTATATATGTAAAAGAATGCCTGCCCTGCCTAATCCTGTCTTGCCCGCTTGACCAACTGTCCCCCAATGGCAAAGGAACTGGAGATGTGTGTAAGTCCTCTTACCTATGCTGGCGTCTGTCCCCGCTCTTTGGAAAGCTGTTCACTAAGTGCTAGAGACAGGAACATTACTAATTCATTCAGCATGAGTGAATCCGGTGCATACCTTACATTTCATAGGCCTTCTGGAAAAGTTCCATGCTACTCGGACAGGTAAACACTGTTCTAAATCAACGTAAGTCAAGTTTTTGCACGATAACATTTGATGAGCCATCTCTGAAGTTAAAGGACGAAAACCTTTGCATATCTGCTACTTTAGAGGATAAAATCTATGCTTATTCTTTATTTTATTCTTTTTTCCTCAAAGATTGATCTTTTCAAGGTTTAGGATATTTTATTTCTGAGCATTTCGCATCCTACTTATTTCCATCATAGCTAGTTTCATCTACATGTGTGGTTCAGTTGGTTGCCATCGGTGAGACCCTCATGCTTTTCCTAAGTAATTGCTGAGTTGCTGGTTCAACTCAGTTGTTGTTTCAACTGAGTTGGTTTAACTCAGCTCAGCTTCTCATGTGAGAAGTGATTCACCACCTTACTGAAATGGATAGAACTGATGACACTGATAAGGCATGTGGAGTACATTGTGAACTGCTTATCTGCTCCATGAACCCTGTCTCCATGCCTTACGGTAAATTGGAAATCTCAATATTGTCTCCTGTTGCCTTCTTTAGGTTCATTTATATTACTCTTATTAGCCAGTCTGATTGGAGATTAGAATCTGTTTTTTGAAGGATCTCTTAAAAACATCCCAGAATTCTTAATATAGGATATATTCCAACACGGTGAAGTCATCAGAACAAATATCCCTGGATGGAAAAATTATTTTCAAGCCTAAAGGCTTAACACAGGAACATAAAAAAAGCCCTAAACTTGACAAAGTATCAATGAAACCAAGGAATTTAGATGGCCCTGTGTTTGTCTGTAATAGTACAATTTAGCTTCCAATAATATTCTTGAGAGGGGAAATTATGTTACCTCCTCTGTGGGGCAGTTGTTTTTAGGAAACACTTAATTTTATTTATTAGAATCACACCATATCATATATGGAAGGTAATTTAATATTTGGTGCATCCTTCCTCTTAGGACAGTATCTTGGCTTGCGGTCCCCTGAGAGCGTGAGGCAAAGGCTTGTACTACCTTATTAGAGGGTACAATCCTAGGAAGCAGAGTAAGGGATAAGGGGGAGGGGCAGGAAGTAGATGCTAAGACAAATTGGCTGCAGCTAAATGAACCTGAATGCTTTAATCTGCAGGACTCACCTCCAAGAATCCCAGTAAATTGTGGCTGCTGACAGTCGATGTAAGTGAAAAATTGGAAAGAACATACTCATTTTCTAGTTTGAACATCATTTTCTCTTTATTGGCTATTTTCTTTCCTATCTGCAGACATTCTTGGCTGGTCCTCTTTTATTTCAGCATTGTCTCATGTCTATTAAAACCTTCCTTTCTTGTGGCCCTTGTCCTGGTTCAGAACTGCATTCTCTCTTACCTGAACAATCTCCTATCTATAAGACATTCTTCTTAACTAAATCCATCCTATATGCTGTGCTCAGGTTAATCTTACATTCATCCTCTACTTAAATATCTGTGGTGTTCCTATGTTGGCTCTACTATGGGGGAGTCCAAATTCTTTACCCTGGATGTGTCAGTTAAAATGCTTTAAGATACAAACAGTAAATCCAATTCTAAATACATTAAACAATACAGGGATTTATTATACTTTAAATATTAAGAAGTTCTTATCTTCAGCTTTCGTTCCTTAGCAGTTCTTTAAGGTTCATATTGTTTCTCTTATTGGTTTCTACTTTAAGTTAATGATAAGACAGCTATAGAAGTTTCCACTATTACATGCAGACCCAACATTGGAAAAAAGAGGAATCATTTCTTTCTTTCTTTATTGTAAATTAATTTTTTCCTGTGACAGTTGACATTCAATATAATTTTACATTAGTTTCAGGTACAAATATTTTATATTATTACAGTACAAAATAGTGATCTCCCAATTAGTTACTACCCACCTTGCACTATACATAGTTGTTGCAACATTATTGACTATAGTCCTTGCGCTGTACTGTATATCCCTGTGACCATTTTGTAACTACTAATTTGTATTTCTTAATCCCTTCACCTTTTTTTTTTCTTATGTTTAAGAGCCAGGTGACATTTGCCAGAAGGTCCACATCAGACAACCTTCTCGTCTAATTGGCTGTGTACTTTGCCTAATTATGGAGGGCTAGGGCTACCATGACGACCCTAGGATACTGAGAATTTAGCCTTGGATCTGAGGCAACCCACAGTATCTGCTCATGCACTTAAGATCCCCATGCTCCAGCTTTAACCAATGCTCAGCTTGATTTCCCACTATTTTTTTTTTCACCCATATGGCAACACATCCAACTACTTGTTATACTCCATTCCTTAAAGCCTTTTATCCTGTAAACCAAGCTTGTCCAATGTGTGGCCCATGGGTTGCATGCCCAGGATTTGAATGCAGCCCAACAAAAATTCGTAAACTTTTTTAAACACTATAAAAATTATGCGCAAACCTTTTTTAATTTATCAGCTATCGTTAGTGTTGGTGTGTTTTATGTGTGACCCAAGACAATTCTTCTTCTTCCAATGTGGCCCAGGGAAGGCAAAAGGTTGGATACCCCTGCTATAAATATCCTTTTCTAATTGCTGCCTGTTAAAATCAGGCCTGTCCTTCTATGTGTATCTTTAATGTAACCTTCTTAATGAATCCCTCATCACTTAATGAAGTGATTTTTCTCTTATCTAACAATACTTTTCTTCAACTTATATTTATCCATTATGTCAGATTATAGGCTACTTGAAGGCAGAGCCTATAATGTATTCATTTTTGCAAGCACTGGGGCCTTATACTTAGTCGTTAATATTTATTTCCTGAGATTTAAATTAAGAGTCTAAAAATCAGTCAGATAAACCTGAGGGTTTTCGATTTGGGCAGTTTCTTGGTAGTAGGAAAATTCTGTTTTCCCCAGCTTCCATGTCCTATAATTGCACCAAGCAATTCGGTCTAAGTTCCTGAACAGGAAAGTCTCAAGAAGAAATGGATTTTTTCACAACTAAAAAAGGCCTAATGTTCATTCTCTCAGTAAATACAGAAAAACACCAACAAAGAAAAGCAAGCAAGCAAACAAACTCATGGAAACAGTCAGTAGTTTAGTACTTACCTGGGGGCTAGTGGGGAGCAGGGGTGGGAGAAGGAGAGGGTGGGAGAGGAGGGAGGGGGAGCCAAATACAGGCGATAGGAAGAGAACTCACACTGAGCAGTGAACATACATTGGAACAAATAGATGCTACACTGTAGAATTGCACACCTGGAAACTATGTAATTCTTGCTAACCAATGTCACCCCAATAAATCTAACAAAGAAAGAAAAAACAGTTTATCAATCTGTGGTGATATGTTGGAATAGCCTTGAATGATCAGATCTCTTCTGAATTTAGATTTTGTATATTTAATCCACTTTTCTCTAGGCTAAAAGTAATTAGCACTTGGAGGTCAAAAGCATGTTGACTCAGTCTTTCAAGAGTGCATTTCAGATTGTGAGAGATTATTTAAAAAGAGGCTAAATATCACGAGAGAGTTCTGGAGTAGGCACATTTTGGCAACTCAAGTATTAAAAATTGGCATAGTTTTGCAGCAAGGGAAGCCATTAAATTAAACTGTAAAAACCATAGACTCATTTCTTGATCTTAGTAGCTATGCTTCAAAGTTGTTGAGAGGATTAAAATGATTACTATGGTGGGGGTAAAAAAATAACTGTCCCCTCATCTTTCTAAGTTGTTCTGATTGGGCTAATAATGAAATAAAACAAAGGATCTGATGTTTCTCCTATGAAGAGAGAATATAGAAATATCACTGTACCTCTAGCTCCTTCACATCTTTATGAACATGAAATACCTGTTTCCAGCTATAAATCTGTCAGGCTACCAGAGAATCAAAAGAAAACAGTATCAGTTTAGAACTTAAAAATCTACAAGTATATAGATAAGAGTACATATCTGATAAAATATTCACAATGTCACCTTCAGTTAATGACACAATATAATAGAAGCATACTCACATCTTTCATGTATTAGAAATATATTCTACTGCAAATTTGTGTTTTTCAAGGCAGACATTTATTCTGGAGTTGAAACAACATAAAGGAATATTAGAAGGTGATCTTGTATCATGACCGAGAGACTCTACTTGTCATAGTGGCTAAATCCTCGTATTCAGGTAAAATTTAGTAAAAGTAGTATTCGGGTGTTTTTATTTCTAGAAAATGACTGGTAGATTAATGATACCCCTGGGTGTATAATATATATTGGGCAAGTTACTTAAGCTCTCTGCCTCATTTTCCTCATCTATAAGTTAAGGATAATACTAATAAATATGCTTAATACTTGTTGAGGGGATTAAAATGCTTACTATTGTGAGGGTCAAAAAATAACTTTTCTCCCACCTTTTAAACTTCTTCTGACTAGGTTAATAATCAAATTAACATGTGCCAGATTACTGAGAGAGAAAGCCCCAAATTTGTTATGAACGTAGAGATGGGGGTACTATACGTATCAGAGACCTGAAACCCATTGGGCAGTGAGGCTTATGTGCTATTATGGATTAAGGAGATGGGGGATAGGGATCTGGGGTTTTAAAGGGGAAGTAGGCAATTCACAGGTAGACAAGAAAGAGCAAACATGTGGTAAGAAAATTTTTGCTGGTCCAACCAAAAACAGTGGGACACTGAAGGAAGTCTAGAGTCCTTCTTGTCTGCTAAGGTGATGTTTAGTTTATATTACAATGCTAAGGTGATGCTCGGTTCATTTAAGCAGATTTTTCTATCTGAATTCCTTTAGGCAGGTCAATGGTTCTTTCTGTGTTTTTTCTTTCTTAATAACCAGCTTAAAATCAATATCTCCAAAAGCACATTTTGGGGTGGAAAAACTTTGGTCCCTTTTACTATAATTTTCTATAATGATAGAATTGCTATAATATTACTCATTAGCTACATGTAACTATTGAGCACTTAAAGTGTGGTTAATCTAACTGAGGAACTGAATTTATAATTTGATTTAATTTAGATTATATTTAAATAGTCACATATACTAGAGGCAACCTTACTGGACTGTGCAGATTTAGAATAATGCTTGGCATGTGATAAATGATTACATTTATAGTAGTGCCAAGTATTTCTCAGCTTCTTCTCAGGACAAATGTGCTGCAAGAATATTTCTTACCACTGCAAATATATATGCTTCTATTTATTTAGAAGGAGTTGAACAAAAAATATCCAGAACAGCTGTTTATAACCTTTTTCTATTTTGTTGTATGCATATGTGTCTGTTTAGTGAATTTATTACCTTACTACAGTAAAAATCTTCTAGAATATTTTGCAAATTTTGGGTCAACATTTGCAAATAAAATAGCAAGGCAATATACAATATAATAAAAACTTTGACATAGCTAATAAATTGGTCAAAATAAACTCAGTGTTGGTAGACGTAAAGAAATAGGCACCCAGTCAATCTTGATGCATTAGAATTTTCTGTTCCATCTGCTTAGAATGCTCTTCCTACAAATATCAGCATGTTTCATCACTCCTTTTAGATATCTCCTTTAACGTCACTTTTTTTTAAAAGAGGCCTTCCTTGACCATCTGTACTTTGACCAGCCTGCATAAAATTGCTTTTCCCATCACTCTTACCCATGTACATCATTCTCTACATCCTTGTTTTATTTTTCTTCATAATATGCATCAATTTTTGATACATTAGTTATTTCATTGCTTGCTTGTTTGCTTCCATTTACCAGTATGAAAATTACTTGAAAGTACGGATTTTGATCAAAATATTTATTCAGTGAAAAATTGGAAACCATTCCAATGTCCTTCAGCTTCTAATGTATTAACACAGTTTAGTGTTGTAGAACTCAACTGAAGTGTTCGAGGTGATTAATTGTTTAAAGATTTACGTGATTCAGTATCCTCCCCCATCACATAATTACCTTGTTTATGCCTCTTTCCTTTTACTATATACTTTTTATTGACCTTGGAAAAAACTACAAAAATATACTTTCATTATGAAAAATCAAACAATACATAAATAATACATAAAATCAATTCCCTTATTCATGAGCATCAAGTAATTTTCTATCAACATAGAACAAAATCCAGTCTAATGGGGGCCTTGAAGTCCTTGAATGTTATGGATCCTAACTACCCTCTGACTTCATCTGCTTGTGCTCTCCCCATCACTCATGGTATTTGAGCCACAATGTCCTCCTGGATATTTATTTGGCCACCCAAATGTTCCTTCGTGGGACTTTGTCCTTGTTGGTATGACCTTCCTCTCTCCCCAAAATATAAGCACAATTCGTCCCTTTATTTCTTTTAGGTCTTTGCTCAAATGTTAGCTCCTCTACTGCCCTGTTTATTGATTTACATTGATTTAGTGTTCTTCATAAATTTTTATTTTTACTTTGTATTTGGTCAACTACATCCTTCCGTACAGTGTAATGCTTTATTTGTCTTGTTCACTTTTATATTCCCACAATTAATATTTGTTGAATGAACTAGAAGCCTGTTGAACACAATGAAGGATATAGGAGTGTTGAGAGAGAGAACACCCAAGGGTTTTTCTTCAATAGCATTCATTCAGCAAATATTTCCTGAATAGCTACTAAGTGGTGGTCACTGTTCTAGGTCACTGGACTACTACAGGGTACAAAACAAAGGAGAACTTCTGTCAAAGAATTTACATTCCAGAAAAATGAACAATATCATGATAAAGAATTGTAACATATGGTAAAAAGTAAAAAATCCTATAAAAATGCAAAACCAGGCCAGGGTATTCAGTGTGGGATGTGTCAGCAGTATAAAATAAGGCTGACACATCCCACAAGTTTTGTTCACATCTTACTGAGAAGTAAGATGTGAACAAAAGTTGAAAGGGGTGAAAGAGCTGACCGAGGTGGTGTTTTTTTTTGTTTTTAATTGAGTTATAATTAACATACAACATGTATTAGTTTGAGGTGTACAACATAAATAATTTGATATATGCATCTTCTGACCACCATCATCCATTTCACCCACTTTCCAACCCTCTACCACCCATCATTCCATTCTTTTGTATCTATAAGTTGATAAAATTTTTTTTAGATTCCACATATAAGTGGGATCATAATAGTATTTATCTTTCTCTGACTTACTTTCTTTAGCTTAATGCCCTCAGGGTCCATCTGTGTTGTTGCAAATGGCCAATTTCTTTCTTCATTTTTTTAAATGTCTGAATACTATCTCATTGCATGTGTATACCGAGGATGCCAAAAAATTGTATACACATTTTAAAAGATGTTATGTTTTACTTTTCGAAGTTGAATTCAATTATGATAGCAATGTGTAGTATGATGTTCCCTCAAAAGATGGTGTTCATCAAATGAATGCTAACATCACCGTGTGATAGGACACTCAAAGAAAATGGCAAAACCGCATTTTTGTTCAAGGAGTGCAAGACCATTTTGAAGTGGTATTTGAAATACAAGCATGTTGTGGGAGTATGACCATGAAGGCCTGAGTGTGCAACAGAACCTCCTAACACTTGCATGCATTGGTAATAAGCTTGAGATGCATGGTACTGTATGTGATGTGCACAAGGGCATGCACAGTGATCCAAGTGGACACTTGGGTCAACATTGCTCCAGCATTGTTGTTTCCCATGATCAGAATTGTCTGGATGCTGATGATAACCACTTTGAACACCTCTTGTCATTGTGGAAGTCAAACATGACTTGTAGTCATCTTTTGTTTTTGGTATATATTGAGTATTACAATTTTAAAATAGTTTTCCTTTCTTAAAATGTGTGTAAATTTTTTTTGTTTTGGTGCCCTCTTCATACCACATTAAAAAAAATCCATTTATCTGTTAATGGACACTGAGGTGTTTTCATGTTTTGGCTATTGTAAATAATGCTGAATGAACATGGGGGTACAAATATCTTTTTGAAATAGTGTTTTTGTTTTCTTTGTATAAGTACTCAGAAAGTGGTATTGCTGGGTTATATAGTTCTAGTTTTAATTATTTGAGGAATCTCCAAACTGTTTTCCCTACTGGCTGTACCAATTTACATTCCCAAGAACAGTGCACCAGTGTTTCCTTTTCCCCACATTCTTGCCAACCGCTGTTTATCTTTTTGCTAATATCCATTCTAACAGGTGTGAAGTGATACATTATTGTGGTTTTGATTTGTGTTTCTTTGATAACTGGTGAGTCCTTTTCGTATACCTGTTGATCATCTGTATGTTGTCTTTGAAGAAATGTCTGTTTGGATTCTCTGTTCATTTTTAAATTGTATTGTTGGTGGTTTTTTTTATTCTATTGAATGAGATTTTTGTATTTGGGATATTAACTCCTTATTGGGTATAGACTTTGCAAATATTTTCTTCCATTCAGTAGATTGCCTTTTCTTTTTGTTGATGGTTTTCTTTGTACAGAAGCTTTTTAATTTGATATAACCCTACTTGTTTAATTTGGTTTGGTTGCCTTTGCTTTTGATGTCAAATCCAAAAAAGTCAAGGAGCTTACCCATTATGTTTTCTTTTAGAAATTTTATGGTTCCAAGGTCTTATGTTCAGATTTTTAATCCATTTTGTGTTAATTTTGTATATGCTATAAGGTAGTGATCTGGTTTCACTCTTTTGTTTATGAATGTTCACTTTTTCAAAGACCATTTATTCTTCTCCCCATTGTATATATTCCTGACTCCTCTGTTATAACCACGGTGTTCAACCTTTTGGCTTCCCTGGGCTACATTAGAAGAAGAATGGTCTTGGGTCACACATAAAATGCACTAACACTAACAATACAGCTGAGTTAAAAAATGTTGCAAAAAAAAAAAAACTCACAGTTTTTTAAGTTTGTGTTGTGCTGCAGTCAGAGCCATCCTGCACTGCAGGTTGGTCATCCTTGTAAATTAATTGACCATATATGTGTGTGTCTGTTTCTGGGCTCTACATACTGTTCCATCAATTTATGTGTGGTTTTATGTCAGTACCATACTATCTTGGTTGCTATAGATTTGCAATATAGTTTGAAATCAGAAAAGTCATGCCTTCAGCTTTGTTTTTCTTTCTCAATATTGCTTTGGCTATTTGGTATCTTCTGTAGCTCTACACAAATTTTAGGATTCTTATTTCTATTTTTTTTTAAAAATTGACATTTGAAATTTGATGATGATTGCATTTAATTTGTAGAATGCTATGGGTAGTATGGATGTTTTAACAATATTATTTTTTCTAACCTATGAGCACACAATATTTTTCCATTCATTTATTTGTAAGTTCTTCAATATCTTTCATTAGTGTCTTAAAGTTTTCGGTGTATAGGTCTTTGATTTCCTTTGTTAAATTTATTCCTAGGCACTTCATTCTTTTTGATGCAATCATAAATGAGATTGTCCTCTTTCTGATACAGTTAGCCCCTGTATAACATGATTGCTAGGTTCCTAAAAATGCCATGTTATGTGAATCTGTGTTATACAAAACAAAATTAAGAAAAAAACCACTATCTTTATAATTAAGAAAAATATCTTTATTAAAGCAATTTTCCAAAAGTATAACACATTAATATGTATTACGTAACATTTTCTTCTTCTCTAATTTCAAATGAAATATTTTTTGCTCTTAAAAACTCTTATTACTCTTCACATTGTTCAGGGATTTCTCTAATTCTCAAACCATATTAGAGTGAAACTGTGTTCTAGGATGCCATGTTGTATGAAAGTTTTCCCAGATTCTTGAATGGTGTTAGAGCAAAACCATGTTATAGAAGTGCCGTGTTATATGGGGGTTGCTTGTAGTTTGTTATTAGTGTATACAGATGCAGCTAATAATGTATGTTGATTTTGTATCCTGTAACTTTACTGAATTTGAGATTAAAGCTAACATTTTCTGGAGTCTTTCAGGTTTTCTATGTGTACTATCATGTCATCTACAAATAGAGTTTTAGTTCTTAATTTCTAATATGGATGTCTTTTCTTTGTTTTTCTTGCCTAATTTGCTCTGATTAGAACTTCTAGTACTATTTTGAATAAAAGTGGCAGGAGTGGGTATCCTTGTCTTGTAACTTGATCTTAGAGGAGAAGCTTTCGGCTTTTCACCATTGAGTCTAATGTTACCTGTGGACTTTTCATGCATGGCCTTTATTGTGTTGTGGTGCGTTCCCTTTATACCCACTTTGTTGAGATGTTTATCATGAATGAATGTTGGAATTTGTCAAGTGTTTTTTCTGTGTCTATTGAGAACATCATATAAGTTTATCTTTCTTTTTGTTAATGTGGTGTATCACATTGATGGATTTGTGGTGTTGAACTATCCTTGCATTCCTGGAATAAATCCCACTTTATCATGGTGTATGATCCTTTTACTCTATTGTTGAATTTATGTTGTTAATATTTTGTTGAGGATTTTTTGCATCCACATTCATCATGGTTATTAGCTTGTAATTTCCTTTCCTTGTTGTGCTCTTGTCAGGTTTTGGTCCAAAGGGTGTTTGTGGGAATAGAATCCTTGGAGAAGGGACAGTTAGAAGAAAGGGTCTAGGCTAAGAGCATACTTGGTGTGTTGAAGGGACAGTGATGTGGCCAGTGTGCCTAGAGACAGTGAGCCAGGGCTGTCATGAGATAGAAGGTGAAAAATATAACAGGGGACCAGTTTACACTGGGCTTTATAAGCCACAGGAAGGACTGGTTTTTATTTTGAATTAAAAGGGAAGCCATTTCTGTCAATGGAATTAAATAGGATTATTGAACTCAGTATGAAAAGAGGTTGAAATGATAAGTTTTCAATAAGATCATTTTCTTAAGTTAAACTATTTAGGAAATATATATAAAAGCCAGGAAGAACACAGGTGCATCTATCATTACAGAAATCAATTATACCAAAATCCTGAATCACATCAATTCAAAAACTTAATTCTAATTCCTCTAGTACATAATTGATTTAAGGACACTTAATTATCTCATCTTATAAAATATTAATTATATATGCAGAAATATGAAGTCTTCCAATAATTTTCTATACATGGTAACAATTTTCAGGAAAGTTTGATAGTTTAGTCTGGAATATCACAAAGGTAATAGTGGCTAAGTCTTAGAAAGAGTAACAAAAGAGTAAAATATATTTGTAGTTATATATTTCTATTAGATATTTCAAAATTTTAAATTGTGCACATAATAAAAAAATATATTACATATGTACATATAAAAATCAATCACTAATGTATAACTGAGACATTAGTTTTTTAGAACAATTTATTTTGTGTGTTTTATTTTTAAATCAATTCTATACTATTCTATACCAGTTGTTCCCTCCAAACTTATTTTTATTTATTTCATTTTAGTTTTGTTATGTGGAATGATACCTTGCTGGGTCACTCAACACCTGATGACCTCTCTGTGATGTCTTCATTAAATTAATTTCTAAGAACATATAAGAATGAATTTATAATCAAATGCAAGTGACTGGTATCAATTAAAGTGTTGCCTTTCCTGGACCATTCACCAGGAGAAGAGTAGAGGTATGCCTGGAAAAGGTTAAACAGAGACTCCAGCCAAAGGCAAACTGGTAACTGTTACCTTGTCTCCGCCGGAAGAGTCAGAGGTCATAGCCTGTAGGCAGTAACTACAAGTGCCGATTGGACAACTGAACTGGAGACTCTGCCTGCAAAGACTCAGCCACTATTTCTGCTTCTCAGCCAGTGTAAGGTCAACAACCTTATTTCTGAGGTGATACCTATAATAGAATCTGAGGACGTCCTAGGAAACAGGGAAAGAAAAACTCTTAGGATAATAAGAGCCAACTCTTCCTACCTGTGCACATTCCTTGTGCCCACGTATAAAACTGTGCAGGCTCTAATTTCTTTCTTTGCAATTTTCCAGGCGGTTACCAGGATTTATGGCAAATTCAAGAGTCAGATTAGTTATTTTTAATCTTTTATTCACTAGCACATTCTCCTATGACCAATTAAATTTCCCCATGAGTCAACTATTGTCAAGTAAACTACCCCAAAGAATACAGAGCATTTTTGTTTGTTCAGAGAAAATTGGTAATAAAAATGTGCAAGAGAGCTGCCTAAACATAGCAATGAGGATCTATACCAAGAAATAAAACAGGTAAGAAAACAACTGATTGTTAAGTATGGGCTCATGGAATTGGTTCCTTCAAGTCCTAGAGGATCCACTTCTGATATGAGCTGTGTGATTTCATATGAGTTATTCTATCTCTCTGAATCTCAGTTCGCTCATCTGGAACAAAACAAAAGTGAACAAATGAATAAACAACACTCAACTGCAAGTTGCTTTCATACTTCCTTTTTCTGAGGTTCTGCTACTGAACTTTCTGAGGTTCTGCTTTTTACATAATGGTAGCTTTTCTGAGGTTCTCTTTTTCCATGTCTGAATAATCCAGCTGGGTAAAATCCAGATGGTAAAAAGCATGTGAAAATGAAGAAGCCCACCCTGCTTCCTCTATGACAGACTAATAATTGTATGTCTAATGTATTCCACAAATCTTGCTGTTTATTAGGCCAAGCTCTTTGTCTGTAGAGGCTATCTGACCATGAGATAAGAATGCTAGATTTATCTGTACAATAGTAGGTTTTGGGAACACAGTGAAATACTTTTAGATTAATAGAAAGTTATAGGGGAGAGCATGACGGCTAGTTATTTTCCTGGCTGAGATTTGGCATGGAGAGTCAAATTTATTACTTCAATAAAGTTAATGACTGATAAATTTGTTTATTTAAGTACCAAATAAACTTTAAAAAGTTATTGTTTGGGGGAATTTGGAGGCTGAGAGGACAAGCAAATTGAATAATTACGAGTTTTTGTGCCAAAGACGTGGAATTATTTCTAGTTTTATATTTTCCCTTTTATTATATTCTTGGTCATTATTATTAAAATTTTCCATTTTGGAGAAGATTATAAAAGGAGTAGAAGAATATTTTTAATATAAAAATATTTTGAGGATTTTTTTAGCCGATTATTTTTTTCTGACAGAAATAACAACTTGAAAACTATTGCTTTGCGGCTGTATGTTTTATGCCATGTTTTCTTCAACTATATAAATAGTCTAACACATAGTTTACATCCTAAACCCATCTTACAGCCTCACAAATACTTTATATTCTAACCCCATCTTATTTTTCATATGCTGATTGTTGCCATTTGTGACAGACTGTTCATTATCCTCCAGAGTTCATTTCCTCATTCTTTTATAGTAACAGAGTTTTGCTGAGCATGTATCAGCCCCCCTGAAGAATTTTCCCATATTTCTTTGCAGTTAGGTGTGTCTGTGTACCTAAGTTATGGCCAATGAGGCAAGAGTAGAAGTTTTGGTTCTTGTTCATGAAAGGGCTAGATATGCGTTTCCTTATTTTTGTTTCCCTGTTGGCTGGGAAATGGTAAAACTGGAAAGGATGTACCAGTTATTATATTTATTTTTTATAATTTGTACTATAAAACACTTTTATTCCTATAAGAAATAAATACTATGTATTTTATTTTGTAAGATGGAAGTGTTTTACGTGTTGTTATATGTAAATAATGAAAATTGTACAAGAAACTCTCTTGTGTCTATACTTTAGCTTAAGAACTATAACGTTACTATTAGCCCCTGGGTAACTCCTTATTATTACATTTCTCCATCCCATTCTCAAAGGAAACTCCAAAGGAACAGCTGGCCTCCTGAGTATTGGTCATTCATTTACTTATATTTACAATTTTGCTACATAAATATTTATTCTGAACAATCCATATTCAGAATACCAAGTTTTTGAACTTGGGAGAATTGCAATTAGGTGCTCTCGCCCCCAGTTACCCCAGGAATGTCACCACAGAGTACGCTACCTCTAACAGGACAGTCCTCCTCGGGCCAGTGGCTTTTGAGGTAAAAATACCCCAGGCCCAAAATATAACCTGCCTCAATGTAACTAGGGGACAAAATCAAGAGGGAGCCTGCCCTTGGCAAATTGTAATACCACCCACCAAGTCCCCAGCAACTCAATTTTCTGGTGGTTACAAAGCATGAGTTGTGGGAATATAGGGTATAACATGGGAATATAGTTAGTAATGTTGCAGTAACTGTGGGTGTTGTTATATGGGTACTAGATTGGTTGGGGTGATGGCAGGGGTGGGTGAAAAAGGGAAAGAGATTAAGTACAAGTACATAGTCACAAAATAGTCACAGGGATGTAAGGTGCAGCATCGGGCATGCAGTCAGTAACACTGTAATTACTATATACGGTGTCAGATGGGAATCAGATGTACTGGAATAAGGATTTTGTAAGTTATATAAATGTCTCATCCCTATGCTGTACACCTGAAACCAATATAATATTGTATGTCAAATATAATTGAAAAATAAAAGTAAATGAGAAAAAAATGGTCCTGAAGAAACTCATTGACGAACTTAAAAGCAAAGGAGAATTAAAGTTTGCCAAGACCATTTGGAGAGGCAAGATGATGTTTTGGGCCATGTTATCACTAGTGATGAAACATGGGTGTACCAATATGACCCTGAATCAAAACGTCAAAGTCCACAGTGGAAGTCAGCCAATTCTCCATGACCAAAAAATTTCTGTCAGTCCAAATCAAGAGTCCAAATGATGTTGCTAACCTTTTTTTGACACGAGAGGGGTTGTTCATTATGAATTTGTACTAACTGGACACAACAGTCAACCAAGTTTACTATTTGGAAGTGCTGAAAAGGCTGCCTGAAAAGTTAGACAAAAACAACTTGAGCTTTTCACCAACTCATGGCTCTTTCATCAGGACAGTGCACCAGCTCACACGGCACTGTCAGTGAGAGAGTTTTCAGCCGGTAAATAAATCATTGTATTGGAACACCCTCCCTGCTCACCTGATCTGGCCCCCAGTGACTTTTTTCTTAACCCAAAGATAAAGGAAATATTGAAAGGAAGACATTTTGATGACATTCAGGGCATCAAGGGAAATATGACTACAGCTCTGCTAGCCATTGCAGGAAACGAGTTGTAAAATTGCTTTGAAGGGTGGACTAGGCACTGCCATCGGTGTCCAGTTTCCCAAGGGGAATACTTTGAAGGTGACCGTAGTGATACTCAGCAATGAGGTATATAGCACTTTTTCTAGGATGAGTTCAGAAACTTAATTCTCAGGCCTCATACACTGCACTCAATTCTGCTTGAAATATTTTTATACAGGGTTGCATTAATATATTTACTAATGAGTGGAAAGTTGCTAAATTATAATGCAGTGTATTAGTTTCCTATTACTGCTCTAACAAATAACCACAAGTTTAGTTGCTTAAAACTACACCAATTTATCATTTTATACTTCTGGAGGTTAGAAGTCCAAAAGGGGGTCTCAGTGGTCTAAAATCAATGTGTTTGCAGTGCTGTGTTTCTTTGGAGTTTCTGTGGGAGAATCTTGTTTCTTGCTTGCTCCTGGCCTCTTACCATCTCCAACGCCAGCCATGCTGGGCTGAGTCCTCACAGGAATCATTCTAGCCTTCTATTATGAAATATCAATGGTTTTCTATTTCTTATATATTTTCTTATGTAGATGAATATTAGAACTAACATTTTAAATTGATTGTACTCTTTAAATTGCAATCAAATGATTTTATGTATCAATTTTGGAAGAATTAAATATTTATAATGTTGAGATTTCTCATTTTATAATATATATTTTTCCATATGCTCATGTTTTAAAATATTGTTTTAGGAAAGCTAAATAATTATAATATAGCTTTTTGGATATGAATTATTATTGTTAAATAGTAATATATTATATGGATTTACCACAATTTGTATATTGATACACCAGTTGACTTACATTTGATCTGATCGACATTCTAGTTTTTGTTTATTTCAAATGAAGTTCTCTGCAGTTACAGGAGAGTTAGGAGGTAAGTGGAATAAATAGTAGCTAGTTGAGTATTCATTCCACTTACCTCCTAACTCTCCTGTAACTGCTCTGAGAACTTGCCACCTTGGTTCTAAGCCTTCTCACTTTTGATTTCTGCTTGTGGGTTCCTAGATTTAGGAACCTCTTTGAATTGCTGACTTAGTGTTTTGCTCTGAGCTTTGCCTCTCCTTAATTACAATATCCCTGCCACTTTGAGTGGCCTAATTTCTTCATTGGTCATTATCTTTGTGTGACTGTCTACCAAACACCATGGCTTCTGGACCTTAATTCCTTTCCACCAACCAGCAAAATACATCACGGGGAGATAAAATGGGTTAGATCCTTTGGCAGTGGTCTAAAGTGAGTTAGATTAAAGAGAAAGACTAGAAGCTAGAAGAATATTCCACAGTGAGTTCAGCTGGTGAATAAGATAGTGAGGAAGGAGATTCTGAACTAGGACAGCATAGGATTTATTCTTAAATAGTGTGACAAATGTTACTAAAATGGTGGTATTTCTCCATTATGCTTGTGATTACTTTGTATTTAATTAAGACTAAAAACTGAATATAATGAAATCGCTTATGAAAGTAGTAATAACTTTTGGGGAAATCTCTATAACACATACAAATGGACAGTTGGGTTCAAATTATCCTCAGTGTATCTTTAGTTGGGTCTAGGATGTTAGTCATGCTACTACCACTCTTCTCTTCAACAAAGTCATACCAAGGATACAGACTTTGGAGAATCTTTTTCAGTTTTTATTTTATTTTTTCTTTAAGATGATCTGATTTTCTTTTGTGTTCACAGTGGAAATTCACAAATACGTGGTCACAGCAGGCAGCCATATACAGTACTTAGAATAAAAACTATATTTATCTTCTATAATAAATGTTAAATTGGTACACTGTGTCTCAGCTACCAGGCATCAGTTCAAATGGGATTTCCTTAGTAAGAAATGCATTGTAGAGATAATTTATTGTAGAGAAATGTGTTGTAGAATTTGAGGTAGAGGTACTACTAGGAATTTCTTCTGAGTCACCTGAGACTCTGGAATTTCAGCATACTTCATGCTGACACAAAAGCCATCTGATACAAATGCAGATAGTGAGAAGATAAGGCATGGATTACCTTTCTGTTAAAATAATTATTATTTGAAAGGATAACTTCTCTTTATGTACACAAAGTTGAAATGCCTTTATGATTCAACTTTTGCTTCATACTCAAGTGTTTTGATATCCCAAAACACTTGATATCCATTCATTAACTTTATGTTGAGAGTGCCTGCCCAAGGTAATAACATACCGCTTCACCATAGAGCCATGTATTTCAGATCCCCCTATCTAAATTTTGAAGGGAAAGAAGAGATTGTTGGTGACTTACTGCTAATAAAATTATTCAGTTTTGCTCAGTAATTAATTTTATTTTGTTTGGATATAGCCTCTTATATTTGCACAGATAACTTATTTTTAAATCACTAATTCCTCAGGAAGAGGAAAAAGCTTGCATTTGACTAAAAACCCCATTCAGTTAAATGTCTGGAAGGCACACGTTAACTCAATTTTAATTTGTTTCCAATTCTTTATTATCAATTCTTTCTTTTATCCACACATATCTACAAAATTGGCTCTATGCCAGTTTTTCTAGATAATTTCATGCAATCCAAACTGAAAATGTCTGTTTTCCTGAGAAAACTCTGTAGCAACAATCTCATACATTTTTATTCAATTTATTCTTCGAATGCCATGAAGAAAACGGTGCAATCATGGCAGTGACTAAACTTGTTTTGGAAGCAGGATTATGATTTCAACAGAACCGAACACATTGACCTCTCAGTCCTTGCCCTAGGGTTCTAACTCAGTGATCTTCTCATGAAAGTCCTCAGAGTGTCCTCTGTGTCTCTTGATCAGACAATGAATTCCAACAGTCTCCTCCCACATTACTAATCTTTATTAATCAAATTAATAGACGGCCCATCATCTCAATGGCAAAAATATTTCATTTAGGATCATCAACCAATACTAAAAATGGGTATCCTAAATACTATAATACTACACTCTTAAATACTGTAATAAAATATCCCACAGAAAACATGGAGCTATTTGGAGGGCCAAAACCTGCAGGCAATATGAGGAATTCCTTAAGTTAGAGAAGAGAAGCACTAGGAAGGGGAAAGACAAACTGGGGGTGAGCCGCCAAAGCGGATGGGCTAGTGTCCCTTTCTCAGTATCTTCAGCACTGCTTTGAAGATCACCTCCAGTTTTTATTTTTATTAGTATCTTGGCATGTTAGTCTGACAACTAACCTGGACTACTTTGAGGTATATATGAATGCACACAGGTACAAAAAGAGAAAAAACCTTATATCTTTATATATCTATGTATTTTATATATTGAGCTTCTATTATGTATCAGAGAAACCACTGAGTAATTTTATGTATGTTACCTCATTAAATTTTGTCTACAGCTCCATTATCAAATGAAGAACGGAGAATATGTATTTGGGAAGTATAAAATATATTGTGAGAAGAATTGCAATGTGATTTTTTTTTTTTTAAGGCAGTATCAGGTATGATTATGGCAAGTCTTAGAACTTACGGTGATCATATAGAAAGGAAAAAATGGGCACATAATTTAGTAATGCCACCCAGATTGAAGTGTCTCTCAGACAGGGGAGAAACATGATAGCTTTCTGTAGTATAGAAAATTTAGTGTTTGGTTTTATGAAGAATTAGTTTTTCCTGATCATATTGTCCAACAGATGCTCACTTGTCTATATAACTGATGACACTGTTCATTTTTGTTTTTTCTTTTTTAAAAATTTACTCAAAAACACCAATTCAAAGCTTCAAAAACATAACCCAGACTATAAATATTATCTGTTAAAACAACTTAAAATGTCTTCACATGTTTGTTTTTCTGTTGATTCTTTTTAATCTTCCTTTCAACCTCTTCATCCCTCTTGAACTGACCTTTGCATTCAGTAAGTTCTTCTTTCTGATAACAGGCTGTTATATGCAAAGAGATGTGGAAATTGGCCATGTTCTTTCTTATTGCCTTCATTTGTAACAAGATTAAATGATACTGTTTTGTTTCTGTTCTTGTAAAATGTTTGTTGTAAGCATGCCTTGAAAAGGAGGTGGTGGCGTATGCTTTTTAGATCTGGGATGGTGAGTAGTTAACACATAGACTGTTTTTAACTGACTTTCTCTTCTACTTTTCAGTCTCTTCTCTGGCAATATACAGAATAAAATAACACAACCTGATCTTCATTCTTTGTCTACTTAAACCACTTAATAGCCTTTGCATAAATGATAAATGGTAGACCTCAGATCATACCTGTGATTCATTATTAAAATGATGTATACTGTTAAACAGTTTTTTCATATGTTGTACATATGTTTGTACATAATGTTCCATGTTGTGTCTTTGAATCAAACACAATCTCAAAAAAGTTATTAAGAGCTTCACCTGTTTTTAATGCCAGGGAAAGTTTGGAGCTGAAAGGATTTTCAGCTCTAATGTCTTTGCCAGGTTTGAAAAAGCAATTTAATAGTGCTTGAGACCCCTTTATGAATGTGAAGTTCCCTGCTGCTTCTGAAGAGCACCTTCCTGCCCCCCAATCTTGGCACAATCACCGCAGAAGACGTTGCACATGGGAGGTGAAATGGTGCACATTAACCACCGCAATTGTACACACACGAAGACGAATGTTTTCTTTCTTTTCTCCCCTCATCTCTTGTGATTAGAAATAAATTTGTTAGGTATGTCTAGGAAACTAATTACATCATCATGAGAAATATCCCAGTGGGGAAATCATTTCTTTTCAGATCAAAAGGATGGCCAGAGGCTACTGTGTTCAATCCAGTAATCTGCCGGAGATAGTGCCAGGGATGGGCAAGTACCTCTATTCGAAGGGAACATCTGCTCCCAGAAAATGATGGAAATCAACCATGGATTTGTGTGTGTGTGTGTGTGTGTGGGGGGGGGCAGCTGCATGCAGTAAACAGGAATTAGAGAAAAGCTCACCGGATCGTAGAAGGTGAAATGGGAAAAAAACTTATGAAACCTGGAGACCCAGTGCCGTAAGAGGAATCTTGGTTTATTAGAAAATATCATTGAGAGGAAGGAGTCCTGGTTTCTTCAGGCTACTTTTTCTCTAGATTGTCCTTTTTCTCACTTGTAAATGGAGACTAGGATTGGTACCACACTGGGTTGAGAGGAAGATTAAGTATATTACGTATAAAACATCAGATAGATGTTAGTTTTTATAGTGCCATAGGCAATCTCATTATTGATGATTCAACTAGCAGCCACTCATTTTTCTTAGAATTATAACATGGTACATAATTGACAGCATATTGTTCTTAGGATGAACCTGTCTACATGAACACGCCCTGAGTACAGCACTCCTGACCTGGCATTGACGGCCATCAACTATCGGCACTCAATGAGTCAATTTCAGAGACAATGAAAAGAGTCATTAATAATCGAAGGACTACACGTTAAAATAATAGTACACATTTAATTCCTGAAATATACTTAGAGAAATTAAAATTAAATCCTAAAATAATAATGTTATAAGACCTGAAAGCATTGACTCGAAGAACTTCCTGTGATCTAGGAGAGACTAGAGATCATCTAGTTCAACATCACAATTTAGAGAAAGAAACAAAGGTCAGACAAGCCTAGAGACTTTGGTAACATGATGTGCTAGAGAAGGGTGGTTGTAAATCAAATACATCTACTGCCTTTCCATAAGGTGGACTAATTACCAGGAAGTGACTACACAGAAGGAGGTTTTTTCCTGCTCTCTTAACAAGGTGGGGCCATTCAGTCAAGTCTCACCCATGCAATGTGAGTGAAAGTGATGTCATTTGCGAGACAAAGAGGTTAAGAAGCAGATGTGCCTATTTTCCTTCTATTGTCTGTTGACAGGACGTCAGTGCCATGGATAGATTTGGAAGCCAAACATTAAAGATAGCAACGCCACCTTTGGGTCCTGGCATGTCTGTGTGAAACAAGCCTGTCATTCTCTCCACCCTGCCCTTTCTTTTCTAGTATTTGATCTCTCTGAACAAAGCATATTTATTTTTTTCTGTGTGTCAAGCCAGGATTTCTGTGTTAGAGCAATTAAGTTTACCCTCATTGTCCCCAAAGAGAAAACATGCCATTGGCCCATGTGAGCCACACTTTATTTTTAGAGATAATTTTGGAGCTAAACACTTCAAGAAAAGATAAATGCTTCAAGAAAATAAATGAAATAGTTTGCATCTGGATAAACCATAATTGCATTCCAGTTCTTGAATAATTAGGTTAATAATTGAATCTCATTGTATGCTTTTTCTTCTGTAAGAATCAAAGTTTTAGGAGAAATTTTCACAAGTTTCATATCTATTTGCATTTCTTTAGTGTGGTGGTTATTGCCATCTACTTGTATATATGAGAAGCAAGGCAGAGCCAAAGGAAAGTTTTATTATAGCCTAACTGCTAAGTGCATAAACTAATGGGCTCTGGAGCCAGAGCATCTGGGGTTAAATTCTGATGATAGCATTTACTAGCTCTGTCACTGTGGGATTATCATGTATCTGACCTATGGCCTGTTTTCTTATCTGTAAAATTAGACTGTGGTGGTCCATACTTTATAGGATTCTTAGGAGAATGACATGAAATAATATCTATGAGTATAAATCACCTGACATAGGACGATAATCAATACATGCTCTCTAGGGGTACAAAATGAAGAGAGAATGCCCTATTTGATTAGTGAAGTTTGTAAAGCCATCCAATATGAAATACCAAGAATTGTTAGAGCAAGTATCTGAGCCTTCTAGAAGTTCATCTATATATTGTTATTTTTGTTCTTTGAATATTAATCAAGAGTTTTCTTTTAGCTGTAGGGTAATAAATTTCCTTAAGCTGAAAGTAATATGGTAATAAATTCTTTGCCATTAGCATGTTGAGAGGTATAACTGAATCTAGTAGATATTTTGCTACTTCTACTTATCTTCATAATATCCCATAGGATCTAAATGAGATAAGCTATGGAAAAAGTTTTTCATGAACTGTAATGCTCTATTACAAATTTACCCATTTGTTTTCTCATTTAATGTATATTTATTAAGTGTTGGTTAGGGATCACATATTCAGTTAAGGACTGGAGTAGTTATTTAATAATCTAGTCTTGTAACACCAAATCTAGTGACAGATGGCAGACGAGGACACAGAGTTTTACAATTAAATGTGTTATAATACAGGAATGTACTGAGAAGTACCGAAATAGAGGAGTGACAAGTGATTTTATTATTGCTGAAATGCCTTTTTTTTCCTTTTTAGAAGAATTGATCCTAAATCTAAACTTTGCTTCAACTAAATATCGAGGTTAGGATTAAGACATAATTACTGCTTTCTTAAATTATTAATAATCCTTACAACAGAAAACAAAATCTGAGTTTTCTGAATACCAAGATTTATTACCTAAGATAAAATATTGGTTTAGGCTTCACTTTGGTCAATATTTACCCTGTGTGGTTTTGTTCCTTGGCTGTCATCACGGAACTGTCTTTATTTAACCTCATGTTAACCAAGAACTGTTAAAGAAACTTCAGTTGTCTCTTTTGAATTTGTCTGTGTGGGTAATAGGTAGACTCAATTAATTGCAGCCCAATGGTGGGAGTTTATCCAGGAATCTTTGTAAACTCATGTTTTCTGTGATCGAAAGGGAGCTGTTTGAATTACTTCAGAGGAATTGTGATTGGGCGGCCTACCTCCTCCTGTGCTATTCTCATTGAGGCACCTCGTCATTACCAGGCAAATGACGAGGTCCTTGGAACAAACCCAGAAGGGACAGTCAGAAAGGTGTGACCAGAACAGGTTGGAGATAGAGCAGGAATGATTTCCTAAGGATGGAGTTTTTTTCCCCCTGTTCAGAATGCATCACTAATGACACTAGGATCGTGGATATGTTTGAAAAATGATTCCCTAGCAATATGTTTTATTTTAATAACTTTTTACTCTCACTGTGAAGAGCATAAACTATAGATGAACAAAAACATTAACAGAAACTGCCTACACCCTACCACTAGTGGCTTCTAGACTTTTTCTATGCTTATAAACACATATATCATTCATACTGTTTTGTATCCCTCTTATTATTATGAAAGTTGAGAAAATATTTAGAACTAGAATATTCTTGAAAATTATCACGAATTCCCTACTATAGCTGCTGTTCTAAGACACCTTCAATATGTATTATATCAAATATGACATTGAATAAAGTCGTGGGTGAGATTATACACACACACACACACATATATATATAGTCTTTCTTCATTTGGTACTCTGAAACTTTGTGGCAGAGTGTAAAAAAGACATGAGTTTTGAAACAGAAATGGTTTAAATTTTAGTTCTCTTAGTAGCTACGTAAACTCAGCAAATTATAAAGGTTAAACCACATGCAGCTGTCAAATCTGACTCTTTGACTTACAAAACTGGCAATTTTGTATACAAATATTTCAGTAATTAAATTAGATATTATTTGTAAAGTACTTGACATATACTAGACATTGAAGAAATGTTCATTTCTTACCCTAAAATCTTCATTGGGAATAGAGAATATTTTGGGGGATGAGTGTGGGCCCTCCAAGAAGCAGATGATAAGATGGAAAAATTTTAAGGGATGTGCGCCTCAGAGAAAATGGATTGAATTGGGAGAGGCTGGTGGCGTTGTCTGACCTGGAGTGAAGGAGAGAGTGAAGGAAGGAAGCTTGGGTGGGGCTGCCTTAGACCACTGTGCGGTGTGGAGGAGAGTTTGGCAGCGCTGTCGGGAGTCCTGGAGCCAAGACTGCCCGTCAGAGGAGTCCCGTCTCTCCGGGAACTGGCTTGCCCAGCCTCCTGCCGCCTTCAGCTGTCGGCTGAGCAGCTGTAGGAGTGCAGGTGTAGCACAGAGGCAGACCTGTTTTTCAGGGAGTGGCTCCTGGGGCTTCCCAATTACAGGTCAGAGAGGCACATTGTTATGGCTACCACTTGTAAATATCAATACTAATCAGTGTAATGTGTTTCTCATTATTTTAGGGAAGATTGAAACTAGAATTTGGGGAATGACTAGGATTTAGAAAGTCTATAATTTGATTTCTCTTAGTACTATATATGCCATCTTCCCCAGACCTCCCTGACATTTTGCTTCCAGTTAAATCTTGATTGACTTTCCTTAGCCATGCCCTGGATCCATTCTCTGTGGCTTCTCTTCCCACTTACATGCTGTGAATTCTGTAAATCACTGAGAACGACATTGGGTTTGTGATAATCACTAAAAAACTCTCTCTCTTTTGTTTGTTTTTGGTTCTTCCTATTAAGATGATAAGAGTCCTGATACAAAATAATAGTTATTTTGTCCCTAAGTAAAGGAGTCCCAGAGAAAGAAAACAGGATAGCTAATTGGGATAATACCCAGGGATCAGAATTATCATGACTCTCTAATTATTGACAAGGATATTATTGCCTGTAGTTATGATAATGATGTTGTAATGTTCTGAGTATTAATAAACTGATGCAACACGATGGTATGAAGCCTCAAGATATAGCCACTGGGCTTTTTAAATTTATTTTTTGTCATTACATAAAGACAAAGGAGGAACCTATGAAGATTGATATAATGTTTAGTTTAGTTATGAAATACTATACTGTCATTTTTCTAGTTCAGAAAAATCACATGCTAATATCACATAATCAGAGCAAGAGCTGATTGACAAACCTGTCATGTGTACACATTTTTTAGCTTCTCTAGAGATTTTATACATTTCAGCCGTCAATGTAATTGTGTTAGAATTTATTCTTTGCAAAACCATCAAAGTCAATGAGCTAATATCAAAGTTTATATTAACAACTCAAAATAGTTCCAACCTTTAAATTGTTGACATGGAAACACATCTTTCTTCACCTTATCAGAACTCAACACATGTGCCTATGTGGACTGGGCCCTGGATTAATCAGAAATATACTATTTGATGGTGCCTTCAAGTCAGCAAGAGTTATAAAGGGAAATAATATTATTCATACATTCTTTATATCTACAAAAAACAATCAGTCTAATGGTGCCACCATGTTGGCTGTTTTTCTGTCCTGCTTTATTAAACTGGTACAATCCTCACATAATCTGAATTTTTCCAGCTCCAGCACCAAAGTCATTAACAGATGTTCACTTTGGAGAAGATGTGCAAAGCTTGTTCCATGTTAATGTTATATTTAAAAGTTGGAAGTATTTTTTGAATTTAGTATATAGCATTGAGAAGAAAATTTGATAAGGGAAAAAGTATATTCCAAACATTAGATTCTTAAACGGTGTAGAAAAAGGCAATGGAGGGGTTTGGATTAACCATGTAGCATCTGGAGCACAAATGTCCCAACCCTTCGTGGTTCATTGCAGTTTATTTGAACTCTTAGAGCAATTATCGGGAGTGGGTAAATTTGCTCATGTGGATAGGAACTTGGCTCTGATGGCCAGTGAGGATCTTAAAATGCTTGTGTATCAATGTGTTTCTCACACGGATTGTTTTACCAGGCTTTTGATTTGGTGAAAAATCATTTTAGGGAAATATTCTGGTTCAACTGTTTTATTCAGAGTTCAGCCATTTCTCAGATACCAATAAAGGAAGGTAGGATACCTTCTTCTGAAGGCGGTGGGTAGATCAGGGGTGAGTAACCTATTATGTAAGAATTCATTTTTGAAAATTTCTCTTCAGTACTATACCTAGGTGTTATGAAATTCAAAACAGCATGGAGGAGACTTCTGGCATACTGCATTGGGAAATAATCTAATTAATATCATGCCCTTTGTAGTTTTTTAGAAATTTTGAATATTAGACTCACTGTGATTCTACTCTAAAATTCTCATCTTTTCAAGTACTTAAAACAATTTCTTTCTTTGAATTCATAAGACTGTCAGGGGACAAGAGTGATGGTACAAGCAATCCAAGTCTGTGAATAAATGATTGTTTTATACATGGCCCTGAGTTGGGGTGTGGCCCAGGACAATGAGTTTGAGACTTGGAATAACAGGTCTACAAACTGCATGATTAATTTTCTTTAGGTTTCAATCTTTACTAAAAAGGTCCTACATCTGCATTTTGTTAGCATGTAATTTAGTAGTCATTCATTCATTCACCCATCCATCTATCCATTCATCCGTCCACTCATTTCATTCAACCAACATTTAGTTATTGAGTATTTGCCATGTGTCAGGCACTGTGAATGCTTTGAGGGCACAACATTTTCTGCTGTCATGGATTATAGATGGTAATGATAAGGGCTAAAGGGCCAATAGAGTATTGAATCTCTCTCTCTCCTCTAACTATATAGCTAGGTCTTAGAAAATAGGGTTCATGTGCTGTAGGTGCCTAGAACAGTGCGAGGTATATCAAAACTCTGTGTTATCTGATTCACACTTGGAACATTTCAAGCTATAGGTATTTTCCCATTCATTTAGAGCATGTAAAGTTTTGTTTATTTAGATTCTTGCTAGCAGTAATAAGACAGTAAATGTTATAGTAGTTGGCACAGATCACACTTCCCCCGTCACATTTCATCAGCTCCTGCATACATCTACAGAGCCGTTGGCTAATCCAGAATTCATTCCTCATAAGCCCTTCTGTGTGGGCCTGAAGAGTCAAATAAAGCCATGTGCCCCCATCAGCATTTTAGCAACTGAAACAAATCTGAGTTGTTATCGTCAACTCTGCTAATAGCTCAGCGACTTTAATTAATTATCAAGAGTAAATCCCCAAACAATTACCTGGACTCCGATGACATTTATTAAATTTTTGGGAAAGTGTGTGAGTACCCCATTTTAGGCACCTGGTTTTCCCACTGAATCTGTGTGGTTAACATCATGCTAATCAGTTCTCTCTTTGCGTTAAGTTTTATTTTTGTTATAAAACTTGCTGTTTGACAACTAACTGATGGCTGTCTGATTTATTTTCATGGGTAGCACTAAAGGAGCATAAGCATGTAAATAATCAGATTAGAAGAGAGTCCAAGTTTGCCAAGACCTTTTGGAGAGGCAAGATGATGTTTTGGGCTGTGTTATCACTGGTGATGAAATATAGGTGTACCGGTATGACTCTGAAACAAAGCATTGAGTGCACAATGGAAGTCAGCCAGTTCTCCATGACAAAAAATAATTCTGTCCGTCCAAATCAGGAGTTGAAATTATGTTGCCAACCTTTTTTGATATCAGAGGGATTGTTCATTATGAATTTGTACCAGCTAGACAAACAGTTAACCAAGTTTACTATTTGGAAGTGCAGAAAAGGATGTCTGTAAAAACTAGGCAAAAACCTGAACTTTTCACCAACAACGCATGGCTCTTGCATCACGACTATGCATCAGCTCACAGGGCACTGTCTGTGAGGGAGTTTGTAGCCAGGAAACAAATTGCTGCATTGCAACATGCTCCCTACTCACCTGACCTGGCTCCCAAAGGGTTTTTTGTTTACCTGAAGATAATGGTAATGTCGAAAGGAAGATATTTTGATGACATTCAAGACATCAAGGGTAATATAACAACAGCTCTGATGGCCATTCCAGAAAAAGAGTTCCAAAATTGCTTTGAAGGGTGGGCTAGGCATTGGCATAGGTGCGTAGCTTCCCGAGGGGAGTACTTTCAAGGTGACTGTAGTGATACTCAGAAATGAGGTATGTGGCACGTTTTCTAGAAAGAATTTGTAAACTTAATTGTCAGACCTCATACATGTGTGGAGCCTGACAGTGGATATTATGATATCCAAGGCACAGACGCCCATGTTCAGTTATAGTGGAGTATAGGCTTTTGGTAACTGAATTTAGATTTCCCATATCCGAATTTTTAGGATGTGAGAAATTTAAATTTTTATGTCAATCTCTCAGTTACTAGATGTTGGTCATCATTTTTTTGAAGACAGTATTGTGGTACCAAATAAAAGACGAATGTAAAATGTCAGGTTGCAAACTTAGTTTAAGAATTCATATACATTTATAATATTGGTCTGTTTTTTTTTTTTTTAATCTCCTGGTAACATATACTTAATGGAACCAAATACTTGGGCTTTAAGGATTGTCTAAAGGGCAAAAGACTCATTTTTCCTTTGGCCAATGGAAAGTCGCTGGTGCCAAAAATTCACGTCCTACTCCTCTTACCTTGGACTTCTGGCAAGGGGCCAGGCTTCCTTAGAGCTTGAACTACATTAGATTCATAAAATAGAATTTTTAAAGACAATCATTTTAATCTCTGAGAAATTTGGCACCAAAGGACTGGGCAGTGAAAACACCTATCCGAACCAGAGCTTGACAGATTACAGGTGATCATAAATCTGTCAATTAACCCCCTTGCTTGCACCATAATTGTTCATGAGATCCTTTCATGTGCATCATTTCATTAGTTTTTCATTGAGAAGGGAAAATATGACTATCTCGATTACAAATAGGTAAACTGAGGCTCACAAAAGTGAATTGTTTAAGCGAGTTCCCATGGCTGGTAAGTAATGACTTAGAAATCCAAGGGGTTGTCTGTCAAATTATCCAAGATCTTCCATCAGGAGCACATATGTGCTCCAATTCCCTTTTGCTGAACTCCCGTTAGTTCATGCAAAGGGAAACCATTCATTGACATAATTCCAGTGACACTAACTTATTAAAGTTTAGTAGTACTCCTAGCCAAATTACTATCTTTAACAGTTGTTACCATATGTGTCCACTAACAGAGTATAAAATTAAAAATTAGATTATGAATAAAAAGCAAAGCCAACCAATGACAAATTCTAAATTGACTAATATTTCACTGAATGTAGGAGGGCTGTCTAGAAAGTATCCAGTCATGTAATGTGGAAATTAGAGGCATTTATGGCTGGATATTTCCCAGACAGCCCTGGTACAGTATTTAAATTATATTAACATAAACCTTCATATTAATAGCATCATTGATTAGGGGACCATTTTAAAGTCAACACGTCAATGTATCATTTTGGCAAGAAAGCAATTAGATGATTAACATCCTCTACTAAAGAAATTTCTTACCTTTTAAGTTTTTCCTGGATCATAAAGGTATATAAGCAATGCTATTTTCTTCCAGTGTATTTCAAAGCTTAATGTGTGTGTATATTACCAAGAAATCTTGTTGAAATACAGTTTAATGAATGGGCCTGGGGTGGCCTGAGATTATTTATTTGTTTGTTAAATGTATTGGAGTGACATTGGTTAGCAAAAATTACGTAGGTCCCAGGTGTACAATTCTATAGTACATCGTCTGTGTGTTGTGTTATGTGTTTACCACCCAGAGAGATCTTCATTTCTAACAAGGCTCTGGCTACTGCCAAGGCCACTGCTGCTGCTTGGAGGACCTTGATGTGAGTGACAAAGTGTCCTAGCTTTCTGGGGTAGACTGGCTGCTAACTTTTGAGCCAGTTTCTCACGTGTTACATGTGGAAACTTACTATCTGTTTTAAGCAAATTGTTGAAATAAAGTCCTATCTAGAATTTTTTTTCTGCATGTTTTATTTTAATAACATATAACTTTTATCACAGTGTATTTGTATCACTTACAGTAGGCGAGTTATGTGACAGACCAGCCAACAGCGCATCTCACCATTTCTCAAATGTCTTACGTAGCACATGACTCACATTCTCTAATTTCATGGCTTCAAAAATGTGGTTTGCTATTGTTGTCTGAACTGCTCATTCCAAAACTTCACACAAATTCGCCTTGCCTTTGTGTTTTCTTCCATGGTAAGCAAGTTCCTGTTTCATGTTTATGGTTACCTGAATATATTTATGGACTTTAATCATGTTCCTTGCTGAGTCTCCTCTTTTCCAGGCCATGAAGATTTAATCACACCCTCCTCTCATGCTTTATACACCTAGCCCTACTTACATGTTTTTAGCCCTTTTTGTATTTTTATATCAGTTCCCTATTTCCTCTCTAAATTGGGGGTGGGAGAAGTGGAGAGAGGGTTGTGTATAAGTGAGAGTCTGTGCTGGTTTAGTTTTTAGAAGGACTATTTCCCTGGAAATGGAGACAATGGGGTGGGGAGAGCAGCCCAGCCACCGAGTGCTACTCACGTTGATGGTCCGTACTCCCAGAAAGCACGTGGTAGAGTCCTTATACGTAAAGACAAGTTTTTTTTTTTGGACTACTTCTCTACTAAGATTCTTCAGGTTCTTAAAATTTCTCTCAACCTGTTTTGAATATGGAAGCGAACAACCACAAGTTTCAGTGTTTGTTTACTTGTGTGTGTTTGTGTGGGTATATAACAAATCCAATACAAAATGTGATATATATTAGAGGTCAACCAGAAAAACAAAACTTGTTGGAGATACATATCAGGAAATTTATTGTAAGTAATTGGCTTATGTGATTGTGGTGGCTGGTTAGGCAAGTTTGAAATCCATAGGGCAGGCCATCTGGGAGGGCAGGCTGCAAACTCTCAGCTCAGGCATGACAAATCAGCCAACAGCTCATCTCACCATTTCTAGAATGGACTGAGCTACAGTCCATAGGTGGAATTTCTTCTACTACAAGGAAGTCTCATTTCTACTCTTAACACATTTAAAGAATTGAATCAGGCCCACCCAGAGTATCTAGGGTAATCTTTCTTCCTTAAAGTTAACTGATTATGAGCTTTAACCACATTTACAAAATACCTTCATGGTAGGCACTGGCTTAGTGTTTGGTTGAATAACTGGACACTATATTCTCAAGCTGACACACAAAACTGACCATCATGGGACACATGTAAGTTTTTTCTAGGTCTCTGTAAGATGTCAAGCCACTTACCTATTGATGGGAGACATTAAAGACATGCTGATGTAGAGTAAGGAATCCTTCCCTTTTGCTAAATGGTGGTTATGTTTCTCCTGTAGTTGAACTCATTCCTAGGTGAGTACACCTGCTCATTTGTGCAGAGAATCTTGGTTCTAGGTAGCTTTATTGTAAACATGTTTGCAACATGCATGTTTACCTCAAGTACTTTGCCCACATCACCAATTGACCATAAGGTATTTCACTGTAAAAGATAAAAGAAACAAAAATATAAGTAGGATGATAAAAAGTACACAATGAAACATAAAAAATAAATAAGATTTTATTGCAAAGAAAATACATTTGTCTTTGAGGTCTTTGGTTCAAAATGTTATACTATGTTTTTTGTTTGTTTTGCTTGTTGATTTTCTCATTCAGAGTACCACATTGTTCTTTTTTGCTAAAATTTCTTCCTTCATTAAGACAAGTGTCAGTTTCCAACTAAAGAATTGATAATTAATGCTCTTGAAGACTGTTGTAAACTAGTAGCTACCGCTTTTATATTTGCCATAGGATGGTAAACTTTAGTTTTGCTGGGCGGGAGGGCTGACTGTGCTCTCTGAAGGATTTGCACACTAGTAAATTATCATATTCTAGTATAGTATGCAATTTGGTTTTACATACAGTGTTGCAATCTGGTTTTATATATAGTTGTTAACATCCACTATTTTTAAGACCATCACATCTACTCCTCACTTTATAGACCAATATAAAGGCTAAGGTTTATATAATTTAAAAATGGGAGCACTGTGACACATTTGTCAATGAAGAACTGAAATCAAATGGACAAAATACAGTCCTTGTTTGCAAAATGTAAATCCAGCTGTCAACCAGTAATTTTATTTTTACAGCCGATTGCCTTATGCGGCAAGAATGTTCGTGGCCAATAGGCTTGTGGCAAACATGTTTATGGTGAACCTACCCGGCACAGCGAATCTTAGCCCGTGCACAGTGGTGGGGTTCCTCGCTTCTCAGTCTAGGCCTTGGCAGCAGGTGAAACCATCAAATAGGGGAATTTTTTTTAACTTCAGTCATTTTCATATAACCTGTATGATTTTTTAGTCTTGTCTTTATTATATACTTCCAAATATATCATCCATCTTTCCAGTTTGGGCAACATGGCAGATTGAGGTAATGTTGAACACTGTCTCACTGAAAAGTACAAAACTCTCTGTAAAAACTAGCCAGGTTTTAAAGAGAAAGGGACTTCATGGCCCCAGCATCATGCCTGTGCCTTGATCTTGGGGAAGTTCAGAGTATGTGAGCTCTAAATGTGAGTTCTAGGGGCAAGAGACAGAGTATGTTACCCTTAGAAGGACAGCAGATGTGGCCTTGGATTTGCAGGAGGCAGTGAGCTTGACTGTGACCCTTCTCTAAAGATGGGATCCTACAAGAGCTGCCTGTTCAGTGCAGAAATAACGTTGCCAACTGGCTAAGGGAAGGAATGAAAAACCTACCGAAAAAAGAAAAAAGAGAGAAAACAACTCTTCTATGAGAAATCAAAACTTGAAGTTTTTGTTACACAGAATTCAAATGTATATTATGTACCTGGTATGATGATAAACTGAAACATTAGTGTGAAGCCTGGTCCCACACCGATGAGGTGTGGACACAGTAGAAGCAAGCACAGAAGCCCTGGGGAAGCACACTTTTCCTCCTTAGGGCCTGGAGGATCTCCTGGGGGCAGGCGGGTCCGGGAGCATGCAATAGCGAAGAGGAGCTCACCACGGGAACCAAGAGAACACACAAACCAGCGGAGGAAATGCACACCACCAAGGAGATTCAGAAGGCAAAACATCCCAAGCGCTTCAGTTAAGTAATCTGATACCATAAAGTGAATACATTTAAAGTGATTAAAGGGATGAAAGTAGGAATTAAAAAAAAAAAACAATAAAAGAACTGGAGATTTTGGGGAGAAAAACAGATTTGTAAAGGATCCAAAAAGGACTTTAGAAACAAAAATAGGGACATTAAAATTTTAAAAATTAGTATGATTAAAAAAAATTGTTGCTAAGGTTTTAAATGTTCCAGTGGTTTTCTTGTGTGGAGTAGGGTAGTCACTACTACTTGGTTGTTATTTGATATTCAAAATGTCGAGCTTTTAAATCCATCAAGCATGGAAGCCTCTAAATATTTAAATTCTGCCAAAGATTAAGATGTAGACATTTGAAAAATTCTTAGACATGCCCACATTGGTTTCAGGCAGATTTTCAAACCTTTAAAAAAATTCACTAGTCAAATATGTCACATTATCTTCACTGTTTCAACATTTTATAAACAACTCATAGTGAATATGAAGTTCCATCATTGCAAAATGGTAAATACAGTGGGACTTGACTCCTGTGATTGTTACATGGAGAAAATGAAGGGCTTTTCCAGATGTAATTAAGATCTCAAGTCAGTTACTTTTGAGTTAATAAAAAAGTAGTTTATTGTGGATGAGCCAGACTTAATTAGGTGGAAGCCCATCAAAGAGAAACTGGGTCCCCTGAAGAGAGATGTCTTTTTCTACCGGCCTCGCAGAAGCAAATGACAATGCTGTGAACCCCTCCTATCTATTAGGGAACCTTGAGCTGCCTCAGGACCTGGGAGGGTAGACTCTAGCTGACAGCTAGCAAGGAAATGAGAACTCAGCCATAGAGCTGCATGGAGAGGAATTCTGCTAACCAACTGAGGAAGCTTGGAAGGGGTTTTTCTAATTGAGCTTTGACAAAACCTCACTGCTGGTCACACCTGGATTGCAGCCTGTTAAGACCTTGAGGTACAGAACCCAGTAAAGTCATACCTAGATTCCTAAAGTGTAGAAACTGTAAGATAATGAAATATGAAGTCAGACAATTAATTTTGCAAACTCATCCTAGAAAAAGTGCTACATACCTCTTGCTGACTGTCATTATGATCACCTTCAAAGCACTCCCCTTGGGAAGCTAAGCACTGACTCAGGCATCTAGTCCACCCTTCAAAGCAATTTTGGAACTCTTTTTCTGAAATGACCATCACAGCTATCGTTGTACCTTCTCAAGGTCATGACACCTTACTGAGTTGTTTGTACAGTGCTGCCTACATAAGCACATGGTGGTAAGTTCGTGAACTTAATTGTCTGATTTTGGGTCCAATGATGGCCATTCTAGAAAAAGGGTTCCAAAATTGCTTTGAAGGATGGAGTAGGCACTGGTGTCAGTGCATAGCTTCCCAAGGTCAATGCTTGTAAGGTGACTGTAGTGATATTCAGCAGTGAGGTATGTAGCACTTTTTCTAGGATGAATTCATGAAATTAATTGTCCAACCTTATACATTGATATTGTTAGTGTTAATGCCAGTTGTATGGCCACTCTGAGAAATTTTCTTTAAATATAAGGTGATGGAAAGAGAAGTCACATTAGGTGGTGAACTTATTATACAACAAGTTGACAATGCACTGTAGAATTGTATGCCTGAAACCTATGTAATCCTTGCTAACAGATGTCACCCCAATAAGTCTAACAATAAAAATGAATTAAAAAAAAAATAAAGGACAGGTGGTTACATACTCCACCTATTGGACCTCTTGTGAGTGTTGGAGTTAGTATGTGCTCTATGGGGGATTATTGCTTTACCCATTCTTGAGTGACTCTCAAGGCTACCAGATAAGAGTAGGGTTTAGATCAAGTGGTCTTTGTAGCCAGTGAAGGCTGTTGCATTGTTGCCCAGTCTGTATTACTCAGCAGATCTAATGACTGTTAAAGGTACCCATTATAGACAAGGATGCCATGAAGCATCTCTGGCATATGCCCATAGGAAAATTCTGACAAGGTCATGCTTTCTGCAGAAAACAAGTACTCTGTGTTTAAAACACAGTTCCTGGCATACTTGACCCTTATAGAGACTGAGGACCTGACTAAGGGATATCCATTGTCTGTGCAACCAGAGCTACCCATTAAGGAGTGTGTATTATCAGATGCACCAAGTGATGAGATCAGGCAAAGCAAGAGCAATCTACTGTATAATGAAAAATGACACACTTGGAATCAGGCCTGGGTAGAATCAGAAGACCCTGATAAATTACCTAAGTAGGTGAGGTAGACCTGTATGTCTCCTGCTTCTCTTACACCAACTCCTCTCGATCAGTTCATGATACAGCTTCATAAGGGTTTCTCTATACCTATTAATAACTCATAAAGGGGAAAACCTCAGACTGGTTCACAGATGGGTCAATGCAGCAGACTGCATTGAACCTGAAATGAACCACCATGGCATTACTGTTCCACTCAGTAAGTAAAGTGTACGGGAAAATCTGTATCAGGCAGAGATGGGAACAGTACACTTGCTTATTCACTTTGGAAAGAGTATTGGCTGGAGATATGAATATACTAAAATCCTGGGCAGTGGCAAAAAATTTGTCCAGCTGGTCAGAATTCTGGAAAAGCAGCATAAGGATGGGCTAATTGGATTAGCACAAAGTATGTGAGTCTTTGTGTTTCATTTAGATCATTCTGTCAGAAGCCTAGTGTGTAGGATGACTCGTTCAGTCACGCCTGTATCACCATGAGCACATAGATAGTGGTCATGATGGGACAAATGAAGGCTATTCATATGCCCAGTAACGTGGGCTTCCCCTCATCCAGGCTGACATAGCTACAGCCACTGCCAAATGGCCACTGACCAACAGCAGAGAGAGATACTGAGTCCTTGATCTGGAACGATTCTTCAGGGGGACCAGAGACAGCTACTTGAAGTAAGTTAGCCAGATGAGGTAAAAAATACCAGATGCCCAATTAAACTTGAATTTTAGTTAAACAGTGAGTTATATTTAAGTATAAGTATGTCCTATGAAATACTTGGGACATACTTGGGTCATAGCTTATCTGACGACCCTAGCCAAGAGGCCAATCACTGATACCAGATCTCTTCCATTTGGAAGGGGCGGGGGGGAGGCAGAGATTGATTGATTGAGTGATTTTTAGAATCAGTATCTTTTTGGATGTGAGTGGGAATTTCCTGCTCAGAGTGTTTACAGAATGTGTGATTTATCAATAGGTATCTCACCCAGCTTTTTTTTTGTTTGTTTGTTTGATAAAATCATTTTATAGCAAAAATGTATAAGAATAACTATGGCATACACTGGTATTTTCTGTAGTCTGTCATCAACAAGCAGTCAACTAATAAAATGGCTTATTAATGCCTTATCTAAGATACTAATTGGGTAATAATCTCAGAAATTGAGGCCCTATTTTGTCAGAATTTGTATATTTGTTAAACCTGCCATTTTAGAGGCAGGAAAAATTACTTGATAAAATTTAATTCTTATTTTTTTAAAAACGTCTTGACTAACTAAAAACAAAATAGACCTTTAGTGTAGGTGTCTACCAACAATGTCTAGCTACCATCATCTGGTGAAAAAATAGAAATCGTTCTCTTTTCAGTTGGGAGCACTTTCAGAATGCCTGCTGTTCCAGCTCCTACTCATAACTGTCTTCTAGGTCCTCTCCATCATGAGAAGAAGGGTCAGATAAAAAGATACTGAATGTCAGGGACCCCTGTGAGACAGTGGTTCCAGCCAGGTGAGGGGGAAGGAGGTAACATTTCAGTGGACTGAGGAGTAAATGGGTGAGGGGTGTGAGAGGAGCAGCCAAGAGTTTAGCACCTCTTTCAAGACCTCTAGCTTTGAGGAAGAGGAAAGAGATAAGATGAGACCTTGAGATGGGCATAAAGTTTAAACATTGAGGTTGGAAACACTAAAATAGGTTCAAATATGGATAAAAAGGAAATGTAGAGGAGGAGAGGTCAAGACGAAGGATACAGCAATGCTACATGCTCAGGTCCCTGAGGAGAGAAGGAAAGAAGGCCAAAGGGGATGGTACGTTGTTTTTCTCATCACATAATCATAAAAGTCTCTTCTATTTCAATGCACGGTAACAATTTTGCTTATTTCAGTTCACAGGCTTGTTGCTCAGACTACTTCAGAATTTGGGATTATTTGAACAGGGGCAGAGTTTAAATTCTTCTTTGTGACATGTTATATTATTATATTTTAATTGGCTTTATCTCTGAAATCAATAGTGTAATGAGAATTCGAGAGGGTTGCTTATCCCATTGGAGAAATCTTTTTTAAAAAAAGTCGAAAGCATTCTATTTGCATATCAGCAATGATGTGCTAATTACAAATTGGTCTTTTGGACTATAGATATTAAATGGGCTCTATGGTTAATAACAATTGTTAGCCTGAGGCTATAAAGTAATACAATGGCAGCATCCCAAAAATATTATATAATTCCTTATTTTTAACTTGGACAGCCTAATGCTTTCCTTCTCCCAATTATTCCAAATTAATTAGACTTTTGCTGTAATGCAGAGTGAACCCAGAGAACATTGCCCAATTTACTGACCAGTACTTGAAACTTTAAGCTGAGTCCCCCTTTTACTTCCTTTTCACCAAAGCACTTTGTGCAGAGTCGAATTCAAGCTGAGCTCCTTTCTCTCACACCTGGTGTAAGTGTTGTTCGCACTCCGCACTGATAAGTGGAGATTGCCTGATAGTGTAAGTCCTCCCAGACTCAGGGCCTCTGGATGCAGAAAGCCAATTTGCTTCTTGCTGCTTTGTCTGGGGCACCTCACAATGCACTCTAATGACAGCTCAGCAGTTTTAATAGCCCTTTTTAATAGCTAAAAACAGACCCAGTCTGTCCAAACATAGCCTATTCACCAGATCTCGTCAAAACAATTCAGATTTGCTATATGATGATGCAGCAGACCATGGAAAGCAGCCACACAGACACCATTCAAGTCCGAGGTGGACCCTGGGGCTAAAGCAAGTCAACCCAAGCAGTGGCCTGATTAAATGCTTTTTTTTTCTTAACTGTTTCTGAAACAGGGTTCTGTTTCAGTGGGACAAAGCTCCATTTGCAAAAGCAACTCAGTACAATTTAAAAAAGCCATCAGTGCATTTTGACTGTAGTGTATTATTTCTACTTAAACACCTCCTCTTCACGCCACAGAAGAGAAAATCTGAGGCTAGTTTGTGGATAATGTATTTAATTCTCAAGGCAAAAGACCATTTACCATTCTATTTCCCTGTTAATCCAACACACGTATTAAAAATGTCTGTGCCCTTATTGTAACTTTTTGACTTTTGTATCTTGGTCATTGGTGGTTTTCATCTCAAGTTCTTTACAGTGTCCTGACCTACAAAGGTATTGTAATAAAGGGAATGCCAAATGACACTTAAAATAAAAAATAATTAGTTTGTCCAGGTTCACTTAGGGATATAATTTTTTAATGTAAATGTTTTAATGATCCTTCAAAGAAAATGTTTCTTTTCCTGCAGACTTCATTTCTAAGCGATATTTAACATACAAACACTTAATGATGTGGCCACAAACTGATTCATTCAACTGTTCCTTTTATATACACAAAAAATTATAAAATTATTTGATATTTATTCATGTATCTTGGTTAATGTGCAAGGCTAGAATTTTTATTTCAGAATGAACTATGTATATGATTAAAAATATAGCTATTAATATATAGTCATTGGAACCATATTTGAAATCATTGCCTGTTCTACTGGAACTTTGTGTGGTAATAAGACTTTCAGGCCCAGATGCCCGACAATGACAGACAAGTGTGTAAACTCTGGATCATTCTCCTACCTGGCCCTCAGGAACAATGGTTCATTGTCATAGGAAAGGTTGTAGAAGAGACAACTGTTATTTTTAAAAGTACAGTCTTCTTCTTAGCTGAGTGAAAGTCATTCCTTTGTCTATACAAAATGGAAATTGTTGGGGCAGGAAAAAACGTAATCCCTTCAGCAATGTTAGTTAAATGAAATCTGGAGGAATTGTTAAGCTTTGACATCTGAAAGGTGTGGCGAGTGAGGTGGTTGAGATTACTAAGTCAGTGTTGGTAATGGGGCCTGACTCAACGTGGTACTGAAGGAGAATGTGCCCAAGGAATCAATGGATGGTGGGCCCTTGACCTCTCTTGCTTAAGTGACTAAGCACTTCTGTGGTTCAACCAGGATGCCTGAGACTTGTGGGGATGAGCAGGAAAAGGCAAAGAACAACTGGGATAGCTAAGAGAGCAGCCCAGACCACTGTTTCCCCCAGTGAAGCCAGGGGAAATATCCCAGCGCTGAGGAGTGCAGTGCACTTCTACCTAGCAATAGAGTGGAGTTCCCTGTAGCTATTAATGCTTGGACTAGCACGTCCCTTTAAAAAGATGGAGCTAGTTCAAAGTCAAAATTGTGAGAAAGAGTAGCAGGTAGACACAGCAGTTCAAGCTGAAATTCTTGTACAGTCTGAGTACACATAGGGAGTTCTGTCACAATCAATGCACTCTCACAACTACAGAGTGAAGCCACTTCATGTGGCCCCTAAACCCCAAGTATAAGGCTTCTGACCAATGTCTCGAAAATCAGCTTGAACATGTGAATGTGATTTTTAAACCAATAAATTGAACATATTCTGAGTTTTTGGGTGTATGGGTCAAGTCTGCCCTTGCTGAAATCTGAAGAGGTCTAATTTGGATATGTGAACCTATGATTTCATATCCCAGCTTGAAATGGCAAGCATTAGCTTCAAGGAGCAATGGTACAAACATTTTTGCTAAACCTGTTGCAGCGATGCATGTGAATAGTTTAGAAACATTCTAGAAGGTAGTGCATTAATACATTAGGTTCTTTTTATGTGTGTGTGTGTGGGGGGGTAGTGGAATGAACACAGGTAATTCTATTTTGTCATACCTCAAATCTGCTGTTCTCCCCCTAAAAAGGGGACAGCTCCCTGTTTCCCTAGCACTGTAATGCCTCAGGCAGTATATCAAGTTCACAGGGAGTTGGGAGTAAAGTAAATCATTTATAATAGCTCTACCATTTTGTCCTTGGTGTTGACTTTTGCTTCAAGCTGGTTCTAAAATTCAAACAATGTCCCAAATAGTGCCTAATAGGGATATTAGGGAGACAGCAAGTGGGAAGGATCTGGAGCACATTTTATATTTCAGCATCTTTAATGAGGTAGTGAGGGCCTGTCACTCATGTGATTGACGGGCTGCCTTCAGTGTGCTTTCCAAGGCCTTTAAGAAGTACAGTGTTTTTTGTTGTTTTGTTGTTTTGTCTCTGTTGCTTATATTAGTGACACTAAATATTTAATCACCAGCTACGACTACAGTAGCTGCTCCTTAGAAGTGATAAATAATGAGCCCCTGTACGTTTCTGAACTCCCTGTTGTTGGCCGATTAAGTTGACTTTGCAAGGAGAGATTGAACACAATGGCGTACTGATGGTAGTGAAAGGAAAATGTAATGATGAGAACACTGACAAGATGTAAGATGTAAAGGCTGCCTTGTCATTGCCATGTAATTATAACAATGGCTTGAATAATTATGTTCATCTAATTTTTATATAGATTTATCAAAATGTCTTTTAAATATATTCTAAAATTTACTCTTTTTCTATTTCTGTGGTATATTGCTGTCTATAGGTAAGATTTTTTTTAGTTTTACAAATGAAGAAACTACATACTGGAGATATTAAGTTACTCATCCTTAATTGTACATCAGTAATAGTGTAAGAGGTAGACTCATATATTCTGATTTATTTTAAGAGGTTCATGTCACTAATCTAAGTTGCAGTCTCACGGCCTTGCTCTTTCTTAGAGAAGTAGTGATAACATAGCAAGTTACCTGTCCTCCGTCAACTCCGGTTTTCTCATCAGTAAGATGGGGACAATAATACCTCCCTGTTATACAAAATGCCTGTGGGTTGCCTAGTCTGGTTGCTGCACACAGAAAGTTTGTATATGATAGTTTCTTTCTTGTGTTTAATTTTGTATATTTAGCAGATGCTTCCCATGCAGTGGTAACATCAGTTTCTGACTATATGAGTTTGCTAGGGCTGCCATCACAAAGTATCACAGGCTGGTGGCTTTAAATAATAGATACTTGCATTTTCACTGTTTTGGAGGCAGGGATCTGAAATTAAGTGTTGGATCCTTCTGAGGTCTTGGCTGAGGCCTTCTTTTCCTTGGCTCATAGATGGCCATCTTGTCCCTGAATCCTCACGTGGCCTTACATCTGCACAGGTTTGTGTCCAAAGTTTCCTTATAAGGACACCAGTCATATTGTATTAGAGCCCACATTAATGACTTTCTTTTAACTTAATTATCTCTTTAAAGATCCTGTCTCCAAATATGACCACATTCTGAGGTGCTGGTGCTCAGGACTTCAACATAGGTTTTCAGTTTGTTTTAGGTTTTTTGGGTTTGGTTTTTTGTTTGTTTGTTTGTTTTTTGGAGTTTGGGGATACCATTCAGCCCACCATACTAAATTTCAATAGTAAGTAACAATCTGGTTTACCTCATTGTCTTTGGGGGACATATTTACTATAAGGAAGAAAGGACAAATAATACATTTTTGTGGATTATAAAAAAGTAGTGCTATATTCTCTTTGTGTGTAAAACCATGTCTGATGCCCAAATACATGACTTAAACCAATGGTTCTCAACTTTCCTAATGCTGCAACCCTTTAATACAGTTCCTCATGTTGTGGTGACCCCCATGCAACTATTTTCGTTGCTCCTTCATAACTGTAAAGTTGCTACTATTATGAATCGTCATGTAAATATCTGATACGTGTTTTCCGATGGTCTTAGGTGACCCCTGTGAAAGGGTCGTTCGGCCCCCAAAGGCATTGTGACCCACAGGTTGAGAACCACTGACTTAAACTAAACCTAAGTAAGTTTTGGGAGGGAGGTGATTCCAGAAATCATCAATAAAAAATGGGGAAGAGGAGGTAGCCAATTCAGGGAGCATTAATGAACAGGTTGTGCTGTGGGTGGCTGGCACTTACTGCCACTGGGACCCTGGGGAGATGGCTGCCTTAGAGCATGCCTCAGAGTTCTTTCACACCAGGGACGAAGGAGCTGGGCATTTAGACAAAACTCCTGTCTCACTTGTTAAGGGCTGCTCCTAGCAGCACGGACACTTCCGGAGACTCACTGGAACTACCCTTGACGGGGCTGAGAAAGGTCTTATGGTCACAAAGCTCACCAGATGATTGCAGAAAAATTGGTAAATACAGAAGTGATACGGGCAGGGCCCATAAGATCCCAACATTTTTTTCAGGATTGACTCCATGTTTTTCCTTGACTTTGTGACTGCTTTTTGTTTGTTTGTTTTAGTTCATACAACTGGTATATGTTTACTGTTAGTGGTTGATTGAAATAACACAGTTTTAACACACTGGAAAAACCTCTTCACTGTAAAGTATTACCTCCTATATTCTCACAAATGGCAACACAGAGTACAAGCCACTTTGGTTGGAGAGTAAACCGACAAACTGGTTAAGCACAGTATAACATAGTAGCTAAGGATACTGGCTTTGAAACCAAACTGACCTGGATTCACATTTTAGATTTAATGCTTATTACCATTGGGAATTTCAACAACGCATTCCCTGGGTTTTCTTTTCAATGGGAATACTGATAGTTAATCCATTGGATTCCATGAGGGTATTTGAAGGTAATACAGTAACTTTCAGGTCCTCAGTGCTCATCACAGTAGCTGTTATAATTACTGAGATGATAGTAGCAATAAATAGGAGAGTTTAGGGTTTATCTCTAGTACTTTTCAGTAGTCATGGTACATGGGACCAGGGACTTATCTTCCTCAGTTAGTGTCAGAAAACCTACCCTCTACTCCTCAGTAACCCAATCGTAAGTCAAGCCATGTGCTTCCTTCCTTTGTTAAAAAGAACATGAAACAACATGTGGATATTTGCCCTATTTACCCAAGTGATTTTGTGAGGCTCGATCCTGTTAAAGAAACTTTCATACTACAACAATAAGTAAGAATACAGCATTTTTGTAATTCACAGCAGTGGTATGGCAGCCTGTTCTCCTTTCATTTGTCAAGTCAGAATTTATATATGACATTGAAGTCTATTTTTTTCTAAGACTGTCTTCTTGGCTACAGATCCTGAATATTATCATATTCCTAGGCATCCATTTGGAGAGCAAAATCACTATATTTGATGTGTGAGAACTGGGTGTTCAAATATGTTCTGGTAATAATACACAAATTCAGAGAACACGAATTGAATCTGAGTTGATAAATCTCAGTGTATCAGTCTGGTTCCCTACATTCATCATCTGTGTTATTGTCCATCTCTGTGGAATCTTACCCTTTTCTGTGTTCCAAGTGTAACCTTGTGATATCAGGGGAAAATTTCACTCTTTTGCAGACATCACATCCTAAGCAAGTGTTCGTCATTTTGTAAAATGCTCCTGACATTGCTTTAAGAAAGCTCCCTACTCCAGGCAGCTGTTTCTCTCCCTCCCCTACCCGTCTCCCCTCCCCGCCCCCTTTTCCTCTCCTCCCCTTCTCTCCTCTCTCACTACCCTGGAACCTAGTTCTTTCTTGCTTGGATAAAATTGTTGTTTTTTTTTTAAATTCACTCTTATTATTGGCACCTTATTTTCTTTTACTGTAACTGCCCTCTCTGACCCACATCCTCCCACAAAATTCAATTTGCCTGTCAGTCAAACCCAAAGTTAACTTTCTAAAACAAACCTTCGTATTAGCTAAATGTAAACTTTAGGGAAGTTGGTTTGTCTTTATATGATAAACTCGTAAAGGGAGATTTCTTCACAATGATGAGGTTTATTATGTAACAGAAATGCTGCAGAGCTTGAGGTCATACATGCCATCATGCTTAATTGGCTGAATACATCCCCTTTTTGTCCTTCCCTAAGACATAAATGCTATTTAATTTCATTCTCATCCCATCCCATCCCATCCCATCCCATCCCATCCCTCCCATCCCTCCCATCCCTCCCATCCCTCCCATCCCTCCCATCCCGTCCATCCCATCCCATTTCATTCCATTGCAAACCCCATCCCATCCCATCCCACTTTATTCTAGCCACCCTACCCTATCCATTTTCTCTAATTCCTTTCTAATATGTGTTTAGGTATCAACCTTGAGTAAGGCATTTTTTCTAAATAATGAAACCACCATAAGTAAACTGTTAGTTTTGAGCTATTGCAGGGCCTGAACAGGTCATTAGTATAATAACATTATAATAGCAGGAATTAAAGTTCTAGTTTATGTTTCATGCCAACTGTGTCATTCAAAGATGGCTAGTTTGTGTATGGAGTAGGAAGAAGTGAACAAACAAACATACAAAAGTCTCCTCCTTCAAAATACTTTGCAAGGTTAATTCAAAGGCCAGTGTTTGGTGTCTGCTCTTCATGGGGTGAAGAGAAGGTGCTGGCAGACCTGTATAGCCCTTGAATGAGATTTAAATTCAGTTGTAAAAATATGAACAAGGAACGAGGGTAATGAATAGAAAACATGAATACATATGAGTGGGCATTGTGCCATTCCAGCCAGTGAATATGGCCCAGGAAGCCAAGATGTCCTGAAAGTGTGCTTAGGCCATGGGCTCTACCTGATGTATTGGCTCTGCACCTACTGTGATGGCATTAGTCCTGGGAGCCTAAGGTGCTAACAGGTGAGGCAATTTCATTCACAAATGAAAAGAGTGCCACAATTTTTTTTTGTTTGATTCCTAGGAAATGAAGATAAACAAAGTGACATAAAATATTTTTAATTCAATAAATATTTTAATACATTAAAGCATAATATTGTGGGAAAATGCAAAATAATTTTTGGTTGATTGTTGACACTTTTAATGCAAGGGATGAACACTAAGATACTATTTTAAAAGACTTTACAGATTTTAAGATTTAAACAGGCTTAAGAAAATTGAATTCAATACTGCATTGTGTAATTGTAGAAACAAAGGTACATACTCCTTGAAAGAAAATAATGGCCTGCTAGCTAACTAGCTTTTTGATCGTTCACGATCATTTTACATGTAATATATAATTACAAATGGAAAAATTTGCTTCATGTCACTATGCTTATTTTGAATGACGGTAAAATTTTCTAAGATGCACCTAGTTAGGTTTGAAGAATTTACACCTCTAAACTCTAATTGAAGTTGATTTGTTTGTTTGCTTTTGGTTATCTTTTTATTTTGAAATAATTTCAAATTTAAATTTGCAAAGAATAGTACAGAAACTCTCATATATTTTTTATTTAGTTTCATCAATTGTTAACATTTTGCCCCATTTGATTTCTTATATTCTCTCTCTCAATGTATAAACATTTCTCTCTTAATCCATTTAAAAATAAGTTACAGGTATCATACCTCTCTTCCCCTAAATGCTTCAATCTGCATTTACTAAAAACAAAGATAATCTCCTATATATCCCCAATACAATTATCAAACTCAGAAAAACTAACAAAATTTAATGCAGTACTGTTATTTGTTCTATAGCATTTATTCAAATTTCTCCAATTACACAATGAAGGTCCTTTAGAGATTGTTTCTCCAGATCAGGATGTGATTTGGGATTATGCTGTACATTTTGTTGTCATATCACTTCAGTCTCCTTTAACCTCTAAAGCAACTCTCCAGCCTTATTTTAGTCTTCATGAAATTGATGTTTTTAATCAGTAAAAGTAAATTATTTCACAGATTATCCCTCAATTTGAATTTGTTTGAAGCTTCCTTATAATTAGGTTCAAGTTACTAATTTACTGTGTAAATGATGTTATCTGTCCTTAGTGTGTTACATCAGAAACCCCGTGTTGTCTCTTTTTCCGTTAACTTTGATTACTTGGTTAAGGTAGTTTGTACCAGATTTTCTACACTAAAATTAATGTTTTCTTTTTGTAATTTAAAAATAATCAGAAAAGAGATACTTTCTGACTAAATTAATATCCTCTACCTAATTAAACTGTTCCTCACTAATCTTGGTGTTCATTGATGATTCTTCCTGAATTACTACAATGGTTGCAAAATAGTGACTTTCTAACTCCGTTATTTCTTATTTATTAGTTGACGTTCTATTGGCTTTCCCCCTCCATTTTCTCTTATTTGTTAGTATCTATGTATACTAATTTATTTTATTTAATAGATTATAGTCCATTATTGCCATTATTTATTTTGATGCTTGAAGTGTCCAGGCATTATAAAATATTTAGTGGTCATGGTTATTCCAAAACTCAATTTATACTTCACTGCAATATATTACGTAACTTGGAAGAATAAGGAGTTTTATGTCTTCTATGTGCTCCTCCAGATCTATTTCTATTTTTTTTCACCTGCTCTCTGGCCCAGGAGCCCGATCTATGTGTATTGCAGCCAAAAGTTCTTTTGTTTTCTGCTTTCCAGGACGGTTTGGCCCATGAGGAATGTTGATAGGAGGTGGGAGGGATGATAGAGAGTGAGATCATGTATTTATTTATTGTTATCACTAAAAGGAATTTCATTTTTTGGAGTATTTTTAATTGTGGAGTATAGGATACAGAATTCAGGCTTTATAGGTTTTTCTCTCAGTTCTTGATAAATATTACAGTGTCTTCTGGCTTCAACTGCTGCAGCCGAGAATTCTGCTGTCAGTGTAAGTTTTGGTCTTTGTAGGTAAAGGTAAACTCTTATTCTTGTTTCATCAAGATATTTCCATTGTCCTGAAGGTTTATTCTGATGTGTATAGTATGGTTTTTATTATTTTTTATCTTGTTTAAGATTCAGTCCGCCTCCTAAATTCAGTACTCAAATCTTATAATTTCTAAAAAAGTAAATTCAGGTATTTTCCCTTTTGATATTGTTCTCTCTCCATTCTCTTAAGCATCTTTTATTGGAGTAGTTTGGAACTTCTTATATTCTTTTCCATGTCTCTTAATAGCATTTCTGTATTTTGGCCTGATTTCTCTCTACTTTATTATAGACAATTTTCTCATATTTACCTCCACTTCACTGACTTTCACTTTACATTTGCTTAATTTGCTGTGTAACTCATGCACAGATTTTTTTCAATTTTAATGATTTTTTTCTATTTAGAATTTCTATTTGGTTTCTTCTAAAATCTATCTAACTTGACTCATGTAAATATTTTAAATATTTTAAAAATAGTTGCTGTGATATCACTTTATTTTTTGAAGAGTACCTATGCTAACATTTATTTAGCTGATTCTTGCTCATGCACATGGTGTTGTATTTTGTAATTTTAGAATGTGAGTTTATTTTCAGTTGGGATTTTGATGTGGAAAGTCCTGTGAAGCCTCTAGGGAGCTTTTGCATTTGCTTCTTCCAGGAGCCCAGGATTCTTAACAGGTTGTGATAAGTTTTTATGTAACTTCTCGGTTTGGAGATTAATGAAGCACATGTATGCTATAAATTGGAATTTCAAACTGACAAGAAGTATAGGTCATGGTTATGAGTACTTCAGTCCTAGATAAGATTTGTTGATGGTTTCCTGTGCTAGTAGATGGTTTGTTCTAGTTTACACCTTCGTTGAGAATTCTGCTATAGGACTTCACCTTCAAAACCTATTTTCCCTAGCTCCAAGCTCTTTTCCTCTTAGTGTTTAATTACCAAGTGTGTAGATGGTACATAATCCTGCTGAGGGAAATTGCACTCTCACACGTTCACTGCTTTAATTTCTAATCCACTACCTCATTTATATATATTTTTTAATTTTTCGGCCTGTATTAATTTCATTTCTTTTCTTTGGGAACTCATCTAAACATTAAAAAAGTTTTTTTTAACAGCATTTTATATATACTTCACCAACCATAAATTCTCCCATTTAAAGCAGACTTTTCAATGGGTTTTACTAGTTTTGCAACTTTAACCACAATCAATTTTAGAATATTGTTATCACCTCAAAAACATTACTAATACAAGGAACAAAGATTTATGATTATTTGACCCTGAGAGTTTTTTATAGGTTTATCTTTTAAATTTGTAGTAAAGGTAATTTGACTTAATTTTTGTATGTGATATGAAGTAGGTGTCCAAATTCAATCTTTTAAGTTCAGACATCCAATGTTTCCAACACTATTTGTTGACAAGATGGTTCTTTCCCTTTGGAATAATCTTGGCACCTTTAATCAAGTGACGAGAAATGTGAAGGTTATAGCTTTGGACTCTTAATTTTTTTCTCTTGATCGGTATGTCTGTGTTTATACCAGAGCCACATTGTCTTGCTGTATACTTACTGTAGTAATTTTTGAAATGGAGAAGTGTGAGTCTTTTAACTTTGTTCCTTTTCAAAATTGTATGGATTTGGGTCTCTTGTATTTTTATATTTAAGAATCAGTTTGTCAATTCCAGGAAAGGGGAGAAGGCAGGTGAAATTTTTATATGCACTTGATTGAATCTATCAATTAATTTGGAGAATTTTGCTAATTTAACAATGGTCTTTCAATCAATGAACATGGAATATCTTCACATTTTTTTAGATCTTTATGTTCTTTCAAGAATATTTTGTGGTCTTTGGAGTATAAGTTTTATATGTCTATTCTAATTCACTTCTTTTTGATACTATTTTACAGGGGATTGTTTTGTTGATACTGTTTTTTGATTATTTACTGTGAATATGGAAATACAATGAGTTCATATATTTTAATTAATAAAATAATTCTACTAAGGTTTTAGTTGATTAAATATAAATTTAAAAAACTTGTATTCTGCAAACTTGCTTAACTAATTTTATAGTTATAATAAATTTTTGGTGGATTCTCTAAGATTTTCTATATACAAGATTATGTCATCTGCAAATAGAGATAGATTTATATCTTTCTTTCCAATCTGGATGTTTATTTTTTCCTTCTTGCCTAATTTCTCTAATTGGAACCTCTAATATAATACTAGGTAGAATTGATCAGACATCCTTATCTTGCTTCTGATCTGAATGTTAAATTTACATTGCACTTGTGGAATAAATTCCACATAGTCATGATGTGTAATCACTTCTACATTTTGTTGAATATTGTTTCTTGATATTTTGGTGAAGATTTTTGTGTCTGTATTTATAAGAATAATTGGTCTTATAGTTTTCTTTCCTTCTGATACCTTTGTCTGGTTTGGGTATCAAAGTAACACCGGATCATGACTCAAGTACCATGGATTCTGCCTCTTCTAACTGAGATTAGATAAATTTTCTTAAGGAAATGTTCCTTAATTTGCTGTGCATTTGTTTCCTATTGCAGATGTAACAAATTACTGTGAACATGGTGGCTTATAACAACAACAAAAAAAAAACGTATTCTGTTATATTTCTGGAGGTCAGAATTTTAAAATCTGTATTACTGGACTGAAATCAAGGTGTCAGCATACTTGTGGTCTTTCTGGGGGCTCTCGGAGAAATCCATTACTTGTCATTTTCAGCTTCTGGTGGCTACTGGCTTTCCTTGGTTTGTGGCCCCATCACTTGAATCTGTGCCCTTGGTCATATTATCTTTTCTCCCTTTGTTTTTATGAAATCTCCTTGTGGCTCACTCTTATAAGACACTTTTGATTGAATTTATGGCCTACCAGGGTAATCTGGTTAATTTCCCCATTTGAACACAGTCACATCTATTCCTTAGAAATAGATCTGTACATCTCTCTACATTGCCATCATAGAAGCATATCAATACATCTTTTAATCAATTATTTCAGGGTATTTTTAGCAGATTTTCAGTTTATCTTCTCTGTCACATTTGGGGAACTTTAACTCTACAATTGTTTAAAGCCCCAGAGTCATGTAAACCTAAATTGATAAAGAAGAATTCTCAGTTAATGACAATTAGCTCCCAATAGCTATTTGTTTATTCATTTACAGATATGGATGGATACTTTATCATAGTGGTTCATACAAACATTACAGAGAAGGACTTGCTGAAAATGGACTTATGTGTTTCATTGTAGGTAGAATTTTATAATGGTATTGGGAGAAAACAACACCTTGAAGGATGTTATTTAGAAACTTGGAAGTTTGGGTTGGCAGAGATCAAAGTTTTTGCATGCCCAAAATTCATTCTCCCTTTTTTAGGTGATGGTCCTGTGATTTTCCTTTGGAAGTGACTCCATGACCATTCTCTGTTCATGTGGTACAGGTGAGCCTCTCTCTCCCCCACTCTAAATTCTAGATGTTGACACATGAACCAGGCATGCCCATTAGAACGTGCCATCCTTAGCACAGTGATTGGCTTATGACATAAATGTAAACAGTGAGTGGTGGTGTTGATGGTGGAAGTAGTGTGGTTTGCCCATGTGTGTAAATGCACATGTGTGTTTTTCATTGAGATTTAAACCTGGGAATTTTTGCTGGAACTCTGTGGGAAGAGATGCTGTTTTTCTCTCATGATTGCTAAGGTAATGATGTAAATCTGGAAATTCAAAAGGCTAGTTTTGCTGCTAGTTGAGAAACTCTGTGAAAATAATGTCAACAAAGAAGAAGGTGAGCCTGAAGAATAGAGAAGATTCTAGATAACACCATTAGATATGATATGGCAGTATCTAATAGCAAAAATGTGGGTTTATTATTTACATGAGAAAATACATTTCTCCCTGTTTAACTTGTTCCTCTTCATACAATCCTTCATCTCTTGCAACTGGGTTAGCATGGATTGAATTTATATCATTTCCAACTAAAAAGTTCCGGGGAAATACATGCATTAATATCAATTTTCCAACAATGTATAAATCATGTGTCACCCAACTTAGGCATTAGGCAATAAAATTACTCATTGGTTATAAGTGAAACCAGATTCCTTTGACCTCTTAAAATATTCCAGTTACTAGTTTTCCTGAGAGCTTAAGAGATTGTTGGGTTAAGAATTTGAGGAGTGGGATATAATCGTAGCCTTACCACTATTTAGAGGCCAGTGGGTGTTTGTTGTTTTGAGTATCTATTTCTCCCAGGCAGAACCTCTTCTGATTCATGCTCGTGCAGGGAAAGCATACACTTCATAAAACTAGGTACTTAGGTAATTCCTAGGGATTCACAATTACAAAGATCCCTTCTCAACAAATCTGTTGCCTTCTAATAGCAAAATCCAAGAATAACCGATGTCTTCTCTTGAGACTTCATTACCACCAAGAACTCCAAACACGTACACCTAAGGGAATACAGAGAAAATAACTTGAGTCAGAGCTCCCACAGAGCAGTAGGCATAGTTTTGAACAAACTTGAGTTCTCTCCTGTAGGAATCATTGGGAAAATGAGACAAACTGCAGGCTTAGAGTCTGCAATGGAATCATTTTAAGGCGTCTTGATTATGTCTGTCGTACTTGCTGTGCTTTTGAAGTTTGGGGAGCAGAGTACAGGGTGTGGGCTGTTGGGATTTTCAGGGACTTTCACACATCAGTGCAAGCCCCACAGTTGCAAGCTCTTACAAGGACACTGCTAGGGAACTGGGCCAAAGGAAAGTAAGGTTGGGCCCAGCTGGAATGACTTATTATCTGCCCCAAGGAAGTTTACTGAGTGGGAACGCTCAGGGGAATCTGGGTGGCTAAAAGCTTGTTGTGGGCAATGGCTCATTTTTTGGGAGAGGGGAGAAGGATTTTGCTAAATTAGGAAACAGAATAAAGAAAAAGACAAAACAATGCTTTTGTAACTTTGATTTCCATTTTTTTCCAGTAGGATAATTGTTTTCTAATTTGGTATGTAATATTGGATAGAGGCAATTTGTCTTCACTGTTCTAGGTCTTCTTTTTTTCTTTCCTGCTGTCATTTCTGAAAAACCTCGCTGGGACCTCAGTTATTGCTTGTGTATGAGAAATATTTTCTCTTGTTTATTTAAAACGGACAGGCCACCTGCTTCTCATAGAGATCCCTAGATCCTTGGCCACTGTCCCCCACCCCACATTTCTATGTATATTTGCATGTTGACATATCTATGCTGAACTTGTAGCACATAAACTCCTCAGAGGCAGATGAGCCAGGGAAGAAAGTTTAAATTGTTTCACAAAGCTTTTATTGCTTCATGACTTTGAGCTCTCTAGGGACTGACAGTAGGGACAAAGAAAAAGTTGAGATTTTAAACAATGAAATTTAAACTTCAACATAAACATCTTTAAAAATAAATGAAAGCTTAGCTTTTAGTAAGTCAGCAGTAAAGTTTGAGTCTTATTTGCTTAACATTATTACTTTTCCTTTAGGGTATACTAGGCATGCAAAAAGTTTATTTTTAAACACTAAAATTATTTTTTATCTTTTAATTACATACATATTATATTAATTTCTGGCATACAACATTGTGATTAGATAGTTATATTTTTACGAAATGATCACCCTGATTAATCTAGTGACCACCAGACCACTGTATGTAACAACATATGGTTATTACAATATTATTAACTGTATTTCCTAAGCTATGTTTTACATCCCCATGACTGTTTTGCAACTGCCAATTTGCATGTCTTCATCCCTTCCCCTTTTTAACTCATCCCCCAACACTCCTCCCATCTGGCAACCATCAAAATTTTCTCTGTATCTATCAATTTGTTTTGTTTTGTTTGTTAATTTATTTTGTTTTGTAAATTCCACATATAAGTGAATTCATACGGGATTGTCTTTCTCCATGTGACTTATTTCAATTAGCATAATACCCACTAGGTCCGTCTATGTTGTTGCAAATGACAAGATTTTGTTTTTTATGGCTGAGTAATATTCCTTTGTATATATGTACCACCTCTTCTTTGTCCATTCATTCATTGATGGACATCTAGATTGCCTCCATATTTTGGCTGTTATAAATTATGATGCAATGAACATATGGATGCACATGCCCCTTTGAAGGAGTGTTTTGAGTTTCTTAGGATAAATACCCAGAAGTGGGATTACTTGAATTTGTCTCTTGTTATATGCCTTTTGTTTTAAAGTTATTTTTTCTGGCGTAAGTATTGCTACCTCAGCTTTTTGTTTGTTTCTATTTTCATGAAATAGATTTTCTATCCCTTTACTTTCAGTGTGTATGTGTTTTTTGATCTGAAGTGAGTCTCTTGTAGGCAGCATATGTAAGGGTCTTGTTTTCTTATCCATTCAGCCACACACTCTTTTGATTGGATCATGTAATCCATTTACATTTCAAGTAATTGTTGACAGATATGTATTTGTTGCCATTTGGTTATTCACACTTTTTCTTTCTTTCTTCTTCTTAATGAAGTTCTTCTAACATTTCTTGTAATACTGGTTTAGTGATAATGAACTCTTTTACCTTTTTCTTGTCTGGTAAGCTCTTTATCTATACTTTGATTTTAAATGAGAGCCTTACTGGGTGGAGTACCCTTGGTTGTAGGTACTTTTCGTCACCTTGAATATTTTGTGCCAATACCTTTTGGCCTGCGAAGTTTCTCTTGAGAAATCATTTGACAAACCTGTGGGAGTTCCCTTGTAAGTAACTAGTTCCCTTTCTCTTGCTTTTAGGATTCTCTCTCTGTCTTTAACCTTTGCCATTTTAATTATGATGTGTCTTGGTGTGGGTCTTGTACTGGGGAGTCTGATGTAGAGCTGTGATCCTTTGCTCTTCCACGGGACCTCACAACTGAGATATCTCTCCCGATTTTTAACCACCACAGATGAGTGTGGGACCAAGCCATTTCTCATCTTCACCATTCTTACCAATCTCATCATGGTCTCTTCTGTATATCCTGAGTTATAAGACTTCAGTTTAGCTAGACTTCAGGCAGTTTTCAATGATGGTTATTCAGTAGTTTAGTTATAATATCGATGTGGTTGTGGGAGGAGGCAAACACAGTGTGTGCCTACTCCACCATCTTGATCAGATGTTTCCACAAAAATGTTTGTAAATGGAGCTTTTAATTTATATTATTATTATTATTATGCTTAACAAATGTTTCTTCGAGATAGTGTAAAGATGAACTTCAGTCTAATCTATGGTAAGTGGTTGTCAATGTTATTAGCTGAGCTGGAATTAGTTTTCATGATAGTGGAGTCCATTTTCAAGTTCCTTTTTCCCCTAATCTTTTAAACTACATTATCTTTTGTTACTTACAGTTATTTCTGAATTCTGTAAATTCTTTTTTTTTTTTTTGCTTTCAAATCTATAATTTATTATAGGAAAAGGATACAATGTAGCGACATCAGTATAGGCTGCCACACAGCCCAGGGTCAGCAGAGGCCAGGTGCAGCTCTAACCTTTCTCCCTTTGTGAGGGGTATTGACAGGAAGCACTTTTCGTTGAATGCCAGGGAATCAGCAAGCGGAACAGTCTTGCCTGGAGATTTCACATGTTGCTTCTCTCAGAAGCAGAGTCTTTTCAGGGGTCTTACTTCCTTAATCTCATTATCAATAAGCAGTGCTAACAAGCTCCTGAATTCTGTAAATTCTTAGTCACTTGCTTCTTTTAATTTTTTGTTGTTGTTCTTTATATCCATCTTTATTCTGTGGCCTAGATCTTGAAAGGTAATCTAGAAGGAATCAGACCAACCCTAAGCGAGAAAGAGAATGGTTGTAGAGTTTCTTCTTCTGCTAATTCTCTAAGAATTTGAATCATTATTGCTACTTCCAGTATAGTTGCTCTGGCCTTAAGTTCTTTGGTTTAACCCACACAATTTCTTTATTTTGTATTTGGATTATTTGTTACCTAAATATTAGACACCTGTATTTTTCTATTAGGGCTTCTCTGACAGTATTTCTAATGTTAAATCACTCTGTATCCTAAACCCCAACTCTGCCTCTAAAGAAGGAATGACAACACCAGAGGTAACATAACCCGAAATAGACAAAAATATTGACAAGCACTCTTTTCAAAATCCTCAGTCAGCTGCTGTCCTGAAGAAGATTAGATTCATTTGACGGGAAGAGTCTATATAAAGCAGAATACATCCTACATTTTTCTGCCAGACACATTGTCATTTAACAGTGCTTTCCTCTCATCACTGTTTTGCTGAAATACCTACATAGATTCCATTCTATATCAATGTGCAATTCCTGTGTGACTTTCAGGGCCTTTTCCAAACCAACAGCATTCCGTGCCTTCCTGCTACTTGCAAAACAGACCCGGTCCCTCCGTATCTTGCCTTTGTTCAAACCTATTCCTTATGTGACAAAGAATCTCTTCCTTTATCTTTCTTGCCTGACCCTATGATTTTCCCTGCTGGATTTTATTCACAATTCCATTTCAAATTATTTTATTTTGAAATGCTCTTAGACTTTAAATTAGATGCAAAATTAATACATTGAGTTCACGAATACCCTTTCTCTACCTTCCCCTAACGATAACATCTTAGGTAACCACAGTACAATGATTCAGACCAGGAAAGAAACTAATCTAAAGACATGATCTGAATTTTGCCGGTAGTCCCCGTTAATGTCTTTTTAAAATCCTGGCTCAAAATCCAAGATCCCACATTTTATTTAGTTGTCATATCTCCTTAGTCTCCTATAATCTGAGACAGTTTCTCATTTCTGTCTTGTTTTATCTTTTCATTTAAAAATTTGACATTTTTAAAGAATACTGACTCATTATGTCATTAGAATGTTTCTTAATTTGATTATTTAACATATTTTTTTATTGGGGTGACATCTGTTAGCAAGGATTACATAGTCTCAGGCATACAATTCTACAGTGCATTGTCAACTTGATGTATAATAAGTTCACCACCTAATGTGACTTCTCTTTCCATCACCTTATATTTAGCTTCCCCCCTCCTCTCCCACCCCCTCCCCTTTCTCCCCTCCCTAACCCACTCGTTCCCAAATAAACATTAAACTATCGATTGTGTCCATGGGTTGGTTGTTTGTTCATTTCTTTTTTCTTTGCTTTCAGTTTTATATTCTGCATATGAGTGAAGTCAAACATTTTCTTATTATTAGTTTGATGTCATGTGTTTTTGCCAAGAGTACTGCAAAAGTAAAATTGGGCCCTTTTCACTAGATTATATCAGGAGGTACATGTTGTTGATATGCCTTTTTAGTAATGATGTTCACTTTGGTCACTTAAAATGGTGTTTGTCAGGTTTTTCTACTGTAAAGTTACTGTGTTCATTTCCTAGGGCAGCAGCCAGAACAACAACACAGGCTGGGCGGCTTAAAACAGATACTTACTCGGTTACAGTTCCCGAGACTAGAGATCCGAAATCAAAGTTTTCTTAGTGTCATGTCCCCACTGAAGCATCTAAGAAAGGATCTTTCCTTGGCTCTCCTAGATGCTGGCAGCCCCTGCTATTTCTCGTTTTGGGACAGCACAACTCCAGTCTCTGCCTCCATGGACATGGGTGTTGTCCCTGTGTCTGTCTCCACATCTTCCTCTCGTTTAAGGGCCAAACTTACTCCTGTGGGACCTCACGTTAATTTCATTAATTGCATCTGCAGTGATCGTAAATAAGGCCGTGTTTTGAGGTCAGAAAGACAAGAATTTTGGGGCGATACTATCCAGTCCAGTAGAATTACTGTTTCTCTTTTAGTACCTTAAGTACTTAGTGAGGAGTTACTTTTAGATTATGCAAATATCCTGTTTCTCCTTATACTGTTTCCCACTAATTTTAGAATCCAAACATGATTCTTACCTGCAACCATTACTACAACGGTGTTTGCAAAATGATGAATTTCAATTTCTATGATTTCTGTTATATTTATCAGTTAGAACTCTGCTGTAAAAATAGATGGAACTTTTCTCCCTTACATTTATTTTTAAAATAATTTAATAGAATGACTATGGTCTCCTTGATTCCTGTTTTGTTCTATGGGTTATTACTATGATGATGATGATGATTGGTGTTGAATTGTCTCAGATTTGGTCATGAGGAGTTCCTTCAAGTTGATACCCATTCTTGAAGCCTTGCCACACTGACTGAAGCTTCCCTTGGTGACTCATCTCATTTTGCTCTTCTTTCCTGACTTCTTATTGTACTTAGTAGTTGGTATCTCATTTTAACACTTTGTATTGTATATTTTTACTTTGACTTAACCATTTTTTATTCTTTAGTCTCATTCCCCAGACTAGATATGGTTTGTTATATTTCTTCAATTTTCTCTTTACTTTTAATATTAAGAATTGAATTTCATTATTAAGCACATAGTAGGTACTTAAAGTATTTCAGCTTGATTGATCAGGCTGTTGATTTATAACACCATTGTTTTATTTATTCAGAATTTATGATTCTGTAGTTCTTTTTGAGGAATTTGAAACTGAGTGTACAAAGGCTATCTGGAGAAGATCCATCCATAAATGATTGTTTTTCATATTACGTGGTTGGATACTTTCCAGACAGCCCTTGTATGATGTTTATTTCTGAACATACCAAGTCTCTACTTTCTTGTGGTGTAAATTTCTAAGCATCTGAATTTCTTCATATTAACTACTAAATACTACTGACAGTGCTTGCTTGGCTTTAAATTTTCTTACTCACTTTAATTAAATACACCAAGCAGCTTTTTACCCACATCCCCGAAACCTTAATTATAAGGGCATATCAGTACAAAGAAACAATTACTAGTTCCTTCCTGTGACAGGGTGGAGTAAGTGCATCTGGATAAATGTTTGCTGGGGGATTAAACCAAAGAGAGCCAATTCTCATCGTAGTGTCTTGAGTAAATGTATTTGTAAACAGCTTTTGCCAACTTCATTTTATTAATAGATTAAATTTGTGAATACATATACAAGTATACCAGCAATACCTTGATTAAGAATGGGGGATTGTGTGCCAACTTATTGCATCCCTTAGATGAAGCTGCTTGAGAAATAAATAGCTTCAATCAATATTGCATACATTAAGAAAAGTCAAGTTCAACCCTGGGTGTGCTTTTTATAGCACTTTTGGAAATGGAGTCCACATCAATTGAGGATGAAACATGTATACTGTAAAAATGTAGAACATTTTGTTTCTTTTAAGTTGTTGCTTTCTGCAAAGGAGAAATAGCATATGGCAGCAGTAAAATTAAAGAGGATTACTTGTCACACATGGTTACCTGTTTATCTACATAAATGCAGGATTTCATAAACTCTTAAATACGGAGCTAATATACTGTGACTTACCAGACAGGACCTGCTTGTGAACAGGAGACTTTATTTATTAAGCTTTCTATATCTAACCTTATCTTTCTCTATACAGCTACCAAAAAGTGCTTAATATGTGACAAACATTATAGTAAAATTACCTGAAAATTCTGCTTATGCCAATAATTGTTTTCTGAGGAGGAAGGATGTTGTTGAAAGGAAAGGCATTTGTATGGTCAGTACTTGATGGATTAGGCTACACAAGTTTAGGAGTCAGAGTGGGGAGAGGTGTATTATCCTGCTGAGTTTGGTGTTTCAAGTGCAGTCTGGGAGGGAGGAGACCGCCATCAACTATCGGATGTGAGACTGAAATCTGCATGGGGGCAACATGGGTCAGGAGAGGGCCAATGGAAGTAAAAACCAACCAACCAACCAACCAACAAGCCAAAACCCAAATGAACAGACATTTAGAGAACAGGATGTGGATTTTGAATTTTCTTGCTTTGGGGTATGCCATGTAACCCCCAGCATCTGATAACCATCCACTCTTAGTAAATTCTAAATTACAAATGCTGTACTGTCATAGTTTTGCTTATTTGTTTTAGGCAACTGAGACAATTCATATTTAGAAACAATTATTCAAGGGGTGAAAGAGACCATGAGAAGTAAACTTTTCTTCTTTTCACTTTGCTGCCATCTTGGAAGTGGTTTTGAACACGAATTGTGTGGAAATAGGCTATTGAGCTAATCTTAGTTCCTGAGGGATAAAGAGAACATGGGCTAGGTGATAATTTCAGTGAACACAAAAACAATAAAGAGCTAGGCATTATTTTCTCTGTTTAACATACAAAAGAACTGAAACTTAAAAAAAAGTACAGTAAGTGGCCAAGTCAGGATTTGAACCCAGACTGTCTGACTCCAGGTCTACTCAAACATCCTAATTTCTAGGATTTAGAACAAAATAAATTTTTCATAGTGTGAACAGAGTTGTTTGAGAAACATGTGGAAGGCCTCTTTTAACTGGAACATTTTATTCCTAATAGTAGTGGAAATGGATACTTAGTCACGATTTTTGCCTTTTGTTTTGCACATTTTTAGTCATTTATGCCTCCCAAGAGCGTTATGTGTAGGTTGCTACAAAGAGATGGCGTAACATTCCAAGGGTACAGAACTTAAGTGGGAAAGCAGAGAGCTGCATGCTGATTGCCTGGCTCTAGTATCTGTGATCCTAAGGATGTCTTACGTAGTCTGTCCTTGAGACGCAGTTCCATTTGACTGAAGGGCCCTAAATCAACAGATGAGTCACTGAGATAATTCCATTATATGCCCGAGTTAGTAGTCAACTAGAACTGTTAAGAAGCAAGTTGATTTGTGTCTTCCTGGAGGGACATAAAAGTAATCTCCCAGCAGCTCAGTAGGCTCAGGTGAAGCCTTCCTCTTCTGCCCCTCTGTTTGCATAGTTCATCCCTCCCCAGCCGTACTGGCTTCATTTTGTGAAGATTATGCATCCTGGTGGTGTTGACTCCAGCTAGAATTGCTCTCTACCTGATTCCATTTCACAGGAGGATCTGTGTTTTGCAGAACCAGAGAACAGTTTCCCTAAAAATGTAATTTTCTGTCTTTCCAACACACTTCTCTAAATTCAAGAAGTGAGGGGAAAAAAAATAAGAAAAAAGAAAACATTAAGTACCCCACCCTACTTACTGAGAAGGTTAAATCCTAGCTGCCACCAAGTAAACTTCTTTTACCGTGGATTCTAACCTCCCATGAATGTGTAGTCCAACTTACGTTTTTTCCTGCCCTCAGTCCCGTTTCCTCGTGAGTGAACAAGCAACACACAGATTCTCTTCGAATGAACTGGCAGGGCCCTGAGTTCACGGCTGGCTCTTCTCAATGACAACTTTCATGATCAGGATTTTGGCGAGGAGATCTACTGTTCCTCCTTAATTCCAGCCTAGACAGACTTTGCAAGAACTTGTTCGTAGAGGATGATAGACAATCAGCTCTATAGAAAAATATGGGTGGCTTTTGAGGAGTTAATTAACACCAAATGATACTGCTTAAAACAATGGTGGGAAGGGTGTTGCTAATGATAAAAACATAAGCGGTCGATTCTTGCTCTGTCTTATTTTACTTGGCTGCTGTCATAAATAATAAAACATTTCTTTTTGTGGGACTGCTTGGCATCGTCATAGGTAAGAAGTAGAAAGCTTGTGTCCTCTTCCTGGCTCTGCCTCTGATTTATCACGTAAGCAAAATACTTAACCACAGTCTACCTCTTTTGCTTCTCTTTTCTAAGAGAGCAAAAGTGTGATCATTATTTGAACATTTCTGTTGTACGTTTCCTGTTGTGATCTTAACTGCCTTGCAAACAGGGGGCTCTGAATTATGACATAAAACTGGAAACTAGTGCGAGATTGGCACGGGTGAGGGAGTTTTCTAAGTAACTGTTTGAATTTAGTGACTAACTGGACTATTGGGATTGGATTTGGCCATTCCCAACAGATGGAAGCGTGGATCCTTTGAGAATAGGGGAACTCTGAAATCATCTTTTCCATTTGCTGCACAAATGGTATCAGTACACCATTGTGTGGTCCATCTGGTCAACTCTTAAGCCCAACTCTTTCCCTGAGGAGAAAGAGAAATACCAAAAGAACAAGCAGTTTGGAATAGATCACTCATTCATGTAACTTACGAATACAATGTGAAACTGCCTACACAGATTCGGGTTGGATCAGGAAGCCTTCATTCTGGAATGCTGTCACTTGAGAAATGCTGCTACATCTGCTCCTTTCCATTTTAGAATGTTGTCCTTAGAATAGTTCACCTCCACCCCATTCTGTGCTGCGTGGGAATGGTTCTGAGTGTTGGTGGGGAGGGAGGCAGGGGTCTGGTACACAAGGAGATGGCAGGAAGGTCACACACAATGACTCCTCCATGTACCTTTCTATCTTGTCTACAGGTGGCCATCACAAGAGGGCATTAAAGGCATAGCTTTAGAGGGATTTAATGACTGGGGTGACTGGAACAATGCCGATGTCAGACAAGGGTGGCTCCTCAGGTTACAAAAAAGCTTGTCCTAGAAGTTCCTTTACTTATTTCATAGAGGGGCGATCAGACTCTGACGGTGAATAATGCTGCAGATGATGATGGTATTATTGCTACTGAAGATGAGGTAGTAAAGCATAAGGGAGAGTTAATTAAAAGTTTATATATTATATATTATACACTTACATGTAATCAAACATATATCTGTGACATCTTAACTTTTTGTATATATTATATAGTATACTGACTTATATTAAGTCAATTATATATGGCATAATGATGTTTCCTCATTTATGAAACACATTAGAAAATAAAAGAAATCTTTAAAAATGGACATTGTTTTAGATTTATCAAGAGGATCACGTGTAAGTTATATAAATGTTTAACCACTATGCTGTACACTTGACACTAATATAAAATTGAATGTCAACTGCAATGGAAAAATTTAAAAAACGGGCACTATTCTTATCAAAATTACTGATTGTTTCAAGACTAAAAAGGCTGATAATGTTAACATACATGCTGTGTAATTTTCTTACATTTTCATAGTTGAAACTCTCTTTAAGTAAAGCTTTCATCACATTAGTGTCCTTCATTGGGAAAGTAATGCTTCTGCAAAATATCTTTTTTTAAAGAAACAATATTTCAGAGTTAGATTATCTACTGGCTGTAAGTGTGGGATCTAATTAAGGTAATATCTTTCCGTGCCTATACCCGCATTACGTGCGAAGTTCCTCTGCTATTGGCGAGAACCGGACGGCTTGTTCAGTGTGTGATCTGAAGAACTGCTGATGGAATTTGTTCAAACTTTCCATAAGCTTTTGTCTACACACCTCTGCTTTCCATAGTCTATGAGAGATAAGATAATCATTATTTTTTCATATTTTGCTCATTCAATCCACCTGGTGACTTTCTGGAATCTTGAATGGTTTTTTCCTTTTTTACTGACCTTTCTAGAAGCTCAAGAATTCAAACCCAAGCTTTCTTTACATGGTGAGATCAATAAGTATTACTAGTGCAATGAGGTGTACAGTCACTACACTACCTATTTAAACTCCCATTAGTTACAATTTTAGATGTTAAGCGTCATTAAATACGCATTCTCTGTCCTAAGTATCTAACACCTCAAAGTCATGCCAATGCTGGTTCATGAATTCTGATAAGTATCTGTGAACAGTTTTGGGCACAAGGTACCATGTTTTTCAATCATGTAAGAGTCCCTCATTGAGGTAATACATAAAAGGCTGTTAGTAGTCCTTTGGAGCTGTTGCTCAAAGATACTATACATGTTGACAAATAATACAAGGGCCATTTGTACTGAGTTAGATAATCTATGTAGAGGAGACCAAGAGATTAAGATAGAATTTTTGCCCATAAAAAATGAATAATCTTAATAGTGCAAGGCACCACAACAATTTTGGAACCAGGAGAGCAGTAGGAGTTGAAGAATATATATATATAGGGAATCAAGGTATAATCAGAAAGAAGACCATGATTATACCAACCTAAGCAAAGAACCTAATTAAGACAGAAGATATCCCCAAGCCCATTTGCCTCAGAGCCTACAAAAAGATGACATGTTTTTTATTCTAGCAATCATGGTAGCCCCTATTTTATTCATGGTAGATATGGGCAGATTATCTTCCTTGTCTCCTAACTAGTCCCTCAGAAACCAATCTACTAAACTAAAATTTTCATTAGCCAACATTGTTATTTCTAATTTTGCAACAAGTTATCTTACGAACTAACTTTTATGTTTATATTTGATAACTAGGGACTACCATGTTTCCCTTCTCAAAAAACAGGCTCAATGTCTGTTTTTAAGTAACATCACAGAGGTGTCAGCTGGAAGACAATTTAGGGATTCATTATAAATGACAGATTTTGTGTAATTATTTGCACCAGGTAATATAGAAATTCTCACCATTAATAATTTAAATGTTTTAGATAAAAGTGATATTTTTGGCTTTTATTATGCAAATAAATTTTCTTGAGTTCTTTATTTCACTTTGAATGCAGAGAGTAGCTTGTTTAATATGCAGTCAGGTGGTAGAAATTTAATTCTTCTAATCTGATATCTTAAGTCAATTTCTGCCTTTTAATAATTTCTTTTGTTCCTTTCATGTAGTATTATCTTTTAGGATTGAGGCAAGTTTTTGAAAGGTGTTTTATTAAAAGCATAAAAAGAAAAGAAGTGACTAGATAGCAAACATCAATCTATGTAGGAAAATTATAGGAAAATAAATACAGCCAAATGTGCAGCTATCTCAGAAATCCCTTCATAAACCACAGTTATTGCCTCACATAAATTTAATAGGAATGAATCAATTTACTCTCATTATTTTTTAATGTCCATGCACTACAAAAGTGTACACAGGACTCTAAACTCAATGTAATTGTGTCTGGAAGCCAATAAAATAGGGCTCATTTAACATCTAATTCCAAGGAGGCTTATTACCCATGGCTATATCATAAGTACCATGATCCTTTCCTGATATGTAAATAAGATTATTTTAGATAATTTCATGCAGTTTATGTAAAAAATGATAATTGAATAAATGCCTGCCAACTTTTCAAATTTGTTGTCAAATTTTTTTATTGGAACTACATAATTTAACTTACAAAATTTCACCACTGGGCAAGTTTCAAAGGGAGTTTACCTGATAAGAGATTGCAATCACTTAGATAGTCAGAACCACAGCCTTCCAATGACAGGGTAAAGGATTAGGCATTTGGATTAAATGTAACTTCCAAAAGGCACTTACTAAACTATTAAGGCTTATTCTCCAAAGTGCTTCCTTAGAGTTGTGATTTTAAAAAATAGTGATGAAAATGGAAGAGAAAGGAAGCTTCAACGGCTTGGAAAGACAGAGTCATTTCCCTTTCCTTAATTGAGAGAGTTAATGAAAAGGCTGTACGTAAAGGCACAGTGTAGCAACCAGCTGGAAGGTGCGAAGGCATGCTGCTGCTGCAGAATTATGTGCAAGGTGCTGAGAATAACACTCTTCAACTTGAGTAACTACTTATGTTTATAAAAATCAAAACATCTAGAGAGCTCATTTCTTTCTAACTCATTAGAGAGAAGTCAAGCTAAACCAGGAAAATAATCTATTTTTTCAAATTATGGCTGAGAAGGAGAAGTCACGGAGTCCTTCAAAACCAAATGAAGCATCTGGTATCTTTTATTATTGAAGACATGAAACTTGCTTTTACTTTCTGTGGATATGGGAGAGGAGAGGCTTTGAAAGAGGCCTCTCAAATTAGACTTGCTAGAAATTCAGCAGTGTCAGGTTAACCAGCTGGATGGAGAAAATTAGGAAAACTAATGTTCTAGCAATAATAGTGAATATAAAGCCCGTATTGCTGGTGAAGATTTTTCTTTTTAAATCTGTGTTCACAGGTTCTGGACCAGAACAATGTGTCTTTGTACACCTGTTCTTTTTCTTTTTTCTCTATCAAGTAACTTTCCCGTGAAGCTCTTTCTGTGTAGCATGGCTAGAGTGATCCATTCTAATCCTCATACTGTTCTTTTCCATTATCATGCTCAGCTACTTTCTACGTTTCAGTCCTGTGTTTTTCCCATGGTGTGAATCTGCACTTATTCTAATGTATTACTTCACAGGTCAAGAAATTGCGTGTGTGTGTGTGTGTGTGTGTCCAAATGCTAAAATTGACCTCTTTGTAATTAGACCAACCTATCAGCAGCTCCTAGAGAACCAATAAATGTAGAAGAAAAATATACTCTCAGGAATTAAAAAAAAAAGTCAATGAAATTAATAGCTCTGTTTTGTGGAATTAAAACAGCAAATAAATACTCTGGCAGTTTTATAGCATAAACTCCTGTCATTCTTTAAACAATATTTCATTCAGTCACAACTGGATAACATTAGGATTTAAAAACTAAATTATTTTTTAATTTACTATTTTTATTAGTGAAGGAATATAAAAAAAATAATTTTAGTTTTAGGTACTAAATTGATCCTTTTTTTTCTGTGTAAATAGGCAATTCACAGATCCACTGGATAGAAGAAACCAGTTTGTATTTTCTATTATATGGATCCTTTTACACACATTTTTCTCTTTTTATCTGAGCTCCTCAGATTTTAATTTGTATAGGCTTCATAGCTCTTATTTCAATTGAATTAAGTGTAAATCTTGTCCCTTATGGGTAACTAATCAGTCAATGAAAGCTGCAATGACTACTAAACCATGTTGACTTCATTATGTCTCACGTCATTGGGGCAGTAAGTAGATCAGAGGGCAACCTTGGATTGAATGATGTGCTTATACAGATACTTGTAAATCTAAAGGAAGGAAAGTCAGCACTTTTATGGGGTTTTCCCCTAATATCCAGAAGAAGAACATCTTGGTCTGGGTTACAATAACAAAATACTATAGGCTGGGTGCCTTATAAACAACAAAAAAATTATTTTTCAAAGTTCTGGAGACTGGAAGCCCAAGAGCAGGATGCCAGCATGGTTGGGTTTGGGTAAGAGTCCTTCTCCAGGTTGCAGACTCCTGTCTTCTCATGGTATTCTCACATGACAGAGAGGGTAAGAGAGCTGTCCAGGTCCCTTGTATAAGGGCATTAACCCTGTTTATAAAGGCTCCACCCTTAGGACCTAATTAGGTCCCAGAGGCTCCACTTAATCTACTACCATCACTTTGGAGGTTAGGACTTCAACACATGAACTTTGAAGCGACACAAACATTAGGTCTGTTGCAGAGGGGTTGCATGTTGAGAGAAAGGGAATTGGATGTTCAGTTGACCTCTAAGGGTGATATGATAGAGGGGTTAAGAATACATGTTTGGTGCCAGACAGACCTGAGCAATAATACTCATTTTATACTTCCATTAACTGTGAGACATTGGGTAAGTCACTTAATTTCCCTATAACTCAATTGCCTCATCTACAATATGGAAATAATAACACTAAGTTAATTTGATTATTGTGACTAATAAATGAAGAAATTACTTTATGCCGGTAAAATACTTACCACAGTGCCTTAAACACAGTAGGTACTTAATATTTATCACTAGGCTGCTTTATTTTCATGCTGAGTCTACGTCTCTAATTTTAGCTTGCGTGCATTGTTCTACTCTGTTAGCACAGTTTTGCCTTGGCATGTCAGGTGTCTGTGCTCACTTAAGCTTTGAGAACAGCTTGGAAAACGGTAAAATTAAGATTTGTAGCTTTGATTCATTAGAAGGTGCATAGTGACAGTGGCAAAGTAAATTTGAATAGGTTAATCCAATAAATGCATACCTCTAAGTGCAATCAGTCTTTCCTTACCTGCAGTTTTGGAAAGGCTGTGGTGACTTTCTTCATGTGTTAGACAAAATTCCTTTGTATTTGCTCTGGAATTGATTGCCTCTGTTTCCACTGGCTCTAAATTATCCTTGTTTCTCTGTATCCCCCATGTGTTTTTATAAATAGACTCTTCCTTTACCTTGCAAACTTACTGCAATTCTTCCATTCCAAACCAAACCAAAACAGAAGCACATGCAGAGTGGAATTCTTTCATGATATACTCTGACTGGAGAATATGTATTTTACATGTCACATATATGAAAATAAGCCTCTATCATATTTTCTACTTCTGTTTATTCACTACACTACAATGATCCTCAGTGACCTCTAAATAAGTAAAGGAAAAGGTTTCAGTTTTTACTTGACAGGAATTAGTCACCCCAGTAAGAATTTGTCCCCTCTGCCCTTGAAACTCTCTCTTTCCTGTGGCTTCTGTAACCCTCTGCCTTCTAGTGTCCTTCCTAACCTTTGAGACAGTTTCCCTTGCTAGTCCCCAAGACTCTTGTCTGTGATCATTTCTAGTTTCATTTCTACTCAAGACCCCTCCTTCTGTATCAATTCCACTTATCATTTCAGCCAACTTACATAATTGATTCCTAACTTAGACTTGGCTTTATTCCATGGGGTTTATCTTAAGAAATGCATCTTCCTCCTGCCATCTCTCATCTAAAGGTCAAATTATCTTTAAAACTGAGTGTTTTTGTTTATTTATTTAAATGTATTCTTCATAATTGATAAGACCATATACACCAAAAAATGTCTTTCTCTGCTGTAAAATCAGTATAAGGAGGCTGTCCCGAGACAGTCCAGCCATGAATGCCTCTATTTTTCTTACTACATGACTGGATACTTTCTGGAGAGCCCTCGTAATTATGAGGGGGACCAGAAAAACCTAGATTTTTCTTATAGAGGGTGGGCCCTTTGTAGTATGGGCTTCCCCTGAGAGAAACCCATCTACATCAGTGCACCAGCTGGCATTGTCGTGAGAGTGAATTTTGGGGGGGGAGACTCTTTCAACATGTTTACCCATTTCATCATGAGTGATTTACACAAGTAATATGCGGCATGTCATGCTCACACCGTGCTCAATATTTGGCAGTTTTTGACCAAAAATGGCAGGAACCCCCTGTGCCACATTACCTAGTCACCCGATCTTTCCCCAAGTGACTTTATTTTTAGTTTCCTAAGATAAAAAAGTCCTCAAAGGGAAAAGGTTTGGCCAGTGTGAAAGAGGTGAAACAAAGAAACAGCAGAACTACTAAGAGGCATCAAAATTGACAAGTTCAAAAACTATTTTGAACTGTGGAAAAAGTGTCTTGATAGGTGTCTTGCATCAAGTGGAGAGTACTTTGAAGGTGACTGAAGTTTAAACATGTAAGAATAAATATATAAATAAATTCTGTTTTTTTTGGGTTGCCCATATATTGACTTTTTTTGTCCTCTAAATTTACATTGACAGTGTCCTCCTGTTTTCATCCCTACTACCTTTTCCTTATTTATATCTCCATTATCTTTTTCTATTATTTACAATAACCTCCACAGTAGCATCTGAAGGGAGCTAATTTGCAAGGCCTGTCAATAAACCTAAGATGGGTGGAAGAAAACAATTTTCTCCCCTTTAATCTTGCCTTTAATCTTGCTCCACTAAAATTTCTCATGTTCACTGCTGCGGTCTATTCAAATCCATATCAATTTATGCTATGATTTTCCTTAATCTATAGATTAAAGTTCTAACTGCTCAGCATGGTGTTTTTGGCCCGTCACTACCACTACCAGGCCTTGTTCACGTCTTCAGTTCCATTGCTGACCTGAAATTTATACTCTGAAACTCTAAATTCCAGAAAAGCTGACCAAGTTTTCTGTAAACACTATGCTATTTCAAAATCCAGTGGTTTGCATGAGCTATTTTTTCCTCATTTTCTTTACCTGGATAAAATCTATTCATTCTTTCACACACAGTTCAGAAGTATCCCAAATTGGATCAAGTTCTTTTCTGTGCTTTCATTAACACTCAGTAGAAACTGTAATTAGAATAATCTGTTGTCCACTGATTTCTCACAAGGATATTGAGAATGGGAACATTATTTTTTCTGTGTATATTTTTTCCCATCGATTAGTTCCAGTGTAACTCATAGTTGATGTTTTGTGAATTCTAGCCAGTCAAAGCATATTTGACTTGTCTTAAGGCAGTTATCCCAGAGTAAAAGTTGTGCAAGTGTCTTCATAAAATATGGCATACATAAATCACTGTGAATATTTTTCCCCAAGTGTTTTTCTTCTCTTCTTCTTTGTTCTTCCCACTATTATTTTTTTTCCTGTGTAGCAAGAATAAAGTACTGATTGGGCAATTCTTAGATTGTTTATGGCACTTCTGGGTATATGGAATAAATTAACCCATTTGTGAAGACGATGAAACTTTCTTCAATAAAAAGTACTTCAATGACTGAAATAGTCCTAATTTCCCAGCTGCACTCGTGTGGCCAGAATGAACTGTCTGTGGCTGAATGAAGTGTCTGTCCCACTGGTCAGTCTGAAATGCCAGTGTGGAACCTAAAAGAAGGGTTTTGTTAGATAAGACACATTTCTGTTCTAAAAATGCAACTCAGTACAAATACAAGGGTTAAAAATAAGCTTATGAAAGTTTATAGCTAACAAAGATCTCCTGATATAAAAATGCTATGGGAATATAATTTGAGAGAGAGAGAGAGAGAGAGAGAGAGAGAGAGAGAGAGAAATGTGGTGTGGAAGTAATGGAGCTCTCCAAACAGTATTTTAAGAATTCTCTGGAGCGTATTAAGTTTGTTTAAATATATAGTAATCTTGTATACCCTTAAAAGTTTGGTAGTTGTCATGAGAAGCAGTGTAAATGGATACCATTAGAAGTTTATTTCCCTCTTTTAAGTTGAGTAAAGAGAATTTTTTTTTTAATAAATCAAAGAAAAAAGATACCATGATTTATTATTTTTTCAAAGTGTTGTTTGTTGCAGTGACTGGGAAAGGAGACTAAGAATACAAAATGCCATACTTGTAATGTGCAAAGTAATACAAGCATCATTATGTAATAGTACTTGAGGTTTTTAAAATACATAATGGGATAATGATTATATTAAAAAAAAGCAACACGTGTTGCAAATCTATTGTTAAAAATGATAAAAAAAAAAAGGCAATTTAGATGATACAAGCGAACTTTATTTAACAGCTCATGAAGTGGACAGTCTCCTTTCTGAGAATTGTAAAATGGGGCAGAAAGCAGGGTGCTTTCATAGAGTAAACAATTAAAAAAACAAGGAAGAGACAAACAGAAATACCTGATTGACTGGGGCCACGTAGTCAGTCTTGTTTGGGATTAGAAGGCGCAGAGGCGGCCTGGCTTTTGGGAACAGCTGACTGGATACACTGCTCAGGAGTTGCATTTACAGGGATGTGAAGGGCATCTAAGTGTGGGTTTACTGGCATGGAGCCCTGGCAGGAGTGGCTCCATCTTGGGCCTAGAAAGTTATTTCAACACTTTAATACCTGGAGACAAAAAGGCAGTTTCACATACACGTATGTCTTTTTAAGATTTGAAGAAAATAAACTTGTGTATTTAAATGAAAAATGTGGTCCTTTGTTTTAAGAGATCAGTCTGAGAAAGATGGAAAAATCACTTAAAATACGCTTCTGAAACTTGTCATGGAATTGTAGAGTTGGGAATCGAATCTCCCCACTCGTTTGTGCATCTTTTTTACAAAGGTAATAATGCTCACAGCCTTTGTCATTATGTATGTCAGCAGCCCTACTGGGAATCCCAGGCTCCACTCCCAAACCTCACCCTCACCCCACATAGATTTTCAAGGTTAATTGTTTTGCAGTCCAATTTTGTTGTTGTTGTTGTTGGTTCCCGGAGCGGGGATCGAACCCGGGCCACGGTGGTGAGAGCGTTGGTGCCTAGCCACTACACCACCAGGGAACCTCTGCAGTCCAATTTTTAAAATGTTGGTCTATGTTTATCCTTCTCATCCATTCACTGTTATGAAACCATATTCTACTGCTTGGTGAACAAGGCCTGAAAGCAGGTTAACAAAGGGAGGGGGAGAGGGAAAGTGCAGATATTCAGAGAGGAGTTTGGAGTGCTACAGTGGAATTTGCCGGAACCATTAAGCCACCCCAAGCCCTACATCCAATCTGTTAAACAGCCCTAGACTGGTTTCCAGGCACACTTCCTCCCTCCACTTTGTATTTAGTCTCCCCCTTTCTGGGGCCTCCACTTTCTGCACCCCTCTCCCCACCATTTGGCATCCTGTTTATTCTTTTTCTTCTCCATCTTTTATCTTAAAAGTAATAATTTAAAAAAATTGACTCAAAAATAAAGAAAGAAATAACAGCACTAATACTCTCTCCGTCTCCCACCCCCAAACCATGACTTGGAAGTTAATGAGGTAGCATATAGGGTAATTTGTTTCTGACCTTTAAGGACACATGATTTGTGATATGTTTTCTTAATTCTGACTCTCTTCATTCAAATTCAAATATTTCACACCTACTGTCAATACGGTATTGTGAGAATTTTATAATCATCTTTCTTTATGGTATGAGGCTGTGGTGACCTGCCTGGAGAATAATTATGACATTGAACAAGTTATGCTTTGACATAGTTAGAACTCCTCAGCATCCTTTCTTTTTCCTGACTCACTGTCACCCAAGATACTCACAAAGCTCCTAAAGGAGCCTAAATGCAATTTTACTCACATTAACTCTCCCTGGAGACTTGACTCTGCCGAGATGATCCTTGTCTTCTATAAGCCTCCTCTCCACCGTGGAAACAAAAAAGAAACCCCTCCAAACCCAACCTGCCCTTTATCTCGTTTTCATTACTTTTACAAGAAACTGAAGTGGTGAAGAATTTTATGAGTTTGACTTTCAGTATTTGTCCTGTGTGTGTGTGTCTGTCCCCAGTTCCTTAACCATGACTACACTTTTGCTACAAGCAAATCACTCTTCAGTCAATTCTGGATGACTTCAACAATTAGCTTTCTTCATTCTTTTTTCGAGTTGCTAAGCTTTGCTGGGAAAAAATGGCATAGTTCTTTATGTTTTTGTTACTGTAAATTCATAGATGGTAAACTGAACATGGCCCTTTGCCCCACAATAGTTCTTTGCTTCTTTCTAGTCAGTTCCTTTACGGATGTTGGGCTGTATCCTGATAATACCGTTCACTAAACTGTATGACCTTGAGCAAGTCATTTAACTTCTCTGAATCTCAGTTACTTAATTTTAAAAATGAAAATAGTACTTACCTCAAAAGGTGGTTTTTAGGGTTAAAAAGACAATGTATATAAAGCAATTAGTCTAGGACCTGGCACATACGTAGTACTCAATTAAGGCTAGCTCTTGTTTTAATAACAAATCCTAACCTTTGCTTTTCTCTTTATATCCTCTTATTCCACAGTATATTCTTAAAAGTGTACAAAAGTTGAGCCCAAAGACTCTTAAATAAAAGAATTTCAGGCAGTTTCAGGGGCTGGGAGTGATGAGAATGAGGGAGGCATAGAAAATTTGGTGTAGAGAGAATCTTTCTTCATCTGATTTTCCATGTAGACTTAGGGATACATGTTTAGGTGACATGAAGTGTGTGAAAACTTTACCGATAACACATAAAATGCGAGACAAGGCCATCATCAATCTTCACTAAACAGCCTCTGGAAACTTGTTGCATTTCAAAGTGTTATTTGCATTCAACCTTCTTAAGTCTCTGTTACCCTCTAAAGTATTGATCGTTCATTGCTTTCCGCGTTTGTCTGTCCCTTGGCATTCCTCAATTTATCATTTTCACTTCTCTGTACATACAGAGCCTGGGAAATGACAAAATACCTTCCTAAACTACATAGCCATCCTGTTCTCCATGAAATAAAGCTATTTTTCTTTTCAATGAGGCAATGAGCGTCCTGGTCTATATCTGCGGCATGACAATATTAAGTTATTTTTGGAAAAGATGTTTAATAACAATATCATTCTACCAAAAATAAATATGAAGAAACTTATAAAAATTTATAAATTTTCTGTTTCCACAGATAAAAAGTAAACAGTGGCAGAGTTGTATTCAAAGTATATGTGTCAAGATGGTTTTTGCCTTTTAATAAAAATTGAAAAAGTATTAAATGACTGCAGTTTTATCTGAGCTTTCCTCTTCTTTATTCTACAAAGGTCTTAATCACAATTTCTTTGTCATCAAATTTTTTATGTCTAAGCTAAATATCTCTCGTCTAGTAATTTGCAATTTTCTTTACAATTTGCAAATTTCAAGTGATCTTTTTACATCATTGTCTCTAAATTACCCAGCTCAGTTACATCAAGATGGTTAGGCAGATAAAATCCTCTCTTTACAAGTGGAGAATCTTGGACCTCTGAGACATTATGACCAAGTTAAAATCACACATTGTGATAGTGATAGTTGGAAAACAAGAGCTGGGAGCTCCCAGATCTTGTATTGTGCTTGGCCCAAGAGCCTAAGCTTAGAGTGGTGATAGAACTACTATTCTCAACTGTTTTGAAAATATAATTTGAACAAAATGTTCACCATTACAATTAATAAATGCATGTAGAATTTCTCTTAAGAGGAGAAATGAGGTTAATACCCTCTACAGGTTTATAAGTGACAAAGTGTTTATCAGTAGAACTTAAAAACTTGCCACAAAATATGTTACTCTCCCATTGACAGCTGATATTATGGATTTTTTACATCTATGCCAGTGAATTCTGCTGAGTCTATTTTAAAAAGACTTGAAGTGCAAAATTACATTTTTGAAGTCAAGAATATTAGTGCAAGACATGAACTTACCCTCTCAGTTAAGATTGTGATTCTCTACTGATAGTGAGTTTCCTTCTATACAGCAAGCCCACTCAAGCCTGAGGAACTGTGTCCTGAAATTGTTTTTCTCTAGATTTTGTGAGATCTGTTTTATCATGAAGTACTCAGTACCATTGTGAAGTATTATCGTCTCAGAAAAGACTTTATTGAACAACCATCTAAGTATTCCTCTTGCTTCCCCCTTGGTCATACTCTATTACATCATTATTTGGTTCTGTTTTTGTTCTTTTACAGCCTTTATCAATATCACAAATTAAGGCATTCATTATTTGCTTTTTATTTTTTCACCCTCTCTCCAGAATGAAACTTTATGAGAGAAGGATTCTGTCTCTCGTTGATCAGTGTATTTTTATATTATAATTATAATTAATTTTTAAACTGTTTTCCTTGTCTCTTGTTCAATATTGTATCCTCAGCTTTTAGAATAGTACCTTCATCATAGTAGGTGCTCAATTTGACTGTATTAAATAAATGAATAAATCCAGGACAGATATTTCTTCTGCAGGTTCCTAAAATCCAGCTAGTATTCAAATGGAATTCAAAAAACCAGCAATATTTTTTGAATATTTTAATTATAATGGTTATGTAAATATCAATGAAAATTGTCCTCCCCCATTTTTCATTCATTCTCCCAGCAGAGGTCAACTTTCTGTTCACTCACTGAATACATCTAATCTCTCTTCCATGTCTGTCCCCTAAAGTGATGGATGACAGTGTCCTTGTCTTTTCTGTGTCTCCTCTTTTCAGAATAAACCCTTTTCACTTCCTTTGGCCATAACACATATTGTACTGTTTTTTTCATCCTACTTCTCTCCACTTCCTTCTAAGGCAAGATTTCTGCTAGTCTGTGTTGCCTCTCGAAAAGGGTTATATCGAGTGTAGGAAGGATCTCATCCTCACTACTCCAAGAGGGCTGGAGAAATGTGATTAATGGTGAGGCTTTCGGAGCCCAGATACAGGCCCAAATCCTCTTTTTATTTATGGGCTGACTTGAGATAAGTAGGTAAGCTCTCGAATAAGCCTCTGTTTTCTCTTCTGTAAAATGAAAATAATAAGAGAGAAAAAGATGATCATGTATATAAACTACTTGTTTGAGTTCGCTTAGATCTCTCTTCCTTGTGATTTTTGATCCAATTGAGACCTGGATGCAGATATAAAGCAGGAATAAAAATGTCCACTTTTAAAATTATTATTAAATTTGTTAGGTTGACATTGGTTAGTAAAATTATAGAGGTTTCAATTATACAATTCTATAATACATCATCTACGTGTTGCATTGTGTGCTCGCCCAGGTTCATTCTCCTTCCATCACCATTTGCTTCATTCATGATAAAAGTGAACTAGAGTCACAGGAGGCACTGACCCTCTGATGGGCTTCCTAATACTTCCTTTATTTGTATAGATGCTGAACTAACAGTCAACTAATACTCCTACTTATTTTGCACTCTAACTGCTTTTAAAGGAAGTTTCCCTAACTTTCTCTCTTACTCTGTTAACCAGGCATATAATTTTATAAACCTAGTACAACAGTTTATATATATCTAGGTTTATTTTTAAAAATATAATTCCATTATTCTAGCCTGATTATCTTTTTAAATTAATTTTCTATGATTGAATCAATTAGGTATCCCACCAAGAGTTTTGTCATCTGTCAATTCAATGAGCTCGCTTTCCAAGTTTCATTCTATGCCATTTACTGTAAATGTTGATCAATATATGGTTAATAGCAGAATCACATGGCACATCACTAGAGTTTTTGCTATGCATTGACTTCTTTTTTTTTTTTTGCTGGTACAATTCACTATTTATTTTTTAAAATTCATTTTTATTGTTAGACTTATTGGGGAGACATCTGTTAGCGAGGATTACATAGGTTTCAGGCATACAATTCTACAGTGCATTGTCAGCTTGTTGTATAATAAGTTCACCACCTAATGTGACTTCTCTTTCCATCACCTTATATTTAGCTTCCCCCCTCCTCTCCCACCCCCTCCCCTTTGTCCCCTCCCTGACCCACTCGTCCCCAAATAAACATTGAACTGTTGATTGTGTCCATGGGTTGGTTGGTTGTTTGTTCATTTGTTTTCTCTTTGTTGCTTTCAGTTTTATATTCCACATATGAGTGAAGTCGTACAGTTCCTTCTTTTTTCTGTCTGGCTTATTTCACTAAGCATGACGATCTCCAGGTCCATCCATTTTATTGCAAATGGCAATATTTCATCTTTTCTTACAGCTGAGTAATATTCCATTGTGTATATGTACCACAGCTTCTTTATCCAGTCATCTGTCGCAGGGCACTTTGGTTGTTTCCATGTTTTGGCCACTGTGAACAGCGCTGCAGTGAACATTGGGGTACATAAGTCTTTGCGGACAAAGGTTTTCAAGTTTTTTGGGTAGATCCCCAGAAGGGGGATTGCTGGGTCACATGGTAGCTCCATTCCCAATTTTCTGAGGAACCCCCACACTGCCTTCCACAGTGGTTGTACCAGTTTGCACTCCCACCAGCAGTGTACCAGAGTTCCTTTTTCTCCACATCCTCTCCAGCACTTGTTATTCCTTGTCTTGTTGATAACAGCCATTCTAACAGGTGTGAGGTGGTACCTCATTGTGGTTTTGATTTGCATTTCCCTGACAGCTAATGAGGATGAACACTTTTTCATATGTCTGCTGGGCACTTGTATTTCTTTGTGAAAGAAGTGTCTGTTTAGTTCTTCTGCCCACTTTTTAATTGGGTTGTTTGGTTTTTTGTTGTTAAGTCTTATTAGTTCTTTATGTATTTTAGATATTAGACCCTTATCTGATGCGTTATTTGCAAATATTTTCTCCCATTCAGTTAGCTGTCTCTTTGCTTTGTTGATGGTTTCTTTTGCTGTGCAGAAGCTTTTCAGTTTGATATAGTCCCATTCATTTATTTTTGCTTTTACTTCCCTTGCCTTTGAGGTCAGGTTCATGAAGTCCTCCTTGAGTCCTAGGTCTATAAGTTTAGTACCAGTGTTTTTTTCTATACAGTTTATTGTTGCAGGTCTGATATGAAGGTCTTTAATCCATTAATTTTTGTATATGGAGAGAGTTCACAGCTCAAGTTCATTCTTTTGCATATGTTTTTCCAGTTTTCCCAGCACCACCTACTAAAGAGGCTGTCTTGTCCCCATTGTATGTTTTTTGCTCCTTTATCGAAAATTATTTGTCCATAAATTTGTGGGTTTATTTCTGGGTTTTCAGTTCTGTTCCATTGGTCTGTATTTCTCTTGTTCTGCCAGTACCAAGCTGTTTTGACTATTGATGCTTTGTAATATAAATTGAAGTCAGGGAATGTAATGCCACCAGCCTTATTCTTTTTATGTAGTATTGCTTTGGCAATTCGAGGTCTTTTATGGTTCCATATTAATTTACTAATTCTTTTATCTGTTTCACGAAAGTATGATTGTGGGATTTTGATGGGTATTGGATTAAATCTGTAGATTGTTTTGGGCAGAATGGCCATTTTAACAATGTTAAGTCTTCCTATCCATGAACAGGGGATATTTTTCCACCTCTTAAAGTCTGTTTCAATTTCTTTCAAAAGTGTCTTATAGTTTTCCATGTATAAGTCTGTCATATTCTTCATTAAGTTAATTCCCAGGTATTTCATTCTTTTTGTTATGATAGCAAAGGGAATTGACTCCCTCATTTCTTTTTCTGTGGATTCGTTGTTTGTATATAGGAATGCTGTTGATTTTTTTACATTGATTTTGTATCCTGTGACTTTACTATATTCGTTTATTGTTTCTAATAGTTTCCTGGTGGAATCTTTGGAATTTTTTTTATAAAGGATCATGTCATCTGCGAACAGTGACAATTTGACCTCTTCTTTCCCAATTTGGATACCTTTGATTCCTTTCCCTTGCCTGATTGCTGTGGCTAGAACTTCCAGTACTATATTAAATAGCAGTGGTGACAGGGGGCATCCCTGTCTTGTTCCTGATTTTAGGTGAATAGGCTTCAGCTTTTCCCCATTCAGTATGATGTTAACCGAGGGCTTGTGATATATGGCTTTTATTATGTTGAGATACTTTCCTTCTATACCAATTTTATTTAGTGTTTTGATCATAAATGTGTGTTGTATCTTGTCAAAAGCTTTTTCTGCATCAATTGAAATGACTGTATGTTCTTTATCTTTGATTTTGTTTATGTGGTGTATCACATTGATTGATTTTTGCATGTTGAACCATCCTTGTGCTCCTGGGATGAATCCCACTTGATCTTGATGTATGATCTTTTTGATGCATTGTTGTATTCTGTTTGCTAATATTTTGTTTAGAATTTTTGCATCTGTGTTTATCAGAGATATTGGTCTATAGTTTTCTTTCTTTGTGTTGTCTTTGCCAGGCTTTGGTATTAGAGTAACTTTGGCTTCATAGAACGAGTTAGGAAGTATTGCTTCCTCTTCAATTTTTTGGAAGAGTCTGAGGAGGATAGGTGTTAATTCTTCTTTGAATGCTTGGTAAAAGTCATTGGTGAAACCATCTGGTCCAGGGCTTTTGCCTTTAGGGAGATTATGGATAGTCGTTTTAATCTCTTCACTATCAATTGGCCTGTTTAGATTATCCAGTTCTTGGTTCAGTCTTGGTAGGCTATAAGTTTCTAGAAACTTGTCCATTTCTTCTAGGTTGTTAAATTTAGTGGCATAAAGTTCTTCATAATATTTTCTTATAATCCTTTGTATTTCTGTGGTATCAGTGGTAATTTCTCCGCTTTCATTCCTAATTTTGGATATTTGTGTCCTTTCCTTTCGTCCTTTGATTAGTCTAGCCAGGGGTTTATCAATTTTGTTGACTTTCTCAAAGAACCAGCTCTTCGTAATATTAATTTTTTCTCTTGTCCTTCTGTTCTCTAATTGGTTTAGCTCTGCTTTAATTTTTATTATTTCTTTCCTTCTGCTGACTTTGGGTTTTTTCTGCTCTTCTTTTTCGAGTTCTTTAAGATGGGATGCTAAGACGTTTGCTTGTGATTTTTCTTGTTTCTTAAGATAGGCCTGTAGTGATATAAATTTCCCTGTTACTACTGCTTTCGCTGTGTCCCAATAATTCTGATACGTTGTATTTTCATTGTCATTAGTTTCTATATATTTTTTAATCTCATCTTTTATTCAGTCATTTTTTAATAAGCTGTTGTTTAATCTCCATGTATATGTGTTTCTTTCTGCTTTCCTTTTACAGTTGATCTCCAATTTCGAAGCCTTGTGGTCTGAGAATACACTTGGTATGATTTCGATCTTCTTGAATTTGCTGAGGCTACTTTTGTGTCCCAGCATGTGCTCTATCCTTGAAAAAGTTGCATGTGCACTAGAAAAGAAGGAATAGTCTCTTTTTGCTGGATGAAGTGTCCTGTAAATGTCAATTATGTCCAATTGCTGTAATGTGTCATTTAGAGCTATTGTTTCCTTATTTATTTTCTGTTTGGATGATCTGTCCATGGCTGTTAGTGGGGTGTTTAAGTCTCCCATTATGATTGTGTATTCGTCAGTTTCTCCTTTCAAATCTGTTAGTAGTTTCTTTGTATATTTTGGTGCATCCTAGTTGGGAGCATATATATTAATTAGTGTCAAGTCTTCTTGTTGTTGTATTGTGCCTTTTATCATTATGTAATGTCCATCCTTGTCTTTTACTATCTTTTTTAACCTGAAGTTTATTTCATTAGATATCAGTATGGCAACTCCTGCTTTTCTCTGCTTACCATTTGCTTGAAGTATTGTTTCCCACCCTTTCACTCTGAGTCTGTGTTTGTCCTTATGGCTGAGGTGTGTCTGTTGGAGACAGCATATGGATGGGTTCTGTTTTTTAATCCAGTCTGCTACTCTGTGTCTTCTTATTGGTGAGTTCAGTCCATTAATATTTAGAGTGATGATCGATATGTGAGGATTTCCTGTGGCCATTACTTATTTCTTTGTTTTTGTTTTATTTTTGTTTCTTTCTTGTTGCCCCAACTTTATTCCATTTTTCCTGACGTTTTGTTTCAGGTCAAGGAGCCTCCTTCAGTATTTCTTGGAGTGCTGGCCTCATGCTGGCAAATTCCCTCAGTTTCTGTTTGTCTGAGAAGGTCTTTATTCCACCTTCATATCTGAAAGATAATTTTGCTGGATAATTTATTCTTGGCTGTAAGTTCCTCTCTTTTAAATTTTTGAATATTGGATTCCACTCCCTCCTGGCTTGCAGAGTTCTGCTGATAAATCTGATGCCAGTGTGATGGGTTTTCCTCTAAAGGTTATAGTTCTTTTTTCCCTGGCTGCCTTGAGAATTATCTCTTTGTCTTTAGTTTTGGACATCTTTAGTACCATGTGTCTTGGAGAAGATCTGTTAGGGCCAGGTATCTAGGGGACCTGTTTTCTTCTTGAACTTGGGGTTTCAGATCTTTCCATAGATTTGGAAAGTTCTCATCTACTATTTGTTTGAGTATGTTCTCTGTAAAATGCTCTACCCCTTTTTCTATTCCTATTATCCTGATGTTGTTTTGTCTCATGGAGTCAGATAGTTCTTGTAGAGTTCTTTCAATCCTTTTGGTTCTGTATTCCCTCTCTTCCTCTTTCTGAGCTGTTTCCATGTTCTGATCTTCGGTATCACTAATTCTTTCCTCCATCTGGTTGGGCCTGTTTCCTATGGCAGTTATTTTGTTTCTCACTTCTTTTATTGTATTATTTATCTCTCGCATTTCCATCTCAATCTTCCTCATGTTTTGAATTCCTTTGTTAAATTGTTCCTTTTGTTCATGAAGTTTCTTTTTTTGTGTCATTCATGTCCTTTTTTATGTTCTTTATGTCAGCCATGGTGCTCTGCCAGTATGTTTTCATTTCTTTCACAGCCTTTAGAATGGCTACTTTAAATTCTCTGTCACTTAATTCGGAAACTTCTAGGTCTAAGAAGTTGTCTGGATAAATTTCCTGTTCTTTCTGAGGAGTTTTAGTTTTTAAGGCATTCATCCTGTCTGCTGGATTCTTCCTCTTTGACATGAGGGTGTTATGTTCAGTAGTACTGCACAGAAGCCCAGATTGGTACTTTTGTAGTGTCTTGCTGTAGGGCAGACATGAGGTGGTACTGGTGGGGCCAGTTTTGGGAAAGAGAGGGGTTGTTTATTTCTTATTTCTGGTCTCTTATTATGTTTGGAGGCGGTGTGCATTTATCACAGTCCCTCTGCTTCCTGTAGTTAGTTAGTTGGTTGGGAAGGTTGTAGGAAAGGGGAGAGGCCAACAAGAGGCACACCAGGGCAGCTCCACCTTCTGCCCTATGCTGGGGAAGCTGGGTGATGCGGGCCAAGGCTGTTCCTGCTGGTTGGGGCAAATGCTATCAAATCTGCCTTTCTTCCTGGGCCTGCTTCTGTGGCCAAATGTTGGGGCAGATTCTGCGGGCTCGCACTGCTTTTAGGACCCAGGGGCGCGTGAGCAGGCGTGCACACAAGTTCAAACCTGTGGGTCTAACCCCGCGGTCGGAAGGCAGCCGGCCTGCCTCTGCAGTGGGCTTGGAATGGGAGCTGCGCACGCTGAGCCAGCAACCAGCCCGCCTCTGCAGCTGGCCAGGAATGGGAGCCACAACCCCATGCAGGAACTGCACACACCGCGCCGGCAGCTGGTCCGCCTCCGCGCGTGCCAGAATGGGAGCCGCAGCCCCGTCTGTAGGACTGTGTGCTGCTGCGCAGCAGCCGGCTTGGCCCCGCACCCCCCCCCCCCCCCCCCCCCCCCCCCCCCCCCCCCCGCCCCGCAGCGGGCTGGAACCAGGAACCACAGCCCTGTGCAGGAGCTGCGCGCGCCTGCGCTGTGGGTCCCTAGGGAGCCTAGAGCCAAGATGTCGTCTCTGCAGTTCAGAGTCCTCGCTCAGCCCTGCTACCACTCAAGAGTTCCAGAGGCTGTCTCCCAAGGTCTGTCCCCAACCTGCCGCTCCAAATTCCAGCCCCCTAGCCTAGTTCCCCAACGGACTCCCACTGTTCTGCCACTTTGCTAGGGCTTTTCCTCTTGTCTCCTCTTGCCCTCTCCCCCTCCCATGCACTGCAGTTAGCCGCGATGGGGTCCTGTTGCGATCCGTCTTTGCTCCCTCCCCTCTCTCCCGCTCGCCCCTTTCTCTCCAAACCTTTGGTGTTTACTTGCAATGCGTGGATGTCTCAGCTGCCCCGTTTTTTGTCACCTAGGGTCCTCTTTCTTGGCTCTTGGGTGGTCATTTAATTGTGTTTTCTGGGAGAGGCTTTAGGGACCTCCTCTCCAGTTGCCATCTTGTCCCCAAGCTGCATTGACTTCTTGAGTAAGACTGACACCCTGACTAATCTGACTTTTATCTGTGCAAAGCTTCCTCACCCTGTAAACAAGAATATTGTTAGGTATATTATCAGATTTATGTTTTGAAATATATTGCGCTGTGTATGGTAATCTTATTTTAAAAATTTCATTCTTTATTAATAGTACACACGTACAATCCTTTGGTGCTTTCTACGTTTTTTTCTAAATCCTCAAGAATAATTCTTGAACTTTGTAAGGATTCCATATTAAGCCACTTGGTAGGTCTAAACTCTACCCTTTGAACTGAAGAACATTTGCCCATGGAAATTCTATTACTTGATTCCTCACAGATAATCAAGAGTAGGACAGCCAATCACACCTTCATCATTTTTGTCCATGTTAGGAAGTAATTTGTGTGGGCCTAGAGACTCAGTTTCATTAAAAGGTTGGGTGGTTACTTATTATTATTTTCTTTATCTTGGTCTTCAGTTTCTTTTAACCCTGTTTATTCTACATTCCAGTGCAAAGATTACTCCCTTTCATAGCCCACCTGGAGAAAAGCAGTTCTGCTTTCTGTTAACATTTAACCATTTACTCCAAACAATGGGCCAAACCCTTCTTTGTTTTTCTATGCAGCCTGTTAACACATAGATGGAAATGTCTGTAGTAGGTATTCCTTAATTTAGTTTCAGAAAACAAGTAATTTTTTTCTTTTTATTTGCCTTTAGCATTTAGGACAATATTTGTGCTACTCTTGTATTTAGTTTTCCTAGGTGTTTTATCATCTTCAGCATCCATCACACCAAAGCAACCAAGACAGATAAAACCACAAAAATCTTTTAGAATATTTGCTGTGTTGCCATATTTTTCTTTTGGTAGACAATTGTAATTGTATTGACTTCTTTTATTTTTATTTTATTAACTTTCTATCCCTACTAAGTCATCCTGCCTTTCAGGATCTCCAGAAATGGGATTATATTAATCATTTATGTATTTTATTTAATATTGACTTTTATAAAATATTAACAAAATTCACACTGTTCCTAAAATTGTCCTAGCACCGTTTTAATTTCTAAGATATTACAGTAACTTTCTTAAGTCTCTGCTTTATCTTTTTTCTTTTGCCTACTTAGTACTACAGTATCAGCTGCCCTAGTGATTTTCCCCACTTTGTAAAGATTAAATTGTGAGAAAAGAAATTTAATAATTTATAAATTCTCAAAATAGAGATATGTTAACTATTGAGAATATATACATGATATTATATAAACATTGAAATATTAATGAAAATGTGTAAATAATGTAATAAACTATAGACAATAAAAATTATTGAAAGTGATATAATTGAAAGAGGGCAAGGCACAAGACATTACTAAATAAACCAAAATGTGTTTATATAGGAATGAGGGATCAGTTGTGATTTGTATGTTCTTGTTTGTATTATGATAAGAGAATTATTTGATTTAAAAATTGTTACAGAAGCAAAATAAATGTATTTTCATTATAAATGATATAATCAAAATTATACACAAGAAACTCTGAAAATCTCATTCCTTTTACCCCTTATTTGTAGTCATAGGTAATTATGATTAACATTTTAAGAGGTAGAGTTTTAAATGAAATTTTTAGTTTTGCCTAAGTTGTTTTATCCAAGTTTTCTACAATTTTTCAAGTAAAACTTGGTCATTTGTATTTTTTCTGAACACATAGCTTTTGATATTTTTCATTTTTGTGTACATGCTCTCTCTCTCTATGGTTTTTTTTTGTGGGGGCAGGGATTGGTGGTTCCCTGGATGCGAATTGAATCCACGCCGCTGTGTTGAGAGCACCAAAGCCTAGCCACTATACCACCAGAGAAACCCCTCTCTCTTTCTGAATGTCTTTCTGTCCCCTCTTCCTCGCTTCATGTTTCTCTGTCTTTTTTCCCATCCTCTTTCTCTCTTTCTCTTTCTGTCTCTTTGACTTTTTTTCCCATTCAATCATCTTTCTCTCTTTGTCAGTGATACAGACTGATAGGTAGGTGATATATAATACCATAGCTTCATTTTTTCTATCAAGTATTTATTATTTGTACATAGTGCTAAATTCTAGAGCGATATTCTAATTATATGCTCCAGGCCACTTAAAACGTATCTGAATGATATGATTTGTTATTATTAATATGTTAAAATTTTACATTCCCTGAGCTTATTCCTCACACTTTCTGATAATCGTTAATGTTAAATATGTGATGGTGTAACCATTGTTTGTGTCTGTATCTTACATTTTCTCTCTCCTTCCCCTTACTCCTCCTCTCCCTCCCTGGCCTGCTCTCCTTCTACCTCTCTCTTTCCCCCTCTCTGCTTCCTTCCCATTTCTGTTTACTTTTACAATGGGCTTTCATGTCCACATTCACAAATTTGACTTAAAGGGAAGATTTTCAAAAAGCCAGCCCCAATGCCCTCCAGGCAGGATTCCATAGACAGTAGAAACACACTCTAGACTTCTTGTGGGGTAGTTATTTGTTTTCTAATGAATTAGTTGATACTTTAAGACTTGAATACTGCATTGTGTGTCAAAACATGTTCCATAAAAATACCCTTCTCCATTAGTTGAACGTTGTTTACAGAGAGCAACTTCCATTAGATTCAGCATAATTCAAGTGTTTTATTTCAGTATATCTTCAATTTCATTTCCAGAACACATATTAATTTTAAATTGCCTGTTTATTATGTTATTGAATTTAGGTATTTTAAAAAATGATCTTACAGTGAGAAACAGAACGAATGACATTGCATTTATAGTATGATTATAACTATAAAACAAGTAAGAGGAAAAATGCACAGGGAAAAACCTCCAGAAGAATATGTTAATATATTAATAATAGGTATTTCATATTAATGGTATTATTAAATGTTATTTCTTATTTCTCTTACCTTTCTATATTCCTATCTCATCTTTGCTGAACACACATTAGGATTAATTGAAGAAATAAACTTCATTATTTTAAAGGTCATCTATATTATAGCACTAAAATTAGGGAGAAGAAAAATTCCCATTTTTCTTGTTAGCCCTAAAAAGGGGCTGTAACTGAATACCCACATTTAGAATCTGGAAAATTGCTGACATTAAAAAAAAATTAAATCTTGTATATATATATAATTTAGAAAATAGTCATACATCATTATTTGGAAGTATTTGGAAATAGGGAGAAATAGGAATAAAATTATTCCAGCTAATCTAGTAGGATAATGAATGCTAACATATACTTTTCTAATTCACGTTGATGCATATGTTCTTTATATTTGATATGATTTTATAAATGATTTATAAAATTTAATATTGTAGCAAATACTTTTTCATGTTATCCTAAACTTTTTATGGAGACACTTTTACTGACTACCTAGTCAGTCTTTTGAATGCCTATGCCATAGATTATATAGCTATTGTCCTTCTTTGAATATTTAGGTTTTTTAATATTGCAAATAATGCAAAAAAGAAAAACAACCAGAACACCTTCCTTTGTATCTTGAAAATATTTTTTTAATTTTAAGATGTTTATTAAAATAAAGCTAACATACAATATTTTATTAGTTTCAGGGGCACATCATAGTTATGCCACATTTGTATACCAAAAAGTGATCACAGTAACTATCTGACACTGTATTATGCTATCACAATATTATTGTCTATATTCTCCATGCCATATATTACATTTGCATGATTTATTTGTTTTATACCTGGAAATTTGGACCTCTTCTTCCCCTTAAACTTATCTGTACCTTTCAAAAAATTTCAATTACAATTGACATTCCATGTTAATTTCAGGTGTACAGCGTAATGGTTGAACACTTATATAAATTAAGAAGTTATCCCCTTGAATAGTCTAGTACCTACCTGGCATTATACATAGTTATTACCATATCATTGACTATACTTCCTATGCTTTCCTTTCCTTTGTTATGACTATTTTGTAATGGTCAATTTATCTTTTTTACCTTTCCCTCCAACCTTCTCCCATCTGTCACCCCAACAAATCTAGTACCCATCTGACACCAAAACTATTTATTACAATATTATTGACTGTATTCTCATGCTATACCTTACATTCCCAGAACTACTCTGCTGTACTTAATCTCTCCCCGCTTTCACCTAAACCTCCAACCCCCTTCCCATTTGGCAGTCATCAAAATGTTCCCGCTATCTATGAGTTTCTGTTCTGCTTATTTATTTTGTTCTTTAGAGTCCACATACAAGCATAATCTCACTACATTTGTCTTTCTCTGTCTGACACTTCACTCAGCATGATACTCTCAGGTCCATCCATGATGATGTAGATGAAAAGAACCCATTCACTTCCATGGCTGAGCAGTGTTCCCTTGTATATACGTACCACCTCCTTGCTATCCATTCTTCCATTGACAGACATTCAGGCTGCCTTGACATCTTGGGCCATGTAAACAATGCTGCAATGAACATAGGGATGCACATGTCCCCTGGAAGTAGTGTTTTGGGGTATTTTTTTGATGAATACCCAGAAGTGGAATTACTGGGTCCTACTTTGTCACTTGTTATAGTGTTTGTTTTATAGTTTCTTTTGTTCGGGATAAATATTGTTATCTTAAGTTTTTCTGTTTGTCTTTTTTTTTTTTAATTTCCATTTTAAAAAATAATTTTTGTCATCCCTTTACTTTCAGTTTCTGTGTGTTTTTTCAATCTGAAATGAGTCTCTTCTAGGCAGCATTTATAAAGATTTTGTTATTCATTCAGCCTTCCTATGTCTTTTGATTGGGGCATTTATTCCATTTACACTGAAAGTAATTATTGATATATATGTAACTACTGTCATTTTATTACTCACCTTTTTTTTTTTTTTTTTTTTTGTCTTGAAAAAGTCCTTTCATTCCTTGTAATATTGATTTGGTGGTGATGAACTCCCTTAGCTTTTTCTTGTCTGGAAAGCTCTTTATCTGTCCTCTGATTTTAAATGGTGGCCTTGCTGGGTAGTCTTGGTTGAAGGTCTTTCCTTTTCATCATATTGAATGTTTTGTGCCAGTCCTTTCTGGCCTGAAAGGTTTCTGTTGAGTAATCATCTGACAATTTTATGGGAGCTCCCTGATAAATTACTAGTTGCCTTTCTCTTACTGCTTTTAAGATTCTCTCTTTATCTAACTTTTGCCATTTTAATTTTTAATATGTCTTGTTGTGGGCCTGTTTGGGTTCATTTTGTTTGGAACTCTGTACTTTCTGCACTTGTATGCTTACTAATATATTCTTCACCAGGTTAGGAAAGTTTTCCGTCATTTTTTTCAACTATGTTCTCGATCCCTTGCTCCCTCTCTTCTTCTTCTGGTACTCCTATGATGCAATGTTGTTACACTTTATGTTGTCCCAGAGGTCTCTTATTCTCATTTTATTTTATTTTATTTTTACTGTTCAGATTGGGTGTTTTCTACTACCTTGTCTTTCAACTCACTGATTTGATTCTCTATGCCATTTAATCTGCTAATGATTCTTTTTTAGTGAGTTCCTCATTTCAGTTATTGTGTTCTTCACTTCTGGTTCTTTTTGTGGTTTCACTGTCCATCATTATGCTTGCTGTCTCTTAAAGTTCTCACAAAGTTTCTTGAGCATCTGTATAACCACTGTTTTGAACTCTATATCCAGTAGGTTGTGTGCCTCCATTTTGTTTAGTTCTTTTTCTGGAGTTTTCTCTTTCTTTTTCATTTGGGATGTATTTCTTTGTTTCTTCATTTTTGCCTGCCTCTATGTGTTTGTTTCCACATATTAGGTAGATCTGGTATATCTCCCAGTCTTGTCCAGGTGGCCTTGTGTAGTAGGTGCCCTTTGGAGGCCTGGTACAGTCTCCTGGGCCACCTGCTCTGGGTTGTGTGTGCTCTCTTGTTATAGTTGAACCCTCATTGCTATTGGCATGTTAGTGGGTGGGATTGACCCTCAGGCTGATTGGCTGTAGGGTTTGTCCATGTTCAGAGCTTACAGGATGCTTGCAGGTGGGGGCTTAGTCCACTGAGTGGAATTTGCCCCAATAGGCTGTGGTGTCTGTTCGGATTGCTCTGTGTGTGTGTGTTGCTTATGGGGTTAACTGGACCATGATCTGCTGTGGTCTGAAACCCACCTCCAAGTATGTTTGTCCTAGGGCCTCTTGGGAGGGGCTCCAGTGCAGGCCCAGATCATCCACTGTTTATGACCTCACAGGGACTACCTGTTATGGGCTAAAAGTAAGCTGACTAGACATACTATTTCAAAAGGGACAGAAAACAATGGTACTGTCCCATTTCAAATGGTACATATGGTCAGCCTAGTCTTACTGGGCTAAATTCATACTGTCAGTATGTTGTTCATATGTACTGTTTAAAATGGAACAGTACCATTGTTTTCTGTCCCATTTAACATGGAACGTCTAGTCAACCTAGTTACATTTATTTGCTGCTTGTGTTACACCTGAAGGCTCATGGGAAAGGCAGTGTCGTGGATCAAGGACAGCTGTCACCAGTACTAGTATCAGGCTTGGGTAGCTCTGCCAAAAGCCAGGAAACTCCCAGGCCTGCTGCCACTTGCACGCTCCTGTAAGATTCAGCTGTTAATAAAGCCTGGAGCAGCACAGGTTTGGAAGTGGGTGAGTCTCAGTGAATCAGTCTGGTGGAGCATGTAGAGCCCCCCAGCCAATTTAGATTCTGATTTGGCCTTGGGTATGGGGGGGAGGTGTTAACACGAGAAAAATGGTGCCTGCCTGCTGGCTGTATGGGAAGAGGACCCCACACAGGCAGTTGTCCTTCAGCCCTCGCCCTGAATTTACACACCTCAGTCTGCCCCTGTATGTCTCCAATACCCACCACATCACTGTCTCTCCATTGCAGCCCGAGGTAGGTAAGTGCCTGCAAGTAAGTCTTTGGGACCCTTTAAGGAGTTGTCTGGGTTTCCCACAGCCTTGTGTCCCACCTAGATGGTAAGAATCCCCACTGCTTTTCATAGCCAGATATTTTGGGAACTCCTCTTCGTGGCACCAGTACTCTGGACTGGGGAGCCTGGTGTGAAGCTAGGGTCTCTCGTTCCTCTGGAGGTAACCTCAATGGCTAAGATATCCTCTCTGATTTGCAATTGCCACATGGAGGTTTGGCGCCAGTAGGTTTTGTGTCTTTGCCCCTCCTACCAGACTCAATATGACTTCTTATATCCTTAGTTATAAAACTTCTGTTCAGCGGGATTTCAGATCGTTCTTCAGGTTGATGGTTCTGTAATTTAGTGGTAATTTTCATGTGTTCATGGAAGGAAGCAGGCATAGCCTTTACTTACTCTGCCATCTTGGATCTCCCCTACCCTCTGTACTTTAAATTTTCATTGTCTTCCCTCTCTCCTTCCATGCCTCCTTTTCTTTCCCTGTTTTCTTTTGCTCTCTTTCTTTCTCTCTCCTTCCCTCTCTCCTCCTTCACCTCCCACTTTCCTTCTTTCCTTACTTTTCTTTCTCTCTCCCTCCCTCCCTTCCTTCCTTCCTTCTTTTTTCTTCTTATAAATTATTTTCCTAGGGTACTTTCTGAGAAGTGGCATAATTGGGTCAAAGGAAATAAACATTTTTAAAAGATTTCTAACATGCAAGGGCTGTCCATAAAGTATCCAGCCATGTAATATGAGAAATAGAGGCCTTTATGGGTGGACATTTTTCTGGACAGCCCTTGTACTCTGTCCATTGTTTTTTTAACAGGAGTTTAAAATTTTACACTTCTACCAGCAGCATATAAGAATGATCTGGAAACTTAAAAAATTGTGATGTTGAGGATTCTTTTGTCACGTCCTTTTTGATGCAGTCATATTAACTGGTATCTTTTCACAGATGAACTACAGTAGGTATTTTCTTTTATATAAAATCTAAAAAGTTGGTCCTTTGCGGGACATTTACTGGTAGATGGCATAACCTAGCAGTTCTGATAAACAATGGCAGTCTCTCTTTGGAGACAGTTTGATAACAAATTTAGCCAACCAGATTTTAAAGTTTTATTTAATGTCAGATTAGGGTACATACACATGTTACATGCTGTGGATATGTTTTAAGGTTAAAATGGTAGGCTGAGCTAAATTTTATATAGCTATAATTATACCATAATTTAAAAATAGATACATACTACCTTAATTGTGTGGTACCAGTAGACAAATTTGAATGAGTGGATCTGTGGAGATAGAGGCAAAATTTTGCCAAACACAATGAAAATTGTTTAATTTTTATTCCCAATGACAAATGAAAAGTCACATTCCTGGGGATGGTACCTTCATTTCAGTATGAAGTAAGCAGTTAAGCTTGTTCCGCCATGTGCTTTATGTATAATAGCGGTGGTTATAACACTTGAGTTAGGCTTTGGATGCTTTTGGATTTATTACTCTGGGTGAATCAGGCAGTTTAGAATAGATAATGCCACCCCATGCCCACCTCATCACCTTATAAAAGAGGGAAGTAAATCTGAGAGATGTCAAGTGACTTTTCATATCATAATAATGAGTAAACGGCAATGTCCCAACAACATAGGCTTTCTGACTATAAATACAGCACCTTTTCTCTTTGTCATAGATGGAAACAAACCAACATTTATTCTTGAGAAAGATCTTTTTAATCCAATAAGACATGTTTTTAAAAAACATTCAAAATTACGGAAGAGAAGAGTTTGTATAATATTTAAGAAGGTAAACTTTGTGTAGCATGATACTATTAGGCAACTTACTTAACTTCTGTAAAATTGAATATAAAATGAGATTATGCATATAAAGTTATAGAAGTGTTTGACACATGACAGGTGTTGAATACATTATTATTATTTTTTAATATTAAATTCATTATTTTTATTTTATATTTCATTCATTATTAAAAGAGCAATCTAACTGTAGTTTATATTAATATTACTATAGTCAGATATTAATATTAATGTGTTAATGTATTTTACATAATATTTGTTAAGACTATCACAGTGTTCTAAAAATTACTACATGGCTGCAGATTTTATTTTCTACAAAAATTTGAGTATATTTTATAAGATTACTTTTATTGTAAAAATAAAGTATGTCTCTTAGTGTCTAGGTCAGTGTTAGATAAAGCAGATAATTTTTATGAGGCTATTAAGATGAAGGACCTTAGTCAATCTTCACTATCCTGAGAAACCACAGCAAAATGAAGATGAAAATTAATGAATTAATATTTTGTTGAAGAGCAAGATGCTAGTGCTATGTAGGAAACAAAACCTGGCACCAAGATGCTCAAAATATTTAAGATTAGAACATTTCAACTACTTCCTGGGATTCAGAGCTAATCAATACCATAAGCAGCAGATAATTCTCCATTTCTGCATAAATGTGATGTTTAAAGGAAAAGAGAAGATAGAGGTCAAATACATTTAAAATCCAAGGGATTATAAACTTCAGACCTGAACATTTTTATACTCCTAGTCCATTAATTATAGGTGATGAACTTTAAAAATAATTAAGCCAATTAGTTCTTACAGTGCTGATCTAAAAAGCTGTAGGGTAGCTGATAGTTCTGGAAGAATTCAGAAAACACTTTAATCAATTCTTAGATTATCCAATATTTTACTTTTTTATTTCCTCATGCTACATGAGACATCTCACTGAAAACCCTCCTTGTTTCTTAAAGTCCTTTATTTTCTGTGGCTGCATATTGTACCACCCAAGAAAGAATCTTCTGTTTATAGAATGCAAGTAGTTTCTGTGGCAAACATCATAAAGTAATAAAATGAGAAGTTAGCTTCTATTAGACTAGGTTAAGGAAATGAATTTCTATCTCTATCACCATAAATCTACAAAGATGCTGGCCAGGGAGTACAACACAAATGACCACTTTCCATATCACATGTCAAACATGGGTTGTTCACAGGTGACCGAAGTGACCCTTTGGCTCTTGGTTCCATGTATAAGCAATCATAGGTGCAGTTTTTTTCCTCAGGTCTGCTTGTTCCCATGGGATACTACTTGGCTCTTATATAACTTTCTTGAAGGTGATCAAATGACAGTTTAATATATAATAAAAAAAAAAGTCCTGTACCGAAAGTTTTATAAGTCTGTTGCAGTAGTTCCCATGGCACAATATTTCTTTTTTTGTCATATATCACCCAAAATGTAAAAATGAAATCCCACATGATTTATATTCAAAGGGCTGAACCTTACTGTGGTGGTTCTTAAACATGCCTGAATTTAGAAGCACCTGGGACCTTGGCGAAAAAGTCAGTTTCCCTTCACTCTCGATTCAGAATCATTAATTCATGACTGGGGTCAAGAATCCAGACTTTAACAAACAGTTCATGGTTTCCTTTCATTGGAACCATGTCTTCAATTGACAGGCAGTGAAGTCTGCAAAACTGATAATTGTTGCGTCTATCACTTACTTTTCTGATCACAAGACACGCCACTGAGCCCCTAAACTCAGAGCTGCTCACACTAATCTTGGTGATGACCACAGAGTTAAGCCATTATACAACTACAAAACTTAAGGGAGGTGACATCAACTTGTTAGAGCTGCATTCTTTTATTTTGTCTGAGTAAGAAACCAACAATCTCTGAAGCAATTCCTTTAAAAAGTATAGGGAATTCTTGCATTAGAAAATGCATACTTTTTCTTTTCAAATGCATCTATGGGTTAAACAAGCTTGGATTTTCATTGTGTTTCTCCTTAAGAAGCTAAAGTAATGTATATGAAAATTTTGAAATTCCCCTTTAAGTAGAACTTCAGATTGAGAATATTAAATAATAATGGGAGCAGGTAAAAATAGAAAAAATGTAGACATTCCTTTTAAAAAATATTTGAGATTAGATTAAATTAAAATAATATTGCATTTGACTAAAGATGTTTTTTCTTAACTTGCTTTAAAAAAGTTTTTAATTTTCTCATATTTCTTTAGTTTTTCTTCTATTTGTATTGTATTATACTCCATCTTTTATCCTTATTTCTCTTCTATTTCTTTTTTTTTCTCTGCTACTTCTTATATATCCACTCTGTCTTCATACTTTAGTTTCCTTTATCATTTGGGCTCTCTTTTCATGTTCTCTCATCTACTTTTGTCTTCTTGTTCAGTTTACTTAGCATATGGCACTAACCAGCTAACCAGCCAGATACAACCATTCATTCTGAAGCTCATTCTATGTTTGTAGGGATATGGTTATAAAAACTCTTCAGGAAACCTGACCTTGAGGATGCCTTCTGTTGTAGTTACTAAATGGATTGAATGTAGTGATCACAGCTCTCCTTTTATCTTCTCTAAGTTCAAGTCTGGGTCATCTTGACAGACTGCTCTTCTTAGCTCCTACTCATCCATGTGCTTTGTGTTTTCCTCAGAGACTGCATTATTCTTGTTGGATGGAGTCGGTGGTGGGTGGTCCAGAGGTATATTGGCACTTAAATTCCCATTCCCATACTTTATGGAGTCTAGGCAGTAATTCTGTCATCACTTACCTCTCCCTTTCCTCAGCATCTTATTTCCCAGGTACACATTAAATATATCCTTTTATGGAAGAATCAGTTAATTCTTTGTAAACTAAATGCTAAGCCATCATCTGCCATTGGTAGTTCTACATTGGAGTTTTTATGCCACATGTCAAATCTGTTTTGCTTCCCTCTGGGCTTTTCAATGTCAAAATTTTAAAATATATGGATAAGTATTAGGCTGTTAGCTGAATTGATTTAATTTCTTCATTCTAGGCTGTAGAGTATCCACCTTATCGTACTGAAGCCATGACAAATGGTCTGTCCTACAGAGGAAAGACAATATTTGTGAGGAAAGCAGATGGTTCTAAAATAGAGCAGGAGCAAGCACACAAATTTTCAGAAATCATTCATCAGAAAACTTAATATGACCCCAGTCAGTTTTATTTTCACAGGGGAAGGATAAAGAGAAAAACCTTTAATGGACCCTACGTTATTGGTGAAAAGATGAAAACAAACCATTGCAATCAAGTAGGCAGTATTTAGGGAATGAAAATATTCAACAGGTAGTAACAACTTAAGATATCATTTTGAGGTTAAAATACTACATCTCTAAAGTTTGAGAGCCACATACTGGAGAGTCTTAGAATTTTTGTTCGGTTGTTTTTAGCTAAAATCTAAGTGCCCGAATGACCTCAACTGCTTACATGGGCCATGAAGTGCTTCTTGGATGAATGGTTTGATCTGCTGCAAGAGTAGGTCATGTTCACTTTTATGTATTTTGGCTATTTATTGGTTTTTATAAGTCTTCAGATACTAAGTCTTGGTGTTAAAAGATGTGAGTTACAGAGAGCTATAAAGTTCTCCAGCTGTTCTGAGAAATATTTTATGTTTAGTGTATTTGGTTCTTTAATCATGTAGAAAAAGTTGTCATACCAGGTCAACCAGCTTTTCTTTGTCTTTTTTATGACAGGGTATTGAACTGTTGAAGGCTATGAGATGCATGCATATTTATTTTTATTATTTGATGAATAGTTCTACAGTTTAGTATCTAAAAAAATATAATCATATACATTTAATATATCCTGTTGTAACAGTTTCACTACTGACTCTTCATCCTGCAAGCTGTTTCACATTTTATATCAGAATTCTAATAGACACAATTTTTGTTCAATTCCTTTTCACCTTAATCACATATAGTATGAAGTCACATGTACTATCACACTTTGTAGAACAAAGACCCCACAATGGTCTAATTTTCTGTGCTCACGAAGCGTAGACTACTTCTCTTTTCTCTCAATATTTTCTTTTTCCAAATTTCCTTTGTCTTCCTCTAAACAAGCACTATTCTCTGCCTTTTGTTTTTCTGAACATTTTAAAAAATCTGAAATTCAAGAAAAGCTATATATTAAAGGGAATAGAAAATGTATGCTGTTTTATCCCTCAAATATAAATTATACTAGATAATTTTAAAAGTAGCACAACAAATTTTTATAACTAACGTTTGTATTTGCTATCTGCAAACACAGAGGTTATGTAAAATGTAGAATACTTAAATTAGAAATTCTTTTAGAGGAAGAAAAAACTACCTAAATATTGTTATCAGTGAAATCATAAAACTGCAAGGAGCAAAGACTATATAAATGTTAAGGGAAATGATGCATGGGTCATGGAGAGAAAATTCCCCAAAGAATTATATTTCAGACAACTGCTGTTGGACTAGAACCACTTCTGAGCACGTGTTTAAAGTTCATGTCTAGTTATTATTTTACACAAGATTTGGTATTGGGGAGGCCATGGCATATAATAATAATAATAATACTGTTATCTCCATTATATGGGACTCCTAATTTTCAGAGCTTTATTCATTAATTCTGTGATGTCAGGTCTTTCAAGAATGCTCAGGAAAATACTGTCCAGATTCTTCCACATCCTTCAGAAGGGGATTCTTCTCTTAATTTCCTCATTTTGCAACTAGGGGAAATGGAGGCACAATTGCATGAAATGGGGCTGAAAGGAGAAGCCAATGAAACGAGTCTTCCCTTTCCTGGCACTGTTTGAATACTCATGGACCTCAAGTCCCGTAGCCTTTCTGAGGTGTGCTTTGCAGGTTAGAGTCATTCTAATTAAAATAGTTTTACCGCATGTTCTGGTCTGCTTGTTGGCAGAATTACAGGGGGGAGATTGTAATAAGACAATTGCACTAATGGTTATTACTACATTGCTTTGCTGACCTCACAGGGGTATTAGACACAGAAGGATCTTTACCAAAAATACTGCGTGAGGGAGAATGAATTTAAGAGGCACTGGAAAGGAATGTAGCATTAAAACAAAAGGACTTTCAGTGCCTCTCACAGCTTTCAGAGTTGTAATCGCTTTTCAGTGGTTTCCAGACAGCTGCAAAAGGCCCCAGGAGCTTTCCTGTGTGGCCGTGACGTGTGTAAATGGATTCCATGTAATGCTGTGCGTAAAATGTGTGCTCGCTCCGTGCCCACTGAGGGCTACACTTCTATTGTGAGATAGTGGCGGTTTTGTAAGTTTGGCTTTCATGTTTTGTAACTTCAGAAAACGTTGCTGATAGAGTTTGTAGCTTTTGGACTCTTACAGAACTCTCTCTGCAGTAAGATTATTTACTGAACGTTCTTTATGGCTAACTGAAGTAAGCATACGTCACCAGAACCTGGCATCGTGGCCATGTTTAAAAATGGGGTAGTAGTTATGAACTCTCACTGAAAATCACTCAGGTGTCCTTTTAAGTCTTCCTTACTGTATTAAGTTACTTGTTTTATAAACATCTAACTTTTAAAGTGTTTTGGCTACTTTTAGTAAATTCAGAATAAGCTGAATAAATAAATAAAATACTTCTACAACATGTGCAAATTGTGTAGTAAAATAGCAGAACAGTTCCCCCCCTTCTTAGTTTTTCCTAATTAAAAAGTCATTCAAGATGTTATTAGGGAATTTGTAAAACTTATAATGTAAAGAAACAGAAAGTTAACTGTAACTCCTATTTCCTACTCAAGCTCTCATTGTCACACATTATAACGTAATGGGATAGTTTTTTTCAATTCATTTTGTTTGTGTGCTTTTTAAATGACTGATAATGGTCTATACCTCATTCCTTTTTTTTACATTATATATACTTTCCAATAATAAAAAAAACTTTATAAATATCTTCTTCAGTGGTTACATAATAGTGTGTAATTGAAATCAATGAATGTAAACATAGTTTAAAATTGAAAACATTTGGGGGTGTGTGTTAATCTGTCTTAAAGTAGCAGAGTGTAATGGTTTGCAGTAGAGCCTGTACTTGGAAAATCCCAAGTTTGTTTCCAGGTTTTGCCACTTACTCATTGTTTATTTGCCAAGTTCTATGTCTCTGAATGTCAACTATCCAGCCTGAAAAGTGGCAACAACATTGTGTCTCCTTCACTGGTTTTTTTCTGAGGATTCAATCATAATTCACTTGTCATGCATAGAAGTGAAATTTTCATGGGTACACATGTAAGGTTTAATTTTTTTTCATTCTTTATTCCCAGCTATGCTAGGCTGAATCTTCTGTCTCCTTAACATTTGAAATAGTTTTTACTACCCTCTGTTTCTTCTCAGCTATTAAAATATCAATCTAGTTCAGTTTAAAATCCAATTTTAGCTTTTCCCCCCCAAGTTCAGGCTTGCCAATAATGAGGAATGGTCTACATTTCTACTATTCCAGTTTGAAAGCAGGGAGAAAGGATTCAGTCAAACTTGTCCAACCTGTGATCCAGAACAGCTTTCAGTGTGGCCCAACATAGATTGGTAAACTTTCTTAAAACATTACAAAAAATATGCATGGACCCTTTTTTTTTTTTTTTTTTTTTTTTTAAGCTCATCAGCTACTGTTAGTGTTAGTGTATTTCATGTGTGGCTCAAGATAATTCTTCCATTGTGGCCCAGGGAAGACAAAAGGTTGGACACCTCTGTATTAGGGCAAAGAACAAAGTCATTTACACTTGCCATGGTTTGGGCACAGTCTTCTCATGTGCCCCTTCTCTGGTGAAGATGAGTTGACCACCATCGATGTCCTCATTATGGTAGTAATTAGAACACTTGCTTCCTCAGTGGGTACTCATGCACTGCTCTCGCTGTGTCTGCAGGATACTCTGACTTCAGTTCCACTTCTTTCATTCCCTTTTCGCTTTCAACAATGGCTGTCTTGAGAGTTTCTTGCTACTGGGATTCTGTCCTGAAGGACGAGACTCTTAGTGGGAATGGAATTGAAGAGACACTAGCCAGATAACTTATTTGGTGTTCCTTGAGCAATGTTACCCCTAAATAATAGTCCTGGTGCTCCTCTGGTGTAGCAATGTCACACAAACTTGCAAAGTTACGGCTTGTATGGTTGTGCAAATAAGAGAGGCCTCTTCATTGCTCCGTTTGCAAATGGAAACATCCCAGGGAAGATAAACTGAAAATGTTTGGGTCTTAGAATCCACCATATCTAATCATCAGTCCTGGTCCTTCTGCTTCCTTTTCTTTTTTGTTCTAGGTATGCAACCTTTTGCATAAATCTTCTGGCAATCGATTTCCTGAACTACCAGTAACATGTGAATAAGAAAGGTCAAAGGTTTGACATAAGAATTAAATGATAATGGTACTCCAGTAAATGTCTGTAGCTTACTTTTTCTGTTTTCTTGTTCATTCTACAAATAGGCATGCAGTCTATGTTTCTCCTTTTTCTTTTCTCCATCCCTTTCATCCTATAATAGTCATCTATATTTGGTGGGCCCCAGACACAAAACTTTTCATGTCTTGATTGGAGTCAGGAGTTTCATGGGTTTCTTCTTTTTGTGGAGTACGATGTTTGGAGTGGTGTACAGAAAGAGGAGGTTTGTCCCATGTAATTGGTAGGGAAGTGTGAGGCGTAATAAAACATACAGTGAATGTTTTAATACAAAAATAATTATTACAGTAGAAGACACATTGCCGTTAATCACCCTCACAATCCTCCTCCTCATTTCAAACACACGTATCCCATTGTGCCCGCCACTTTCCGAAGCAGTTCTGGAAGTCCTCTTTTGTGAGTGTCTTTTAGTTGTGCTGTCATGGCCGCCTCGATGTCCTGAATCAATGCAGGTGACACATCACTTCCGGCACAGCAACTCCTGTCAAATAAAAATATTACAATGTGTCGTCATTCACCTTATTTACCGAATCTGGCACCGTGGAACTTCTGACTCTTCCTAAAATCAAAATGACCTTGAGAGGTAAGCATTTTGAATTGATTCGGGACATCGAGGCAGCCATGACAGTGCAACTAAACACACTCACAAAAGGACTTGCAGAACTGCTTTGGAAAGTGGCAAGAAAGATGGGAAAAGTGTGTTTGAAGTGAGGGGGAGTCTTCTGAGGAGGATTAATGGCAACGTGTCTTTTACTGAAATACATTTTTTAATTTCAGCATTCATTGTATTTTTATTTATCACACCTTGTAATTTCATGATCAAAGGGCAGGATGGCACAGATCAAAAAATTACATCACGTGGGGGAAGTGTTAAATCCATCTGAACAAATTCACAAGTAGTCATATATAGTTTTCAAGTAATTTTAAAAAAAATTTGCAATTTTCCTGGTTTCTCACCACTCAGAATTCTATGTTCATTTACTTTAATACTTACAGTAAGTATGTATGGAAGGAGTTTGAAAATGAAGAGTGAGAATTAAATCATCAGTATTCCTAGAAATACATTAAGATGTATGTCAACTGCTTTCAAAATCCATTTTTTGATAGACAAATTCAAGCTGAAAGGTTTTTCTCAGTTGCCACAATAACTATATAGGTAATGAATGAGTGCACTGTTTTCCCCTAAGGGAAAATGATGGTGAGTGGGTTTGATGTAATTTTCTATTGAGAAGTAGGAAAGCAGGCAAGTGGGTGGAGAAAACACAAAGGAGGAAGGGATGATAAAGAAAAGAGAGAATTAACAGATAGCAGAAGCATTGAAGCTTTAACTTAAATACAGGTGATTTTCAGACTGTTCTAGAAAACAAGTGTGATAGTCATAATTGCCCAGCTGTTGTTTTGAGAGTTCAGCAGCTGTATCTAAGAGACTAAATCGATAGGGAGTTTTGGTCTTTTCTTTGATTCTTATGTGACTCTGGGTAGTGGGGGAATATTATTTTACCACTGAATGCTGGGAGGAAAAGCAATGTTTTTCTAAGAGATTTAGATAAATAAAAAAAGCAAGAGAATTCAACTCTATCTTGACATCATTTTGTTGCAATATTGATTCATAATAGTGCAATTAATTATACCTGTCTCATTAACACCATTTAGAATATTTCATGTCTTAATTTTTTAATTGGCTTAAGCAAATTTTGGAAAAAAAAACACAGTTGTGAGTGCTTTTTTTACCCTCCAGTGACCTAATGAAAAGTGAAAATGTAGTATTTTCCCCCTTTATTTAACTATATATTTAATAATTACTATAGTCTATGCAGTATTAAAAATTAAGATACAGTAGACAGATACTTTAATTAAAAATATGCAATGGAAATAGTAAATTAAACCTCATATCTGTATTTTAGAGCTATATGGCAAACATAAGGTATAATAATTAAAATAGAGTTGGTCAGTGGCAGAGATTTTAAACATCTCTGTTGTCTGAACATTAGAACTTCGAAGATACCATCTAGTTATATTCTGATGTCCTTTTTCACTGAAGTATTTTCGGACTTACTCCTTCATAATTTTCTTTAATTTTTTTTTCAGTTGGAACCAAGCCAATCTGATTTCTGTTTGTACCAATTTCATACCAAGTTAGAATTATTTCTATTTTTTCCTTTTCCTCAATTTGGATATAACTTTGCACTATTAAAAATAATTTTATCACTCATAAATAATTTAGGTCCCTTCTATATTTTTCTGTTAAAGCTGTGAATCTGTTTGCAATGAAACAAATAACCAATAATTTGAGTTGAATACTTACTATGTGCTGGAGATGATGCTTTGTACTCATAGTTATCATTAATTCTCCAACAGTCCTTGATAATCTTTATTGTGATTATCCTCATTTTATGGATGATAGAACTGAGGAGCAGAGATTTTAATGTGATTAAAATTGTAGAGCTGGAAGATTGCAGGACTAGAATTCAGACTCTTCTTTTCTTCTGGTCAGTCTTTAATGTTGGCATGCCCAAGATTCAGTTCTGTCCTTCTCCCTGCTTTCTTGGTAGTCAGATTTTGGTTTCTTGCTGTAGATATTAATTATGTGATTCCAAAATATGTTTTTCCAGACCCAACCTCTCTGGAAATTCCAGCGTCATATATGCATTTGCCTGGTTGATATTTTTACTTGGATATTCAGTCGGCATCTCAAACATAACTATCATAGTCAAATCAGAAGTGTTGTCTATTGAAACTGTGTACCTCACAATGAATTTATCTCTGTTTTTCCTATCTAAGTCGATATCACAGCCTTTCTCCCTGTTGCTCAAGTCCAAATTACTGATTGTTTAATTCCTTTTTCTCATTCCTCATTTAGTCAACAAGCACTTTTAATTTTTATCTCAACAGCGTATTTCAGTGTCCCTCACTTTTCTTCGTATTTAGTACTGCTACCTTAGTCCAAGAATTCATTGTGCTTTCCATGGACTAGAGCAGGGGTCTTCTCATAGACCTCCCTGATTCTACTCTTGCCCGCATACAGCCTATTCTCAATGCAACAGTTCCAGTGCAGTTCCAGACTGGAAATTACATACAGAACATCTCTGCAGCGGATACCCTTTACATGAGGGATAAAATAATTTCTTGTCTGAATTACCCTTGTTATCATTCAAAGCTTAGCTTAAATGGCACGTACTCAAGGACACTGTTTCTGAACATCTCATGTAAAAGCAGTCACCCTGTTACTTGCAGGTCAGCATCCCATGATAATTTTTCTTATATGTGTGCTTTTTTATGTTGTTGTTGTTCACTATAATAGAGGTTCCATGAGTTAAGCCTCTTGCCTATCGTGGTTATGTTAATGAATGTTTGTAACAAACATATCCAAACAGAAAAATTTCGTGAAATCAAATCATTTCATCAGTATGCTCTATTGCCAACTGTATACAACTTTACGTGATTTTTTTTTTGGGGGGGCGGGGACCATACTTCTGTATGTAGAAAAGGTAACCATATTTTAAAGTTTGACAGGTACTATAGAATTGTCCCTTAGAAACTTGTATCAGTGCTTACCAAGAGTGAATGAGACTTTTCATTTCTCTGTTTTCTCATTAACACTGGGTATTATTAATTTTTTCCCAAATTTTTGTTTATCTAAAAGGTGAAAATAGTATTGTAGTATTGTTTAAATTTGTATTTATTAGTGGTTAAATTGAGCATTGTATTGGAATTTAAATGCCAGTAACCTTTCCTCTTTTGTAAATTCTCTGTTCTAGTGCCTGTTTTTCTGTTTCCTTTTACCATTGATATGTGAGGGTCCACATATGTATTGCAAATCATTTTAACCAGTTACTTTTAAATTTTATTTTACCCATATTCATGTTGTTTTGTGCTGTATGTAAGTTTTAATTTTTATGTAGTAATATAGTTTTCTTTAGTTTTCTTCTTCTGTGTTAGGTCTAGGAAGGTTTTCAATTCCCAATATTGTAAACATATTAACTAATATTTTGTTTTATTTCTTTAAAGCTTTAGTTTTTATATTTTAAATTTACACTTGCTTAAAATTTATTTTGGTAAAGAAGTGAGAACTGACTTCTTTCTTTAAATTTTTTTTAAATAAAGTCAGTTGTCCTAGCATCATTTTTTCCCTACCATCCTTACTGACTAATAAATATTTCTCTCAATTTCTTTTCACATTTTATATTCCTGTACATAGGTCTATTAGTAAATTCTCTATTCCAGAATATTCCAAATAGTGTTCTTTGGAAGATAATTTTAGGGATTCTCTTTTGAAGAATTTATGGTCATATAATGGCCAATTTAGGTTTACATAAGTTTAAACAGTTTCATATAGAATAGTATTCCTCAGATTCTTATTATGCTAAAATGAATTGTAAATCTCTAAGAGGTGAATTAAGAAGATAGTGGTTTTGATGAGTATTATCCATGGGGAACTTTTGGGGAAGCATTTTATTTGCACATATTTTGGGAAACCTGATCTATTCTTTTTTTTTATTAATCTGTCTATACATAGGCCAGTGCTACAATCTTTTAATTCATGTGCCTTTATATTTCATCATTTGATAAAGCATATTTTTGTTCACTTGTATCTTTTTTTCATAATATGAGAGATTTCTTAAACAGTTTGCATAACTTTCTCATAGAATGGATATTCCACTTTTTTCAATTATGAGGAAAAAAAGGTCATGAAAATTTTTGTGCTTCTATAGGATAGACATTGTTTCCGGCCCCCCCCCCCCCCCATTTTCTACTTTCTTCTCTTTGTTTAAGTTTACTGAAAGCAAGATCTTGGACAATAAGAAGGTTTTCCAAAGGCTAACTATGACTAGTTCAGGTAACTCTTATTAAGAAGAAACAACCCTTCCCCTACCCCCTGAGACTGAGAAGGAGCAGCTAATCAATAGAAAGTGAGCAGACTGAGACAATTTGACAGTCACAATCCTGAGTATTAAGAATTCGCTAGCAGGATTCAGAACTAGATGGTAAGAAATTCTTAATAGTAAGTGAGGCATATGTCACCAAGTTTATCTTAGTCATTTTTTAAGTTGTTGTAAAATGATCTTTATAACCACTCTAAAGTTGAAATTTTTAAAGAACATAATCTAGGATTAGGAAAAAGGTAGAGAGTTGATATTGAGACTAGATATACTTAGCTGGGCAGAGCACTACTATCTGATAGCCTAAGGAAAAAAAATGTGCCTTTGGTTTAAAAATCTATTCTTATGTACTGTATCTCAGGGGGGAATTCAGACACCCGAGGTCAGTTTGCTATAATGAAACAGCTCTGAAACTTGAATCAAGAAAACTTGAATTTGAATTCTGACCTCTTATTAATTGTGTGACTTTGCACCAGTCCCTTGGGCTCTCTGATCTTTCTATCTCTAAGCCATCATGGTGTGCTGAGCCAGCTCTTAAGATAGGGCTAATTGTGAATACCTCCTCCAATTCTGTGTTTGGTGACTGATGGTTGGATTAAATTGAAATTGGCCAAAGTGGCACATGATACAGATCAGGGTACTTGTGTTGTTATTCTTGTTTTTGCTGTTTTTAGAGAGGCTATATGAGCCCACTGCTGTGTTTAATCCATATCAATTTTAAAGAATTGCTGGAAAAATAAAAATGATTTAACAAATATGAAATAGATTTGTTAATTAATAACCTTACCCAGCTAAAAGATCTGTAGATTTCTAAAGAGAACAAAGTGTTACCCATTCATCTGTGGCTACTTTTGGAAATATTTTAAGTATTTTCATAGTGTAGGTTATTTTAATCATTTTTTAAATGGAATTAAAAAAAAAAACAGTACATTTCCTGAAATTTTACCTGATCGTTATGGTTTAGGCATAGAAAACTAGTTAGAATAGTAAATGTGATGCTGAGAAAGATCACATAGGCATTTTAGATTTTTCATGCTAATTGATTCTGAAATATATAATGTCATACTTGTATTATACAAAAATCTTTCAGTCATATTTTCAACTACTTTCTAACTTTAAAAACACTTTAGATAGATTAATGGAAATCCAAGGGAAAGCTTTCATCAGTGATACTAAATATTTTCTAATATAGTTGAAAGAACACTGAATTCAGTCAGGAGAGCTGGGTTCTTGTCCTTACTGTCACCTTAATAAGAGGGCAGGGAGGAAAAGTAACCATAAGAGAAGCTTTATGTCCCACTTCAGAGCCCTGTCTCTAGCAATAAGTATACAATAAATATTTCCCTTCCCTTCCTTTCCCATTCCCCTTTCAAACATGTTCACTATCATGTCATCTTTAAAGATTCTAGACCACTCCTTGTATGAGCTGAGTGTTGAAAGAACTCTGCTTACACAGAAAGAATTAATAATATAATTGAAAAACACATAAGAAACTCAGAAATCTGTAAGAGATCTTTGCAGTAAAAAAGGTAGAAGTCACTATGACATCAGTTGATTTCACAATATTGATTGATTTGAAAATAATAAAATTGCTTCCAGGAAGATTTTCTTGAGTTGTTGATGTGGGATTTGCTCTAACTTATTTTAGATAGCATTTAAATTAGCCTTTTATTTTTATTTAACCTCATTTCCTAAAATAAGAAGGTTGATATCAAATGCATGATAATTTTATTTAAATATACTTGATAATGAAAATATTTTCAGTGTATAGAGATGAAGAAAAATTTAGCCTGATTAGATCATCTGCTTAAGAAAATCCTATTTCATTGTCCTGTTGTGGTACTTGATTCATTAAATGTGTTTTTGATGGTTTAGATGGGCTTTTTAAAAATTAAAGTTTTTTTATTAACAAATTATTGCTGGAATCAAGATCTTTAACCATATACAATAAAAGTCATGTTTTTTTTTGTCTTTTTAGTTAAATCTTTGCCATAGTTAGTTTTAAGAATTTGAACTTTAGCCAGATTAAAGATTTGGTGCAAGCAGAAGACATTTTTCAGGGGGCCACTAGACTAATGAAGGAGAGAGATAGAGAACCCAGAAAGGTAACTAAAAAGTGACTGCACTTCTGTGGTCATTAAAAATGCAAATTCTAATCATATTAACAAATCTCTAATCAATCAGCTGACAGATTTGCTACGTAATTTTCATCCGCTTACTTTGATGAAATACTTCAGTGTTCTTAATTTTTAAACGTAAGTAAAATTTACTTTGGTATTGCCCAGTCTAGAGATCCAAGTTTTGAAATGAAATATTGATTTCGTGAAAATCAAATTCAATTTAGGAAGATGTAGGCTTGAAAAAAATTACAAGATGGAGCTTATTTAAGTTAATTTTATCTGATATTCTAAGACGGTGTTAATATGCAAAATCTACTTATTTACTTCAGTATCACTGTTAGAATACTCAGAGCATATCCTACGAGGACGCAGGAAGTACCGGAAATCCAAAAGAAGGGCTGGTTTCTCTAAGATTGCAGGCCAATGAGATTTTAATGTGTGTGTATCCTTATACTATAGGAATGCAGAATTTCAACGCTTACTTAATCTGTTCACCACGAAGAAATGTTCTAAGTACAATATTAATACTTTCCTCTTTTTTAATAATAGTAAAAAGGATAGGTGTTTTAGTGGGGAAAATGTTAATATTTCACATTGCATCTTGCCATGCTTACTCACCTTTTAGTTAAATTGTCATCTCAACTACTCCATATTCATTCCTAGGTGAGAGCCTTTTGTCATGTTGCCCCTTGTTGGTAGCATCTTTGCTACTTCTCGCTGCTTGTCTATATCCTATTCATTTTTCACGTATTTATTGGGAGTCCTCATGTGACTTTTCATGACAATTCCAACCCCTATTGCAAGTTCCTACCTCTCCATATGTTTTGGAGGTAGAGTATATATTCATATATACTCTATATATAATCATGAGGATGTATAGTATTATTAAAATGTTTTAAGGGTTATATGTCCTGTTTACTTAAAATAAGTATAGGCTGAAACAAATTCTAGAACTTCCACATATTATATTCATAGCAAATTTACAGTTGTTTTTTTTGCTTTACACTTTTTCCTTTACATCTAGTAATATTCGTTTGTTCACCATTTGATATATATTTATGAAATTTGTATCTTGTATATCAGGCACAATCATAGGCACTGGGACCATAATGGTAAATGGTTAGACTTGTTCTATGTTCTTGTTTACATGAAGAGTTAAATAAGTAAACAAATAAAAATGATAGCTTATGACAAGGTCTGTGAAAGGAAGGAGATAAGCAGAGTAACAGATAATAAGCAGGTGAGGACTATTTTTTTTTTCTGTTTTACAGATAAGGACATGAAACAGAATAGTTAACCATATGTTGATGGCCCCTGGCCAGTTTGAGGTTAGCCTAGGACTGTCTGAAATGCAGGCATGTCCGTCCACTACATGCTACGGGTAAAGAAATTTCAGTGCATATTTACTAGAGTAGCAACTGAATTTTGATCTAAGGTATTTGGGCTAACACACTTTTTACATCTTCAAGTTATTAGAAAAATCAGCATCTGTTTTACCTCACAGAGAGAACAAAAAGCAAACAGCAGAACCCAGGAATAAGCACATGATGAGAACTTGGTGTATTCATACGGCTAGATATCGTCACAAAGCAATTGAAAAAGGACTATTTAGTAAATGGCACTGGGACAATTACTTATCTATATGGAAAAATATATATAATTTGACTCCTACCTGACATTGTACATAAAAATGAATTCCAAAGAAATAAACATATAAATTTGAAAAGTGTAACTAAAAAGTTGTTAGGGAAAAATATTAGACTTGCTTTATGATGTTGGGGCAATATATGGGATTCTGAAGTCACAAAAAGCATACATGATAAAAATATGAAAAATTTCATAAAAATTCAAGTCACAGACTGGAAGAATATATTTGTAAAACATAAAACTGAACAAAGAGATGGAGTTCAAAATTGATAAAGAATTTACACAACCATAAGAAAAGTAAATACACCTGAACTCGAGGAAGCATTTCTAGGAGAAGTGGAGGGCTGCAAAAGGGTTCAAGTATATTTAGAAGACTTAATTTCTTAAATCTAAGGTAAAGATGATAAAATATTAACAGTTGTTAAATCTGCTTAGTAGTATGTTTTCTATTTTCTGTACTTTGTACATTTGAAATATTTTCTAACAAAAATATATCGTGATTTCATGAAGGTCCTTGACAATGCATTTTCCCCTATCAGTCAGATGCTAATTTTATCATTTAGTTTTTTATTTCTACAAATTATACTCATTCTTCTCTTCATCATACACTCTGATGTTTTAAGTGGAATTTTCTTTTCATGCATGGAAAATTAAAAGAAATCAATCTGTATATGTATTTATAGACTAATAGTAGCTTTTATTTAATAAAGAAATATAGAATGGAATCTTTTTAGAGACAACTTAGGCTATTATGGACCACATAAGCTGTAGTTATAATGAGTAACATATCTTGTGTTATAACTTATAGCATATATGTTATCATGGGGGTTCCCTGGTGACGTAGTGGCTAGGCTCCGGAGCTCTCACTGCTGTGGTCTGGGTTCGATGCCCATTCAGAGAACCAACAACAGCAGCAAAAATGTTATCATATATTGCTTAAGATATAGTCTCATGGCAACTTTAAAAATTGATGTGTATGGTTACTTTCCTTATGGAAGCAAGAAGAAATTTCCTGAAAATCTTCCTTCTTGACCTCATGGGCAATACTGCAGAAATGGAGGTCTAAGTTGAGTAGGTGATATTCTGATTTATATAGCTACAGCTGGTGTCGAGGACAGTGACAGGATAGTGGAATCACTTCCCTGGATTTGTCATGCCTCCTTCCATTAATAGTCAGTCTGTTCTCCACTGTGTGCACCATTCTTGAAGTACCCCGTGTCTGATGGTAAACCAAGTATAAAATTCTGAGCTGGCTTCAAGGCTCCATGAATTGACTTTGCTAAACCTTCAACTCCATCTTCTCCCTTTTTTTGTTGTTCCTCAGTACATACCACCCTACATTCCTCTGCCAAGCCTGTGCTTAGAGTGCCTTCTGCTTTCCATGATGCCGTCTTCCTTTGGTCAATTCATACTGTCTTTCAAGGCCTGCCCCAGACATTATCTTCTACATTCATTCTGGAACTCTGCATTGTGACTCCCTTTCAGGCTGTTCTTAGGGCAGCAGCAAAATTTCAAGGAGTTACCAGAATGCTTTTGTATCAGTCAATGAGACTACAGAGAAAACTTCACTAAAGTTCCTGATTTTAGGATGATATGGGAGGAAAGAAGCCATCTCTTGTATTGAGAAGTAGTAGAAAGCCACAGGACCCACAGGTGTTCCATGAATAGAGAAGTGTCTTGGGTAGTACTTATACAAACAAACCAAAAAAAAAAAAAAAAAAAAAAAAGGACCAGTGTCCTCACTCCATCTCATGACTGGGTACCTCAAAGTCCTCCAATATATTTGACAAACCTGGAGAAAGTTAAAGAGGGGACTCAAAGGAGACTGATCTCTGCTATTTGCTGTTATGGGGGTGTAAAAATAGAAACTAAGTATTAATAGAGCAATTTTGAAAGATTCATTTCTTTAACCCTTGACGTTGTAGGCTAATGTTCTCATCCTACATTTCTGTTCAGAGGTGGAGACTTAGGTAGTAGCATCCCCTGACCTGTATGCTTCCTCCTCCTCCTCCACCCCTCACATCCCAATTAGTTCTTGCACCTTTTTGTGCTGATGGCAGCATTAGAATTCCCTGGGCTTCTTTTATTCATTATTTTAATTTTCAGAGATCTAAGTGATCGCTTTAAAATTCTAATACAGGGATCTTTCTCATGATAAAATTTTATATCTTCTCAATTCTATCTCCAAGCTGTACATCCAGGCACTAATTTATGCCATAACAGATATGAACCATGGACTTCAGTGTGAATGAATTGTCAACACAATTTTTCTGGGCGGTCGTAGTTGCACATTATACTGTCTCTCAGAATTTCTTGTTGCTAATAATATCAAGTGATTCTGAAAAGAATGGAACATTGAAACTATGGAACAAAAAAATAGATCTTGACACCAGAGTGAGAGGTTATTCCTTTGCCACACTTCTCTTCTAATGTCACAGAGACTTTAGGTCAAGTTTTCCTCTTAAAAGACACTTCCAAGCATTTTGACATAGGACAACATGAATGAACAAATTATACCACAAAGCCTTATTTTATCTTTTGAGTCTTAACATTTCAAGTTCAAAATGTTAAGTGCAAAATAGGAAGTCATAAACACCTTTAAATCAAGTGGCCTAGAAATTGATTTATTGATGACCATCCTTTTAGAATCCATTGAGCTCTGTTTATAGCAGATGAGCTAGAGAGGTGTTTCTGTCACTCATTGTCATCATATAAGATACAAAGTGAAAACTGGATTTTCTTGGATAAAATTATAAAGAAACTGACTTGAACCCAAATTATGTTTTAGGTAGTATAATTACATGGGAGCATTATTGAATTGTATTATGTGAAATATAAATTGTGTTTATATTTCACATAATATTGGCTTTTTAACATCATAGATAAGCTATTTTTCCATTTCTAGTGAAGAGGAGGTATGTAAATAGTATGTTCAGAAATCATTCGCATAAGGCTCTGGGTCACAGAGCTGCCTTGTAGCATAACCCATTTCATTGGGAAATTGTGGCCTGGCAGAACCATTGTGCACCAAGAGAAACTGTCAGCATTTTTCCAAAAGCCAGTGTCCCTTTTTCTGATTGTCTGTCCCTGTACCTTTAACCTATCTATTATTGTTTAGTCAGACTACCTGCATGAACAACACCTTTGAATATGAGCACTTCAGGAACTTTAATTATTAAATTTATTTCTTTGAGTCATTTTAAATGAAATTTATAAAATCTGAAAATATTTTCAACATTGTACTTCAATTTAGTATTGCATTTCTAGCCATTCAGGGGGAATAGGTTTGTTAAATGATCTGCTTCTTAGGATCCGATTATGATAGTGATCTCTGATGTATAAAGTTTCTTTTATTTTTGGTCTTTGAATCTAGATTAAATGAAAAGTGCATGTGGATGTGTTCATCAAATTCTGTTTGATTAGTAGACTTACTAGTTTTACTAGATCTGTGACTTAATCAGTACATCTGGAATCTGGATGTTTGGTAAATATTATTCTGAGTTTATTCTTTATGTGCTCTATCATTAGGAAATCTTTTATGAAGAATTATTCAAATGTACTTTGGAGGTAGTCTTTTACAGATATCACTAGATTAAATTTGGCATTCAAGATAAAATTATGGTTCTAGGTCGATACATTTGCTTTTTCCCATACCCATGCTTGGACTTCGGGTTAACTTTTGATTTACTCCATGATACACTTAAATGCATATAATAATTTTCCCTTCATTGTACACCTATCAGAGAGACTATGTTGATGATAGAGAGGAGTAAGAGAAACACATATTGTGTGAAAGTTTCATAGATTTAAGTTGTCCAGAACAGATAAATGTTTCAAAGACCAAAGTTATGCCTACCCCATGCCCTGAAATGTCTGCCTCCTATCTGATATGACCTTTACATGTTTAAAAAGCTGGATCATCACCTTCTTTTGTGTCTGTGTTAGTCAAGGCATAGAGTCCTTAAAGTCACTGAGAAAACAGTGGTCTGTCTCATAGCCTTCCCCTGACTACTGAATTAAAAGAAAATGTATTTAAGCTAAGTATAAATGACTGTCCTAACATTACCATCAAATAGCTTTGTATTTATTTCAGCATTTAAAATAATCCAACCATGTTTTTGTATTTTGGAAACAGAAGGTGGTAAACACACTCTTCTTACTTACTTTCTGACAAATAAGAAGATCTCCATAAGTATCATAATCCATGAGTTAAATACGGCCTCAACATTAAGACTGATGTCATTTTTAAGTGGCCATTTTTATGCATTTACAGGAGCTTGTCCATACTTAAAAGGTAAGGTTCAAAGAGGAGGGCTGTTACTCATGGCTGCACTGTACTCACCTTATGCCCCCATATATTAATGACAAGAGCATGTTGGAAAGAGGATTGACATCAGTTTATTTAGCAATGTTTGGAAAAGCCACATTAGAAATTTATTGAATTTGGGAGTCAAAGCCGCTCATAGGTTAAATGGTCATGTTACAGTCTGCCTAACTGCAGGTTGGAGGAAGTAATCTTTGCCACTGAGAGTGAGGAAGAAAGCAAGACATCTCCCAGATGGGATGCTAAAGAGATTTAAGCACCTGAATGAATATAACCCAACCGAGTGGTTACAAGACCTTAGCGTAGCCACACGTGGTTCACACAAGGAAAGACTCACTGGGGAGTTGATGGATTAAGTCTAATGACGAACTGGGAGTCAAGAGAGGAAGAAGCCAAAGAAGAGAGAAGAAAAATGTGAGACTAGAGGTCAGCACTAGCCAAGCCACGTAGAAGCAGGAATTTTTACACTTTGTTATTTATCCAAAGAAAATGTTAAAAATACAGATGCCAACACCCATCTTCTTATTCACTAAATCTGAACCTTTGGGATAAAATGGGTTCCAGATATCAGTATTTTTTAAAAAAAAAAAAACCCCATAGGTAATTTTGATTCACAGAAAAGTTTGTTAAAAACCAGTTTGGAGCTTCTAGAACTCTCAGGTTTACTAGCTGAGTTTTAAAGTACTTCTTTGAAGAAGCAAGCAGTGCTCTTCATGAACATATTCACAGTTGTCTAGCTAACACAATGTGGCTGCAAGGATTGCTGAGAGTAGGGGCAGTTTGTACACTATGTGGAAAAAGCTGCAAAAATGAAGGAAGTATGGGAATCACAATGAAGTGTCTTGCCTAGCTGTCAGTTACTAAGTCCTGCACTCCTTCCAAAGTTTGAGAATAAACTGAATTGGACTTCATAATCAGAAAATTAGTTTTGAGTATGTGTTCTGCACTAACTCATCGGTGACTTTAGAGAAATCATTTCACCATTTAAGCCTCATTTTTTTCCTCTTCTATTAACGGGATAAAAATTTCTGCCTTGATCATTAGGTGGGAGAAATACTTTGAAAATTCTAAATTCTAAATTTTCTAATGGAAGTTTAAGTGGGTCAGAATTTAAACCCTAAAATGTAGGTGTGCAAAACTCTAAATATTACTGAATTTTATGTAACTGAACTTGTTTTTGCATGGAAGACTTAAACTTGTGAGAATAAATAACTACTTTCTTACATTCCAGTATGTTCAGTGTGATAGAAAATTTCCTCACATTTATATGTTAGTGTCCTAGGCACTGTGTAATTCAAAATATAGTCACTTAGGGGAAACTTCTCAACTGTAAGGCTTTATTCCCCTTCTGTTCTCTACTCCTTTCAGGGGTGTGTTAAATGAGAGAAGCTTCCGGAGCAGTGTGGGCAGTTGGTCATGGGCTTTTCCTCTCTGAGTTATGTTCCCTAGCATTGCTAGTCTCTGCCACTGTTTGGCAGATTTCTATATCTGCTGGTTTGGAAAGAATTTTGTATCTGCTCTGATGTGGCTTGTCGCACCTTGTCATTGGAGCATTCATTACGCCACTCTGTGGCACCTGTTGTGGTGCATGAGCAAGGCTATGATTTTATTTTTATTTATTTATTTATTTATTTTTTGTTTGTTTTTTTCTTTGCTTTTTGGTATGTGGGTAGCTCCCTGACTGGGAATCGAACCCAGGCCTCAGCGCTGACAGCGCCAACGCCGAAGCCTTAAGCCACTACACCACCAGGGAACTCCCAAGGCTATGATTTTAGAATGGAAATTCTAGAATGAAAATATACAACATCTGATACAAAGCTGGTCATTGGAACACCAAAAGATTCTGAGAACCAAACCCTAATTCTGGTACATGATAGTAACACTAAATCTTTATGATAATAAGCACCAATTATCCCTGTTAAGATAATCACTCCTTTTGTCTTTTTGTCTACTGACGTGAAGAGTCCAAGAGAGCCAATGGAAACAAAAGTTTTACATTTAGTGTATGTTTTACACCTTACTGTATGTTTTGCAGGAATCATTTCCCTGTGGAAATTAAGACCTTTAGACCCATAGAGCATAAAGATACAGAAATGGGACACATAGATTCTCCAAATATGTCAATGGAGTAACAGTAAGCAAGGAAACTCTATTTCTACCCCTTCATTCTGGGACCCCATGTTTTACACCTGATGGGGAACCCAGCACCATATAATAATGGCTTTTACTTTTGGGTTTATATTATATTCTGAAGGAAGATCCCTTATCTTCGTAGGAGGTCATTTTTAAGGCAGTATCTCAGCTGTGCCTTTAGGAGGTTATTCCAACACACTATTAGGCCAGCAGTTTCTGGACTGTGTGGTATGTGGTAAGACCAGTGGGTCCTCTAGTTGTATGTCCACTGCTATATAGCCTTCACAATAAAGTGGGTCCTTTGATCCAGGGGCATATATTTCAGGATCCTAATAATTAAGACATTCTGTGAGCCCTGAGATATGGTGCATGCTGAACTGTAGTCAGGGGAAGGCAATTCCTTTCTTAAATTTGGATAAAGAGAAATTGCTTCTTTTTCAAGGGTGAAAGGGGTCCAGTGTAATGAACTCATAACCAATGCATGGTTTTCTTGTTAAAGGATGGTAGTGCAATGGGGACTCAGCATTAGCTTCCTTTGCTGGCATAGTGGATAAAATGATGTAGTGTCAATAGCTAGATTACCCTTGATGAGATGGAGGCCCATCAATATCTTCCATCTCTGACACATGATTATTCTGTCTACCAATCCATTGTGCAAGCACTGGGGTAATCAAGGACAAAGGCCCACTGATAACTATTTGATGACTCGTCTTGGTCGTCTAATTATTTAGTCCCTCTTCTGCAATGGGTGCCCTATGGTAGGTAACAAAGTATGATACAAATATTCCGTGCTGCTCTGATTGCTCTCATTCAACAGATCAAAGAAGCAGTGTTATGGTTGCATCAGATCCTCAGTATATACATTCCATTTATATATTGAGGAACCAGAAGAATGAGCATCAAATGAGTCTGTGGATCCTTGGGACACCCTACATATTGAACCTAGGTCAGGACTTTATTGCTTGGTATCCACCCACATGCACATAGTCTGAGAGGGGAATCAGAATGTTTTCTACCCTGGCATTTGGATCAGTTCACACTCAGCCATCCTCAAAATGTCTGTAAATTCCTTTCTCGAATGTACAGTTACTGAGCTAAATAGTTGTAGATCCCATTAGAAACACACCGTATCTGTCAGCCATAAAACTCTGAGAGCTAGGACCCCTGGCTATTTCAACCTTACTGTCCATTATGGTAATTACATCTACTTTTCCACTGATGCTTAAAGTCTGCCACCTGGATTCTTTCATACCTATTGTAATGAGTAAGGCTGTTCTATAAAAGCATCTTCTACCACCAATTTCATCCAGCCTTCAGAAGACAGCCATTATGAACTTCTTGACAGTATGGGTGACCTCCCTACCAATTCACTGGCCTCAGTAAATGCAGTGTCTCCTAGACCTGCCTGAAGATATTCAACTAGTATTCTTTTTTCTTTTTTAGTTTTATATATTAGATGCATACTAGCATGCCTCCTTTTCTGAGCCTTTTGTTTTCTTCTTTCATACTGTATCAGGTGAGTTCTAGCCTTTTCACTTCATATAACATGACCCCTCTCCTTTGTTTAAATGAGACTTTGTATTTCAGAGTAATTTAAGGTTGACTGCAAAGTTAATAGGGAGGTCCAGATATTTTCAATATATCCCATGATCATACATGCATAGCCTCCCCTATTATCAGCATTCCACACCAGAGTCCATAGTTGACATTAAGACATTACAGTCCACTCTTGGTGCTGTACATTCTATGGGTTTGGATAGATATATAATGACATATATACACCATTATATGTAGTGTCACTGCCCTAAAAACCCTCTGTGCTCTGCCTATTCATCTTCCACACCTGTTGGCAACCAATGTCTCCATAAGTATTAACTTTCTGAGAATTTCATGTAGTTGGAATCGTACAGTATGTAGCCCTTTCAGATTGGCTTTTTTAACTTAACAGTCTGCATTTGTGGTTCTGCCATGTTTTTTTTTTTTTTTTTTTTTTTTTTTTTTTTTTTTTTTTTTTTTTTTTTTTTTTTTTTTTTTTTTTTTTTTTTTTTTTTTTTTTTTTTTTTTTTTTTTTTTTTTTTTTTTTTTTTTTTTTTTTTTTTTTTTTTTTTTTTTTTTTGAGACTTAATTGCTCTTTTCTTTTTTCGGAATAATCTATTGTCTAGGTGTACCATAGTGTATCTATTCATTTACCTACTGAAGGACGTCTTGGTTGCCTTCATGTTATGGCAGTTGTGAATAAAGCTAGTGTAAGCATCTCTGTGTAGGTTTTTATGTGTACATAAGTTTTCAGCTTTTTTGGGTAAATAACCAAGGAGTGTGATTGCTGGATAGTATAGTAAGAATAAGTTTAACTTTGTTAAGGATAAAAAAAAAAGAAAAGAAAGACAACCACAAACACAAACCAAAGCCAAAATGTCTTTGAAGGTGGCTGTATCATTTTCATTCCCACCAGCAATTAATGAGAGTTTCTGTTGCTCCACATTCTTGTCAGCATTTGGTGTTTTCAGTGTTCCCAAGGTTAACCATTGTAAGAGGTGTATAGTAGATTGTTTTAATTTGCATTTTTCTTATGACATGTGATGTGGAATATCTTTTCACATTTATATTTGCCACCTGTATATCTTCTCTCGTAAGGTATCTTTTAAAGTCTTTGGCTCATTTTAAAATCAGGTTGTTTTTTTTGTTTTTTTTTTTTTTACAGTTGAGCTTTAGGAGTTCTTTTTATATGAGTATTTTGTATAGCAGTTCCTTATGAAATGTGTCTTTTGCAAATATTTTCTCCCAGTCTGTGGCTTATCTTCTCATTTCTTTGACATTGCCTTTCACAAAGCAGAAGTTTTGATTTTAATGAATGTTTGCTTATCAATTATTTCATTTGTGAATTGTGCTTTTGGTGTTACATATAAAAAGTCATTGCTATACCCAAGATCATCTAGGCTTTCTCCTATGTTATTATCTAGGAGTTTTATAGTTTGGTATTCTACATTTGGGGCTGTGATCTATTTTGAGCTATTTTTGTGAAAGGTGTTATGTTCATATCTAGATTGATTTTCTGTATGTGGATGTCCAGTTTTTCCTATACCATTTGTTGAAAAAAATCTCTGCTCCATTGTATTATGGCACCTTTGTGAAAGATCAGTGGACTGTATTTATATCTATGGATTTATTTCTGGGCTCTTTATTTAATTGCATTGGCCTATTTGTCTATTCTTTTGCCAATACCACATTGTCTTGATTATTGTAGCTATATAGCAAGTCTTGAAGTTGGATAGTGATAATCCTTCAATTTGGACTTCTTCTATACTGTGTTGACTACTCTGAGTTTTCATCTCTCCATATAAACTTTAAAATTAATTTATTGATATCCACAAAATAACTTGCTGAGATTTTGATTAGGATTGCACTGAATGGGTAGATCAAGTTGGAAAGAACTGAGACCTTGACAATATTGGGTCTTCTTACTCTACTTGTGAACATGGAATATCTCTTCATTTACTTAGTTCTTCGATTTTGGTCACCAGAATTTTGTGGTTGTCCTCATACAGATCTTGTACATATTTTGTTAGCCTTATATATAACTATTTCATTTTGACATGCTAGTATAAATACTATTTGGTTTTTAATTTCAAATTCCACTTGGTCACTCCTGGTATATATAATAGCAAAGCAATTGCTTTTCATATATTAATCCTATATCCTGCAATGCCCCGTGACCAGCATGGGGAGAATGGAACTGGAGGGGAGGTGACTGGGAATTTAGAAAAAAACACAGACACACACACATTGACGTAACAGATAGCAAAGCTGGGACCTGGTGGTCCCTGTGCTCTGATGGAGACACAGAGACCCTTCAGGTCTGCAGGGGGTTTATTTTATATCCCCAAAACAACAGGGGGTGTCACTTCTTAATTGCAAAACAGTGTTGCTGACCCCCGTCCTTTCGTCATGTTTAGGATTCCTCTGCCTCCCTGGCCATGATGCTTCCCTCCTTCCCCTTAGCCAGCCAGAAACCTCATCCTGAGCCGTGTCCTTGTTCACCGTGTTCTGGGCAGCATTGCAAGACCCCCGAACCTCAGATTCCAAGTACACAGGCAGCCTTGCTAAACCCATTTTTCCCCAATAGACCTGGCCTCTGGCTCAAACGCTGCCCACACTGCAATCTTGCTATAATACCTTATTAGTTCTAGAATGGTTTATATCAGTTCTTTCAGATTTTCTACATATGTAATCATGTTGTTTGAAAACAAAGTTTTATTTTTTCCCAATCTGTATACTTTATATTGTCCTTTTCCATTAGCTAGCATCCTATTGGTTTTTACAAGTCTGCAAGAGCCATTCAAGCTGTATATTGGGTTGAGATCCAGGGGTCTTTACTAGGATGTTAAATCCTGAGTCAGAGGAAGTTCTCAACAAATCAGCAGACTTTTCCTTATCTGGCTTCATATTCTAACTATTCCTCTTCCCCAACACAAGACCTTCAAGAGTCACTACAGTGCCTAGTTTTCTAGTTTATGCTAATATGTGTTATGTCCTGAAGGTCATGAAATGTATAATATCTTTTCTTCTTTAACAGAATAGCTTTCCCCAGTTGGGTCATCCTTGCCTTTGGTTTTTGGTTTGGTGTCTGGAGTGAAAGATTTTTAAGACAATAGCATTTTCCTGCAAAGTTTCTATCTTGAGACAACTGCCTAGTCTTTAAACATGGGGTATGGGGAGAGTTTGTTCTATCCTCTAACAGGGCCAGTGCATCTGTGGGTACTAAGGAGTATGTGTACATATCTGGCAGATATTCTTATTCCAAGTCTGAGGCTCCCCACTGTTTCTCTATTGGGCACTTGATTTTGGAGTAGAAAACATGCCAGCTTGCAAATTTATTCTTCTCTGAAGTTCTGCTACTTTAAAGTTAAATCCTGTACCTGGCTATAAGTTTGGTTTCTACTCTAGCATAAGGTTTTTTACTTTTATTTTTTATGTTTTTAATACTGCCTTGAAGTCTCTCTGATGTTCACATTTTACTATAAGTTAGTAATCCGTTAATTCTGGACTGTCATTTTCTCTCTACAATGCATCACCATCACTAGCCACAACCAACTAATTTCCATGTCCTTGTAAAGTACTGTTTATATTATACGTCTCAAATGCCAAGTATATTGCAAAAGCCAGTACATCCCCTTTTACTTGCAGCAATTCCCAGGTTCATACACAATAGCAACATAATTGTAGCATGCCAGGCCTTATCAACACTCCACCTACCACTGAGATGTGATTCTCATTGATATTTGGCCTGTATGTGATTCAACTCTAGAATCCCGTCCATAGAGTCTACTTTGTAAGTCTACTTCAGCTACCAACTCTCTTAGGGTAGGATTCTGAGAAACAGATCCTGAACTAAGGATTGGTGTGCAAGTGATTTACTTAAAAATTTTCCTTGAAGGCAAGGGAAGTAAAAGCAAAAATAAATGAATGGGACTATATCAAACTAAAAAGCTTCTGCACAGCAAAAGAAACCATCAACAAGGCAAAGAGACAGCCAACTGAGTGGGAGAAAATATTTGCAAATAATGCATCAGATAAGGGTCTAATATCTAAAATATATAAAGAACTAATAAGGCTTAATAACAAAAAAACAAACAACACAATTATAAACTGGGCAGAAGAACTAAACAGACACTTCTCCCACCAAGAAATACAAATGGCCAGCAGCCATATGAAAAAATGCTCATCCTCATTAGCTCTCAGGGAAATGCAAATCAAAACCACAATGAGGTACCACCTCACACCTGTGAGAATGGCTGTTATCAACAAGACAAGGAATAACAAGTGCTGGAGAGGATGTGGGGAAAAAGGAACTCCGGTACACTGCTGTTGGGAATGAAAATTAGTACAACCACTGTGGAAGGCAGTGTGGATATTCCTCCAAAAACTGGGAATGGAGTTCCCATTTGACCCAGCAATCTGTCTCCTGGGGGTCTACCCAAAAAACCTAAAAACCTTTGTCCACAAAGACTTATGTCCCCCAATGTTCATTGCAGCACTGTTCACAGTGGACATAACATGGAAACAAACAAAGTGCCCTGCGACAGATGACTCTCTTGGCATGATGATCTCCAGGTCCATCCATTTCGTTGCCTCACACCTGTTAGAATGGCTGTTATCAAGACAAGGAACAACAAGTGCTGGAGAGGATGTGGAGAGAAAGGAACTCTGGTACACTGCTGGTGGGAGTGCAAACTGGTACAACCACTGTGGAAGGCAGTGTGGGGGTTCCTCAGAAAATTGGGAATGGAGCTACCATGTGACCCAGCAATCCCCCTTCTGGGGATCTACCCAAAGAACTTGAAAACCTTTGTCCGCAAAGACTTATGTACCCCAATGTTCATTGCAGCGCTGTTCA
>PVJL010000100.1:0-112775 GCA_004026885.1 Lyroderma lyra | reverse complement strand
GTGGATGGACCTAGAGATCATCATGCTTAGTGAAATAAGCCAGACAGAAAAAACAAGGAACTGTATGACTTCACTCATATGCGGAATATAAAACTGAAAGCAACAAAGAGAAAAGAAATGAACAAACAAACAAATAACCCATGGACACAATCAATAGTTCAATGTTTATTTGGGGACGAGTGGGTTAGGGAGGGGAGAAAGGGGAGGGGGTGGGAGAGGAGGGGGGGGAAGCTAAATATAAGGTGATGGAAAGAGAAGTCACATTAGGTGGTGAACTTATTATACAACAAGCTGACAATGCACTGTAGAATTGTATGCCTGAAACCTACGTAATCCTTGCTAACAGATGTCACCCCAATAAGTCTAACAATAAAAATGAATTAAAAAAAATTTTCCCTGTAAAGAGCAATAAGAGGTTGGGAGAATTAAAATATGCAAGGGGAATCATGTAAGACAGGTTGCAGTTTTGGGTGAAGTGGAGCACTCAGCCCGATCTCATGAGGCATGTACATTTTACCTTGGAGGCAACAGCACTGAACTTTTGTATTTCTCCACTGGCTATCATCATTGGTTCCTAGTCATCCTGAAGGGATTGTAAACTTCTAGGCACTTCGGGCTGTCCACTGGAGCTATCTGAAGGACAAATGGGCACTAACTGCAACATAGCACATACACTCTGGGATAGGCACAGTGGTAGAAGGAATCTGAGAGAGTCTGAGTGTGGCACAAAGAAAATCAACTGCATGTGTTCTGAGAGACTTGCAGTAGCCCAGAGAAGCAAGGTATCAGCACACAATATTTTCATTTTATTTTTATTTATTTATTTATTTTTTTAGCGCACAATATTTTTAGACTCCCCTAAACCAATCTGGATAGTCCTATGATTTCCACACCCCTTGATATTCAACCCTGAGTTTGGAGAGGGAGAATAGTCAGACAGTATCAGTTTTATCGCACCCTTTGCCCTTCTCTTACTCTTCTCCAGTTTATCCTAACACCAGAAGGTCTTTTTCATTTCTTTTTAGGGAACTGTCCTTGTAGCATAGCTTTGTTCTTCCTTGTTCTGTGAATTACAGAAGAAATTCTGTGATCTTAAATCCCCCAAGCGTGACATCATATTTTCAAAAAACCTATCTTGGTATTTTAGAAAATAATTTTCTCTTTCAATAAAGCCTAGCTCCAGCATAATAAAAAATGCTTGTTTCAACTTGATGCCTCATATTGGCCAAAAAATTCTATTTTGAAACTTTGAAGCTAAGTAATGACTCTCCTGAACTTGACTGGATACTGCTGCCCCCTGAAGCCATTGATGCCACTGATTCGAAAGGTAGTGTTGCCACAAGGGCAACTGTGATCTACATTGGTTTGCTGGCTCAATAATGTTCTCCCTGTCAAACAAGTTATTGTAATAATATTATGAACATTTATGATTCTTCTGCACAGTAACATTTTCATAATTCTGCTCATGCTGTTTAGATTTTTTTCTGCTCAGTCAAGTAGCACAAGTTGTCATCTCTTCTCTTTCTTTTCTTGTTTGCCTTCAGTATCTCTCATGAGTCATACCCTCCCAACTTAGCTTTTATTCCCCTAATTTAGGTAGATCTGGGAAATCAGATGCAGAAGCTGGTCAAAATTGTAGGTTTAAGAGTTTTCACAATTTATATAGAAGACTAAGTCTTCATCTGTGGCATCACATTAATGACATATGACAGAAACTCTAGGTACTTGGACCTCTGTGTGTGTGTGTGTGTGTGTTTTCATTTCTCTATGTGCTTTTTAATAAATGATTGTTTTGAAGTTGCTAGATATATGACCTCTTATATGTGGAAAAGTCTGTTCTCTACAAAATGATGTTACCAATTATTAAGTCTTTTCAATTTTTCATGAATTAAAGAAATTTGGACATGGAACATTTTGTAACTTTTCAGTCCAGTCTCCATTCAGAGGCCCAGCTTACTATAGTCCTACAGATTTGCCTACACTTTGAGACAGAAGAAAAGATCTGTTTTAATTGCTGGGGGAGAGGCCAAGTTGAGATGAAGAAAAAGAGAATATATAAGCCACATACATGGGCAAACCAATGGGGCAATCAAATTAACAGGCCATGTGTGAGGCTAATTGCAGATGTGGAATCTATGGCTTTCAGTTATCCAAACCACACTGACACATCTGGTGTTCTGAGTGTGTAGCATCATCACTGGTTTTCAATCTGGAGGGTTGCTCAGTTTCCTCAATGTTTTTCTTCAGAAGAATTTTTTAATATCCCATGGAAAGTTCTCCATCAAAGGTTATATCGTGAGGTGGATATTCTTTCCCTATTCATATAAGTGAAATCATTGATATTATTTTGAATTGATTTCACTAATGTTGCATTCCTGCTGCATATATAGGTTTCAAGAAAACCAGGGTAAGTTTAGCTAGTTCTATGACTTTCAGTAGTTGTGGTAGTGGGTGCTGGATTGGTGGAATAGAGGTCAGTTTGGAGATATGTGGGAAGACAGAGGTCTTTTACTTCTCTGGATTAGAGCTCCCAAGACCTTGTGGTAGTCCTGTGATACTGGTGGCAGGAATTTTCCGAGGCTATTCTTGAATGACAGACCTCTCCTTCTGCTATAAACTGTCTAATGGTGAGTTCCCCCAAGTTGCTAATTTCACTGTTGAATGGTTGGCCACGGTTGTCAGAAAACATTTTCCTGTAGTGAGCCAGAATCAGTCCCTTTACCTCTCTCTGTTGCTTTTATTTCTCATCTTTGTCTCCAGTTAGGGGCTGGCGCAGCCAAGGATCAATTTATTCTCCTCAGTCCTTCAAGTACTTGATAAGTTTACAATGTGCTTGTTAACATATATGAAAAAATTAAAAAATGCAGTGAGTCTAGCTGAGTTTATTCCTTTTGAGCTCCAGCAAGTGTTGTTTTTTTGTTGTTGTTGTTTTTTTTTTTTTTTTTTTTTTTTTTTTTTTTTTTTTTTTTTTTTTTTTTTTGTACAATCTTGTGCTGTATTACAAAGACTCAGGGTGGTGTATCCAGAGCAGATTTTGTGCCCATAAAGCGTAGTCATAAAGAACTATGTGCCCTTTGTCATTAACTTTTGACGTGATATGTCCCTGTCATCTCAATCCTTTTTTGCAAATATGGGTCCCAGGCCCCAGAGAGAAGGTGGCATGTGCTGCAAGCTTCCTGTTTTATTATTTACAGTTAGTTCCCCGTAGTGCTGGAAGCTGCACAGGAAGAAGAGAATATTGATGTTCTTAGAAAGTTTTTCATGGCTCAGCTCAGGATCTTGCAAAACAAAATCCCAGGGCTAAACACATTTTAATGGAAAAGCTTAGCATTCAACTAAGAGGGATGGTTGAAACTGATAGTCTGGAATGTTAATATGTACACATTAACTAAGGTATTTATTTTGCTTATATTTTAGAACAAAAGACTCCTTCATGGTTATTCATTTAAAGGAGTATACAGTTAGGAAGTCCTTTATTTTCAGAGAAGAATTAATGCAGTGATAATGTACCTGCCTATTACATTACTGAGAGGAAGTACAGATTAGTGGAATTCTGTTATTTCATAACTTGTTTGCTTTACTAGGTCAGAAGAAACATTTACGTGAATCCTGCAAATTACCACAGAGAAGTTGGGATCTGAAGGCATTAAATGTAAGTAGATAGTATGACATTCATTTTGTGGCACACATGTGACATGAGGTTGATTATCACATTGTAGATTTGAACCTGCTAACCGTGGATCTTGCTAAGTGGTGAGATCTGAGTGGACAAGTGTAAAATGCTGTAAGTACAGAAACAGTTGGATTGTCTGCTGACTTTACTGATGTAATGATATGCATGCTAATGCATATGACACTTTGGTCACCTAAAGAGCCAACCGAATTCTGTTTCTTGACAGAGCCATGCAGTTTAAAGCTAACGAACAATTTCAAAGCTTTTTAAAGTGTCTTAGACTTGAGATTCCTCTTGCAACTTCTTTTTCTTTGTATTTGTCCCATCCCAGCTCCCACTTCGTCCTTTTTTTCCTTTTCCTTTTCCTTTTTCTAAAATTTTGGAATTTTCCATTTGAAAGGTCAGAGCAATTATAGGAAGTTATTTTTCTACAGAGATGCTTAGCCTCACCCTGCAGTGCTGTCCTCACAAGTCAGAAATCTCATGCTTCTGATTTCTTTTCAAGAAAGATGTTACTATTAGGGACTGAAATGAATTTTAGTTCTTTTATTTTTATTTATTTATGTTTTAGATACATGAATTTTGATACATAACATTTTTAATAATTATTTTTTACATTTATTTTATTAAATTTGTTGAGGTGACATTGGTTAGTAAAAATTACACAGTTCCAGGTATACAGTTCTTCATCATCTACGTGCTGCATTATGTGTTTATTACCCAGAGTCAGTTCTCTTTCCATCACCATGTATTTGACGCCCCCTCCCTCCTTTCTCACTCCCTTCCCCTTTCGCAACTACTAAACTATTGTCTGTGTCCAAAAATTTTTTTTTCTCTTTTGATTGTTCGCTTATTCTCTTCTTTACATTGCACATATAAGTGAGATCATGTGGTATGTATGCCCATATAGGTACATAATTAGCCCAACCACAAGACAAGCCTTAAGAGGAAACTAGCACCCACATAATTTCTGATGCCAAGTGTATAATTTGGATTACTTGGAAAGCAGTTAAAACAAGTATTTTAAGAGTCAAGACAGGAGTTTTTTTCTAGTGCTATTGAACAAAAAGTCATATTCATTCATATATATGTTTTTGGAAGAGTAAGTTAGGCTATGTCTCCTTTACATTCCTTGTCTCCAAGTGTCAGGTGCTGAGGAATCTCCTCTTTTGTATAGCATGTGGCCGGGCTGCCACCTGTGCATTTGGATTGCCTCCTTCAGTCCTTTGCCATCCGTTTAAGCTTTCTAGCTCTCACTGAGTGCAATAGCCTCCCCTCCGGGGTTGGCTCTCTCCTTTGCATCACCACTCTCTCTTAGTGCCAGGGATCCTGAGCTTACCTACCTGCATCAGAATTGATACACTTCTGAGCTTGATGGGAACAGTGCTCTCTGGGGGCATATTAGAGCCGTTTCAGCTGGGCAAGTAGAGAAAAATAAATACCACTTAAAGAGTAGTAAAAAGGTTGGCTTTCATGTCTATTTGGAGTTTTATGTTGGAGGAAAATATTTATTATGGGGGTAACCAGGTGTGGAGATGGGCTAGGGGTCAAGCATACAGTGCATGAGCCTGGATTTGCTCGTCCAGCATCACTCAAAACATGAGGAAAACAAAGATGACTTCAAGTAAAGGTTCTAATCTCTGGATGACATCTTTCTTGTTACTGAAAGAGGCATTTCCAGAATGCCAGCGTGTTGAAAACAGCATTACAGGGAGGAGGTGAACCAAGGACAAAGGTTGTGAGGATTTTTTACCTGCACATGTGTAGCCTGGACAGAGTCTCTCGCTGGCTCAGGAGGAGAAGGCAGTGCAATCAAGCCTGCCAAGACAATAACAGCTTTTCCAAGACTGTGATCTGTTAGATAAACAATGTTCCTTCTGCTCCCCATTCCATCAGTCCTCTGCTGGCTCTGACTTATTTTTGTGTGTGTTTTAGAATATAAAGGTTTTTTTTTTTTTTTTTTTATTAACCACAATGTAGTGGGAACTATTCATTTAATTGATCACCTTCCACCATACAGATTTCTAAAGCAGTAAAGGAGTGGAAGGAGCAAAGAGCTAAGATAGATTAGCAGAGGAACTGCATTTGCTGAAATCAGTCAGTGCATAAGATAATTGCTTTTTAAAGCAACATCCATTTTTAAATTAGGAAAAAAAAACCTGATAGAAAGGTTGACGTTAAAGGTTGTCTTCAGGATAACTAATTTCCCCCCACTTTTGAAGTTTAAGGGTACCATGTTTTCATCATCTTAAGACTTGCCACAACACACTTGTCTTTCAGTTGGAGTATGAGTGGGAGGGAGAGGAAGGGGGAAGGGGAGGGGGAGGCGGGCCCGTACCTAGTACCTCACTTGGCATGCATTAGTGTGTAACTTTCTCCTTTTGGATTCTTGCTACCTTTGCATAGACAGTCTATTCTAGTTGCTTTATAATTATATGAAGGCAAGTAAATAAAGTCTGTTTTAGTTGTGATGCTCACTTCCTGTCTCCCTTTTCTTCTCATCCCCTCAACATCGAGCAATAAAATTGAACTTCTTTAGATTGTAAAGCATTTACACTGCCATTGCTACAGAAAATGAATACTGAAAATGAAATATGTTCAACTTAATAAAGATCAGTTTGCTGCCTCAAATGAGTGAGGAGCAAAATAGTGGAGTTAACTTCATTTTATATTTTGAATATCTTTAGTGAATATTTTAAAAATAAATAGAGTATACAGGGCTTATTTGCTTTTTAGTACCCAAGGGATTCTGGGCTTTTTAAAGCTCTCTGTATGTGTGAGTATTAATGACATTCTTAATGCCAACAGGATAAACCGTTTTAAGGTCCGTGATACCCTACTTTTCTATTTGTGAGCCATTTAGCCATGCATACAATGAGTTAAAGATCCAGCTATAAACCATCTACCTAAATAGGGTATTTGTATACTCGGTTCACAATTACACTAAATAAATCTTTATTTCTCTTTTTTATAATGATGTGACATTTATGTTTTTGTTAAGGAGGATGATTTCTATTTCCTTTAAAATTAGAGTGCATCAAGAAAAGGAAAATGAAAATTCCTACTTTATCAAAATACTAATGTGAGAACAGGACTTCATTTCATAAAAAGTGGTAAGGGGGAGACAGTATGCTTAGCTAAAAGTTGACTGTATAATCATAGTATTTAAGTACAACTTGACAAATGCCATGGAAATACACAAAACCTTTTTGGTAAAAGCTCTTTGCTAGAAAAGTGTTGCCTAGCTCTGCATTTTTTATTTTTTCTGTCTTTTCAGTGTCAAGGTCTTTAAGAATATATGTAATGCCTAAGTTTCATTTCCTACACAACTTTGATCTCTGTAACCTATTATTTCATTGTCCTCTAACTTCTAATTGCTCTTATCCTTCATGTGCATTATATTAAGCATGTTTGTTAACTGAGTACCTGTTATGTGTTAGGCATTTCTTTAGGCTTCCAGATCCTTGATCTTGCCTGTAGGGAGCAGATTTAATAAAGAAGATGGGCTTTGAGTTGAATTCATCGTGGGCATTTTCTTCATGAATTCTGTAACCAGTCATCTTCATGCCTGTAAGCTTAAGCACTAGTACCAGGAAGTAGGTGCTCATTCAGAATAAACTTGATGACTAAGGTTACTATGAATGAGTAAACAATTTAGCTTGTTATGTATTTTGTAATAATGAAGGGTAAATACAAAAATAATTTAGCATAAAACATGCGTTCCATTATTTAAGATTGCATTTGGTTATATTCTTCTTGTCCTCAATTCATTCTTTTATTTGTTACTAGCCATTATTTATTAACCTCACTCTGTATTTGGCACGGTCTTTGAAACTGTAGGACACCCCCTACACAACACACATACACCCACACAAACACTGTATATCATTCAGGTATTTTGTGTCCAATTGGATAATGAGTTATACACACATAAACTGTGAAGTAATAAAGCAGTGATATAACGGAAGTAAAAGGCTTATAGTTAAGACTTCCCTAAGTAGTACAGGCAGTAAGTTGTTAGAGTTTATAATAACAGGTCATCACTGGAATCAAATGGGCAAAGTTTCGTGGAAGTTCCAGAGCTTGAGGTGGGTCTGAAAGGATAGGTGGAACTTGGAGACTAATAACAATACCATCAGTGTGTGTAACTCTTTAGCATTTATCGTTTTCAGTCAGTGTCTGTTTTAATCTTCTCCTGTGTGCTATGAATAAAATGCTCCCATCTCCATTTTATGTATCACAGAACTCACACTAGACTTAAAGGAACTTGATCTGTGCCATAGGGAAACTTGAACCAAGACTCACAGAAAAGTATCGTTTCTGTTAAATATTCTAGGCCAGCGTTTACCAAACTATGCTAGTGAGATATATCTGGCTTGCCATTTGTTTTGGTAAATACAGTTTTATTGGGACAGTGTCACACCTGTTCATTTATGTATTGAGTGGCTACTTTTGCACTAAAATAGCAGAGTTGAGTAGTTGAGACAGAGATCATACGGCTGCAAATCCTAAAATATTTACCACCTAGACATTCTTTACACAAGAATGTCTACCACTTCTCTCTTTACTGAAAAAGTCCACCGACCCCTGTTCTAGATATAAAACAAAAGGAAAAACAAATATCATATAAAATGAGGCTTCTTAAATTTTCAGAATTATTTGTTACAGTACTTCTATAACCAAAGTCTTCTGTAAAGGGAAGACCACCACTTCATGTGTGGTAGGAGCAACAACAGCAAATATGTCTATGTATGTACATAGATATACGTATTCATACATATAGGTAATTATGATTACATATAACATAAGTACACAAACGTAATTGTGTATGTGTGTATATATGTAATTCTCTAGCAACATCTCTGAAAGTAGGAGGATAATGAAGCACTTTAGATTTACCCTGTAGGAAAGGCAATCCTGTATTAAGGAGACCCATGGTTTCCTTCCACATTAAAAATATCAATTGTATCATCCATCCATGTCAGATTATTGAAATTTTTACATATTCTTGGTTCTCATGTTATAAAGATACTGCTTTATTCAAATTTATAAATCACACGAGGGAAATACAGTCAAGAAAAAGGCTGGTATCATGGCCTCATTCAATTAAACATTCTGGATGGCATGATTGCTTTAGGTTTGAAAATGCAACAACATCTCAGTAGAGATTAAAAACATAAAGGAATGTGTTCAGGTAATTGCTTATTAAATTTTGAAACCCCAATGACAATAACAAGTTTAAATTGATTGCTCAATATGTTTAAACTAGCTGATGCTGAATGTACAACCAACCTGCACCAGTGAGGCCTGGAAGTAAACCTTATTGAATAGCTCAGAACAGCAGTACCTTTTGCCTCTGGGGGCTGGGAGAGAATTCAATAAGCCTGGCTGAGATAGTCTAAATTAAATTGGTTAGTAGCGAGTGCACCTGTTTTTAGCATGTAGTGACCCTGAGCTCAGAAGGTTTCAAATCTGTTATGAGTCTTAGCAATAGCAAGACAAAGACACGAATATTCTTGCCTTTCAATGTCATTTAGTGTTTTTCCCCAGGAACCTCTCCTGGTTCTCCTTCCTTTACCACTCATTCATCCATTGGAAATCTTCAGCAGTTTAATTATGGAATGAATTGCTCTGGTCTTCTGAAAGGCCTCATCAGCATACATATTTCCTATAGAAAGGGCCTTGTAAGTCATTATTAGGAAGCGTTCCATAAATACTCTGATTAGCCTATATTTAGGGAATGCCTATCTCAACATTAATACAAGATAAGACCAGTTAACTAAAACTTTTAAAATTAAGACTCTTCTGCAATCATATCTTTATTATGGATTCTACATATTCTCTACTCTGCAATTATAGAAATATTTACTGTCTGACAATTTTTATCTGTACTCTGAGAAATGCCGTGAAAAAATACATATTCAGATAATTTCTTACACTACTTTTAGCTATAGCTATAGTACCATACACTATTTAGTGATGTACAATAGTGATCTGGAGACCTTTGTTCACATATGTAAACACTAATCACATTATATTAACTATAAACTACAAGCTAAACTATGGAAGTGAAAATGTGTTTTTAACATAAGTGAAAATAAGAGCTGATCATCTCCATCTATTTAAGTCAGAAAATTCAGTTACCCAAAGCATCCACTCTTCTTGGTTAAACTGGGGCTGAGTACCTTGCACGTTTTCTTTTTTTACTACTGGAGACACTGGAAATTGAACTGTGATACGTAGAGAAGGCTGCTCTGGGTACAGTCTCTGTGATGAGTAAGTTTATTGTGTACACTTGGAGACTCTGAGAAACTGAAGAGCAGAAACATATCAAAGGCAGAAAGAACGAGGGTAAGAGTGGGCTGGAGAACAGTTGTTTGGGTGAAAGGAAAATGGAAAAGTAATGGGTGCTCCCAACAGGAGAACTGTGATACATACAAAATGTCTAAAAAGAGTTTGAATAAAAACTAGCCTTGCTAGAATCTCTTTTGATGATCCAGCACCTGTGTGACCACATTTGAGCTGAGAAATTTTTTAAAAAATTCATTTTTATTGTTAGACTTATTGGGGTGACATCTGTTAGCAAGGATTACATAGGTTTCAGGCATACAATTCTACAGTGCATTGTCAGCTTGTTGAGAATTCTTAAGGATCAAATGATCCTGGGTGAAAAGTGTTTTAGCTTTACCACCTTTCTTGCAGACATATTTTGGCCCTTTTCAATATAATTGATGAGTTCTTCTGATTTTTGCCTACACACGAGTTGCTGTCATGATTCTCCACAGATATCTGTTACGTACTGTTATTAGTTAAATAGGCTACTTGTGCTACAGTAACTAACAATTCCCCAGAAATCTAAGAGATGAAATCAAAGTTTTTTTATTTTATGTCTATTGTTTTCTCTTAGGTCTAGCGTAGGACTATTGGGTGCTCTGTTTCATATAGTTGGTACCCTAGGACCCAGGCTCGTAGAATGGCATTTATCTGGACCTTTTTGGAAAACCATAGCAAAAGGAAAGAGAGATGGTGAACTGCACTCTGCCTCTTAAAGCATTTACCTGGAGAAAAGGTCACTTCTGCTCACGTTTCATTAGTTGCAACTAGTCATATGGTCATGCCAAATACAAAGGAGTTGTTACGCACAATTCTCCTTTGTGCTGAAGAAAACTAGAAATATTTGATAGAGAGAGTATACTGTAATTAACTATAACATTTATTATATATAAGGCACTAGGAAGAGGGATCTTCCTTTACAGGTCTTATGACTTGTATGAGGTGATGGAAATTATATGCACATGCAAGTTGACCAAATTAGTGAAATAGGGACATCTCCAAGAATTTCTAAGGGGTGCTACAATGATGTGATTAAGGTTTGAACATTGGCTTTTTCACTAATAACCTCCAACAATGGACAAGTGACTTGATCATAATAACATACATAGTGGAATGTATAGTGGAATCTATATAGTGGAGTGACTGATAATGGTTTCCTTATGGCGGGCCTGGGCAGACTTTTTCAAGGCAAGGGCTACTTCTAATTTTCTACACTTGTCATGGTTCACTAGCTATTTTATTATTCAGGCAGTCACTCCCAAGTTGCTTGGTGGTCCATTAGTGTACTGCAATTGACATCTTGCCCAGCCCTGCCATATAAGTGTTTATATGAGATTATGTATATAAAATGCTTAGATAATGTTATTGAGTGTGAATGGGAGCCAGACTCTTGGTTCATATTCTTGTCCCTGAGGGTCTGGTGTAACAGGAGAGGCTTTGCAGAATAAGATGAGTTGAGCTTATCGTTGAAGGCATGACCAAATTTATTTAGCAAAACAAATTGAGGAGAAACTAAGCCGAGTTCAAATCAGGGTGTGATTGCAATGTTTAGTTAGAGTAATTAGATCTGTGTGGTTGAATCAGGAAGTCACTGAGAGAGCATCTTTTGAGGCAAATCAGGACCCCTGGATGTGTTTAAGCACAGGATTTCAAAACAGCACAAGAAAGGTAATTGGACAAAAGTACGTAGATAGATTGGAGATGGAATAATGTGGGGATGGGGCTATTTGTGTAACCAGAAAAAATAAAGATAGAAAGGAGATCAGAAGATCTACAAAATGTTTTACCTAGTAAAAAACGTGGTATCTAGTTAACTGACTTATAAGGTAATGAGAAGGATAGATAAAGAGAGAAACAGTTGTGGCAACCAAGAAGTGAAGTATTTCATATTTCAAAACCTAAGTACAGGAGAACATTCTATTGCTGAGTGGTTACTCTAACTTACTTCCCTGTCCTTAGGTGACATATCACAGCTCTAAATACTACCCAGATACAGTTTTCCTTGTGTTTTGATGCTAAGCAGAAAGTCAAAATGAGCCCATGAAATTATGTATGTTGACTTGTCAGTTCCTTGGAGAAAATGCCAAATAAGATACTGTCAAATAAATATAACAAAAGCTATGAAAGAAATAAACATAAGTGAAGCCAAGTAAGCCAATCAGCTTGAAGTTAAAAACAACGTGAATTCAGTTGTTACAGCAGAAATAATGCCATGGCTGTGAACACGCCAATGACTAAATTCATTGGCAGGCAATGTGAGCTGCAGCCTGCTGCCAGCTGCTGTATTTAAAGCTGATTTGGATTAGAATGCAGATGTACAACATTTAAAGTTTATATTTTAAATGTGGATTCATGCATCATTTTAAAGGCAGCTCAACCTGTGAAGTTGCAGAACTGCTGTAGACTAAATTACAGATTAATTTGAGCTCTCAGATATACTAGCATCTCAAAAGGGACTGGAGACAACGTTCTCAGTACTTCATTCCTAGAGAGGTTCTGACAGATTACTCTTGTGAGTGTTTGGGCAAAAGTGAAATAAAAAGATTGTTTTTTCCTCACACAGCTAAAGGAGAACTAATGTTCAGATGTGAGGGTTACAATGGGCATACCATTTAAGAGAACTAAGTGGTTATCCTCAGTGCAAGAAACAGATTTACATACTTCTGATTTATTTCCCTCTGATAAGGAACAACTAGGAAGATCTCTATTCAACCTGTGACTTCATAGCTTGACCTACCTAGAGAACAGTTAAGTCTTTTTAATAGTTGATATTACCATACTTTTTAGGGGGGAAGGGGAAGAGAGGGAGAAAGAATTTGCGGTGGAAATGAAAATATTCAACATTCTTACACTGGGTCAGAGTCTATGTATCTGAATATTCATAAGAAATATGACTTAAAGGTATCTAAGAATTTCAGAAGCCCCCAGCTATGCAGCTGTAGAATAGTTGGTGGTTCTTTAGGATTTACTTCTTTTCTGAAAGCCTCCACTTCTCTTTAGAATGCCAGACTTTTTTGCTCATAAATTCAATTCTGTCATCTTTAACATCAGAAGTTGCTCTGCTTTTTCCTTCTCTTACTTTGATGTACTGTCCTGAAAAAAAAAATGTCAGTGATGCTCTCTCATCTTATGGACCTCTGTGCCATTATAATTTTCTCTTTTACAAATGGAGTCAACTCATTTTCACTGACCTAAGTACCCAAAATTTCCTCTGCTACTGGTATTTATGTCAGAATCTGAGACATCTTCCCGAGCAATTTCCTGCTCTCTTTGAGGGCACACAGCTCATCTTCCATCCTTCTGCTTTAGGTCCTTGTTCCTACGTACTTCCATTTTTAATGCATTGACTCACTGTGATATTTGGAAGCCTACACACATCTTATTCAGGCCTTTTTATCCTTGTCAAGGCATCCAAGGCAACATGCATTGGCCACATGGGTACACTTTCCTGTACGCTGTCTCGCTATTTTTAAATGCCTCATACCTTTTAAATGATGTAACACCTATACAAACACAGACATAAGCAGAGACACACACAACACATGAACATTCTCATATCCAGAGGAGTGAATAATGGTCTGAAATGATTTAATATGCAGTTCTAGGCGGAAATATGAAAGAGGCCCTCATTACTTTGCTGAGAAATTGACTGGTTGTGGGTTCTTGGATGAGCTTTGGCCGGAAATGATGCTGTTATTGTTAAGGTTTAGCTCTCTGAATTGTAATTTTGAGCCTTGAGACTGGGAATGTTTTCTTTAGCTCTCCAAGGGGTGGAAGGGCTTTTATATGACCCTTCCCAGCCGTCTTGCTTCATACATTTATGTTGCCTTCCTGGCCTCTAAGGGCATTTTAGTTTGACTCTTACTCTATATGTCTCTGCATCATTTGGACTTTCCATATAAAGATTGTAATTAAGAAAGCACATGATGAAAATAGACCAAAAATATGAATGTTGGAATGTTCATGTTCTGCCATAGTCTTTCATAGGAAACGATCGCCATGGGGAAGACCAGAGGGAAGATGTCAAGAAGTTGCACAAAGTAACCACTTGGCTGAAATGACTTGGTTCTACTTTTGCAATCTCAGAGCCCTACTGTATTTTCTAGCAAACTCAGGGTAGATAGATCTCTCAATATTTTAATTACGTTATCGAGAGTTTAAGAGTATAGTATATAATAGGTTCAATTGATTAATATGCAGTGATATAACTAGCAAAGAAACCAGGAGACTTCAGTTATGAGACAGCCCTATCTCTCTTTACAGATCTTTGTGAAACCATATAACATTACAAATGCCAAGTTATTAATTTATAATATTCCATAATTGACATAGAAACTGGGAAACTTGAAACTCATATGATAAGGTGATATCTTTTCCCTCCAAAATTCCCTTATCACCACTCCTCCCTTGCCCACCTAAGTATGGTATAAGGTGGAAATACACTGAACGAAAAGATCATACCACAATGCAAATGCATGCTGGCTTAAAGTGTGCTTTTCTTCCCTCTATCTGTATGTGTGGCAGAAAATAAGCATGTTATGTATTTTATGGATCTTCTTTCTTTCCCTGTGCTTTCCTAAATCATTTCATATGTTTCAAGAAGATTTTTATCCCAATGGACCCCAGTTTATAAGGGAATTGCATAAACAATCTGAAGTCCATTACTTCTCCAAGAGAAATAACTTGGGAAAATGTAGAAGATTGAACACCAATTAAAAGAGAAAATGCTGAGCACTAATGTTGTTATTGTTATATACTCCTCCCAAGAAGCCTCCTTTAAGGTGAACAAGGAGCTGCGCTTTGCTGTAGAATCAATCTTTATTTTTTTCCTTTTCAATGTGAAATAAGGTATTAAAACAGGTATAAATTCTCAGACCCTTGTTAAAACTATGCAATGCAGATGTTCTTTGAATGAGGATCAGTTGTGTACTTTCTTATGGCTTGTCCTTACTTTTTCTGGTACAACAGTAGAAAGTGTTCCCTGTAAAAGGCTGGATCATACATGATGCACCCGACAGTGCTGAAATTTGAAGGTGTGCCTGAGGGAGGGGCAGAGGAGGAGGTAGGACATAGAGTACCTCCAAAAGCCTCATTGTCTGTGGGTCTAGCCAGCCTCTCTAGTCCTCCCTCCAACACAGTTTTATACCCAGCCAGTGCCCTAAAGATGCAGCTGTTTTCTTTAATATCTCTGACATGATGTCATCCCCATCTTGAAGAAAGCAAGCCTGGCCTGAACGAAGGCCTTTTGGCTTCCATGTGTGTGCTCCATTCTGAATAGTACCTTGGTCAGTCCGTTTGTATTGTCTTGGGAATAAAATAGACTCTTCAAAACTTGTACAGGGAAGTATTAATCGTTGGGTCTCCTATTGCCCATGAAAGGAATTTTAATCATAGAAGTCCTTGCTGCTTGCAATTTTAAGATGACACCATGTGGTTAAATTAGCCTTTGCTAGGTTTAAAAGCACAGCAAGAAAACTCCATGCCGGAATCCACAAAGATCTCATCTGCCATCACAGCGTCCTTCATGGTGTGTAGCAGTGGGAGGGGCACCACCCGCCATTCTCTCCAAGAGGAGACAGCAATCAGGAGCAGGCGGAGAGGAAAATGCAAACTGCCATCATATGCCAGAGTGATGTGTTGCATGGCCATTCTGTTTCTTTTGAATCTGGACACATTATTTACAAAATTCAAAAGATCTGTCTTTCATACTATAGTAAAAAAATTTTTTTTCCTATTAGGTTTTTCTAGAAAAGTTTTCTATTAGAGGCTTCAGATAAATTTCTGTCTATGGCAAGCAGAGGGTTGGAAATACCTGCTTCTGAACCCCATCTGTCCAGGCTTGGCAAGTCTGATACTGTATTTCTGCTTGTATTCAAGATGGGTTATCACACAGCTGAACAATGTGGCTGCAAGCGCCTCAGAGGCTCAGATAGCAGAGCTGACTGCACAGAGGTCCGTGTTTTTTAGTTATGGGAACACTGCTTGTGTATTTCTTTTTATTCTTCATGGTGGTTCTTTTCTGAGTCTAGCAAGGAGGAACTATTTCCAAAGTCCATTTAGGGCAGTTAGAATGTGAAATCAGACTCCCCTGAGGAGGAATCAGACATAGCAGACAGTGTGAACTATAAGCCCTACCACAGGCTTAGACAGAAAAAGATCAAATATCCCTGCCATATGGTGGGAGGATTTTCAGGTCTTGATATTAGAAGTGCTAGCAAGAGGGGGATGCCCCCTCGCAGGAAAGGGAGAACAATGTGGAAAATAGTTTTTTGGTTACAGATAATTTGCCATACATGTTTTCTGAGCTTCAAAAGCCTCCTTTGCCCAGTACATTAAAAATAGCATAATATTTTATTTAGATCCACAGGAAAAGGAAAAATACAGTCAGAAGTCACATTGGTAATTCTGTTGTGCTTTTAAAAAAATTCAAGGTAAAGTAGACATTAAGGTAAACATAAGCAAAACAGAGATCAGTCAATAATGCACATGGTGGATGGTAACAGCTTGTTAAAGCTATACACCTACAAGTACTAGGAGACTGATCAACCCCAGTAGATGGATTTTAAGGTGCTTTAAAAGCACCCAATATTCACATGTCCCAATTAGGTATACTAGAGAGTTAAAACGAATAAAAATATTGTGGCCTTAGAACAGAGAACCTATACTGTAGGTTTGTTCTGTTTAACTAGCATTGTAGAATTGTCTGAGAATCTCAGAATTGTTTTTTTTCAGGTAAGTCTTCTAAGAGCACAGGCATACATCTTCAGTTACTTTTGGGTTTTCTTGTTATTGTTTTGTTTCTTGATTAGGTAGACTAGGAAGAAATTTACAGAAAATGAAGGTGTAGGATCTTTTCTTATTTTTCTTGAAGTTCTGTATGCAAGTATGTTGAAGACATGGTTAAAAATACTAATTTGGAAAACTGTCTTTTAAAATAAATAATTGCACATGAATAAATGCCAGCATAAAAATGTTTAAAGCAAATATTTCACTTTAATTTATAGGAAATGATTACTACAGTACCTATGGTGCATTGCAATTACTTGTTTGTCTCAGCAAGGCAAAGGCTTATTATGATGTTATGGATAAACTGTCATAATTTTTTTTAGCCAGGCTTCTGATTTATGTTGGAAAGTACAACAATTTTTTTCTTTTTTTTTTTCAGTTTTGTGGAATTTCTAATTAAACCAAAGTTTCCTTCTCATTCAATCTCCCAGTTCTTGATCAACTTGTATAATTAATCACTGTTAATTTTCCACTTTTGCTAGATTCCTTTTTTACTGCAACTCATGTTTTTTCACCTAATCTGTCTGTTGTCCTGAGGCCCTGATGATCTCATGTCTCAAAAACCACCTGCATTATTGATAGAATGGATCATCTTTCAATCTTACACAATCTCAAGGCAGCAAATGGACATTTTTCTGGATCTTACCCACTCAGGGGTCATGCCTTGGTATGGTGCTTAAGAGCAATATTTAAAAGATTTAATAGCCAATTCAGCAAAGGCTCTGACCAATCAGAGCAAAATAAGCCATGATTGTTGAAGTAGAGTCCTGGAGGTCCCTCGATGTGCCGGGCACTTAAGTTGTGAAGTAACTGTGGCACATGGAGCTTCCTTGGAGAATTTATAGGCTAATCTGGTGGGGGAGCTCAGAGCCGTGGCTGTTGACCGGTCTGGACAAGAGTCTTTCATTACTGTGACAACTGAAATAGTGATGCAGGTGTGTACTTGCTATATGTCACCCCTGAGTCTGTCTCTGTGAAGATCCATTCCTTCCTCTACGACTTGCAGGACGCTGCATTTCTTGAGTGGTTTAGAACCTTGGTACTTCAAGTACAGTGTGTAGACTAGCAGCATCACCTGGAGCTAGTTAGCAAAACAGACCCTTAGGCCCCAGTCCTGACGCACTGAATCAAATATGCATTTTATCTACATCCCTGGGTATTCTGTGCACACACTGAAGTTGAGAAGCATTGGTCAGCAACTGCATTCTGGCTGGCCAGGAGGTATGGATGAGTTTCAGTAGTTCCTAATCCAAGAACTAATCCAAGTTCTTAATCCAAGTGGTTGGAAGCCCCCGGGAAGCTTATTAAAAATACATGTAGTAGACCTTATTCCATGAGATTCTATTTTAATATTTCTGGGATAGGGCTCAGGCACTAATAGTATTCTTTAAAATCTCATTAGGTGATTATTTTGTGCAGTCTGGATTAAAGAATTTGAGCATCTCTAGCTGATATAACTGGAGGAAGCACAATTTGTTTTTATCTGGGGAAAAAATGGGCAGGACCACATGGAAAGTTTACATAAGTTTGCTACTGGGCTTGAAAAAAATCAAAGTTGGTTTCAGCATTCCCTCCACCCCCTTCATAATTGTACTATCATCATAATTAATCAACCAGTACATGTGACTCCTCTGAAGAAAAATGTATCTATATATTTAGTTTTATGCCTAATTTCTTTAACTTACAAAATTAAGACTCCCAGAAAGAATCTGCTCTTACTTTAGTTAGTCTGATCATATCAGGAATTAAGATTTCCTCTAATACAGTGTATAACTGAGCTCCTATGTGAAATTTTCTTGGCACATCCAGAGTTCATTCATTCATTCATTCTTTGTTTATTCATTCATTTAATTTTCCTTCTTATTACTGATAGAAAGAACCATTTATTTGGTGTTTAAAGTTGGGCCTCCTATCTGCTTTCTGTTTCTCTCAGTATGAAACTATGATCATTTTCTTTTCGCTTCAAGATGGAAAACTAGGGTTAGCTGAATGTGGATGAAATTATATTATTTCTTTATATAAAGGGGAGTTATCAAATACTAAGACAGTTTTTTAGTGCCATTCTAGATAATGAATATAAGGGAGAGGTGATTATTCCAGGTTTTACTTATACATTGATTAATGAATTTTACCAATGACAAGATAGGTTTCTGTGCCAGAAAATTTGAGATTTGTAATCATCACCACAGGTTTAAAAATGACAAAAATGTCTTCAGACAAAGTTGATGCCCTGTTCTTTGAAATTCTGAAGGGCATTTCTCTTTAACACAGATATGGAAGTCTATGTTGGCACTGTGTGATTATTAAAAAGTCATACCCACCCTTGCTGATTTCTTGATCTCTGTATCATCTGTTGAGTTTAAAGGTTAATTTGTGGTGATAACATTCTCTTAGGTGGACTGGGGATTCTGGCTCTATGTCTCCAATATAGCACCAATTAATAATTAATGCATGAGAAAAGGAAAGGCTAAATCATTCCCTCTGGTTTCCTCAGAAACATCTAGGCCTCTTTCTCAGACTCATAACTGACCCCGAAACCACCCTAAATTCTTTCAAAATGACTGGATAATATGCTCTGCCTCTTTGTCTTTCTTTGTCTTTCATTCATGTGACATTCAGTGTTTGAGTTCCCACAAAAGGTGCCAGCTCTCATTTTATTGAGAGCTTAGTCTTTGCCAGCTACTGTAGCAAGCTGTACCTATGTAATCAAACTTAATCTTTAAAATGCCCTTAAAACATGGGCATCCAATCTTCTGGCTTCCCTGGGCCACATTAGAGGAAGAAGAATTGTCTTGTGCCACACAATAAAATATACTAATGATAGATGATGAGCTAAAAAAAAGGAAACATCTCATAATGTTTTACAAAATTTATGAATTTGTGTTGGGCCACATTCAAAGCCTTCCTGGGCCACATGCAGCCTGTGGGCCATGGGTTGGACAAGCTTGCTTGAAGGATGCTATTATAGTTCTCATTTTTCAGAATAAAAAAGGCTCAGAGAATTTCTCTACATTGCACAGCTACTAGTAAGTGGCAAAACTGAAATTCATCTGGAGTTTTCTGATTCCAAATTTGTTTTATTACTTACTGCCCCTGTGGACTACATTTATCTTACTGTCCTTAACACGTAGAGGAAAACAGTGCATTAGAACTCAGAACAAAAACTGCCTTTTCAGGGTATTTAGTTTGAAATTTTTTTTAATTTTGCAGAGGGAATATAAGAATTACAATCTGGTTAGTCTCTCTTTGATATCAGAAATTGGACAAACCTCAGATTTCATATATATCTATGTCTGTACACACACACACATACACACACACACACACACACACACACACACACACACGCCTGCACATATATTCACTAAATACAATTCATTGAGTGAAAGGTCAAGTGTGTGTGGAAGAGAACCTGGCTGGAAAGTCTCTTGTCATTCTCTGAGCCACTACAATGGGGATAAATGTCAGCTGTGTGTAACAGAACACACACTGGACCAGGAGGCAGAAAATGTAGGCTCTCATCCCAGTTCCCTAGCATACTAGCTTTGCCATCTAGAAACAAATCATTTATCTTGCTTTCTTATGCCTTAGTGAGGATGAAATAAGAAAGTAAATATGAGCATGCTTTGTAAATGTTAAAGCATGCTACAGATTAATGTCTTAGTATTATTGTCTCAGAAGTACTTGAGCATAAAATGTACTGGCTTCCTCCTCAGGCACACCAGGCCTCCATTCTTAAAGTAGGTAATGAGGGTTCTTCTCACCACCTCCTCTTTTACCTCTTATAGCTAGCCCGCCCAAAGTTCAGTCAACTTTACATTCTACATACTTCAATTGATCTACTTTGTTCCATCTCTCACACCTGTCCCTAATTCCATCTACCAGCACCTTAAACTTGTATCCCCATAATAAAATATCCTGCTAAATAGTCTCCCTGTAACCATTTGTTGTTCCTTTCAGTCTATTCTTCTAACTGTAGCCAGAGTACACATTTCCTAAGGCAAAATTACTTAGATAACCTTGCTTGGATCCTTCAATGCTCCCTTATCACTCTTAGGATATTTCAAGTACATTGACATCACCTGCCAGCCATGTAGGCCGTCACCCTGCCAGTCTTCCCAGTTCCATGTTGGACCAGTCTCCATTGGACCCTTTGCAGTCCTTTGTCCATTGAACATGCCTTGTTTCCTGTCATTACAGAGTGTTTAGCCACGTAGTTCTTTTGGCCTGGACTTCCTCTCTTGCCTATCTTTGCTGGTTAACTCATATTCATCCTTTGAATCCCAGGCCCAAATTTCCCCTGTGCCTTAAGGATGTTCTCTGGCTTGGTTAAGTCACATCCCTCTTTGTATTATTATGATACCATTTTCCTTGCTGCTTAGCCCTATGTCTATATGTGTGATTTTAAAAACTGACACATATTTTACCTGAAAAAATAATCTTTTAAAAAATAGTTTCAGTTGTACAAAACAACATAATAATTAGGCATTTATATACCTCTTCAATAAATCAATAAACAACAAATGTTTGTGAGGATATGGAGAAAAGGGAACCCGTATGCATTGTTGGTGGGATTGCAAATTGGTATAACCACTATGGAAAACTGTATGGAGGTTCCTCAAAACCTTAAAACTGGAGCTACCTTATGACCAAGCAATTCCATTGCCAGGGATGTCTTGAGTTGCTGCCCTTTTGCTGGAGCCCAGGGTGAGTGCCCATGAGTGAGTGAGTCTATGTGTGATGTCTTTCAGGAAACATCCAGCTTTCCAGCCACCTTCCATCCCACTGGGATGAATGAGTGGAATCCTTACTGATTTTCACTCCCAGTTATTATGGGGACTCTTCTTCCTGGCCTAAGAATCCTGAGCTGGAGAGCCCAGTGAGAGACTTGGACCTCTCACCCTTCAGGGTACCTAGTGTCCTGCCCGGTGCTGAAACACTACCAGTGTGTTTGGTTCAACCCATGTTGCATCTCTACTCCTCCTACCAGTCTCTATGTGGCCTCTTCTTCATATCCTTATTTATAGTGGTTTTTGTTCAGCTAGTCTTCAGGAGTTTCTCAACGTTGATTGTTCTATAATTTAGTTGTAATTTTAATGTGATCATGGGACATGGGAGACAACATTTACCTATGTCTCCATCTTTGATCTGTGTCTTTGTTTTTACTTTTTTATCTTTGCTGAAGTTTGATAGTTCTCAAATAGTTATGTGTTGTATAATTAATTGTGTGAATTAATTCAAGAGATGCAAGATCCTGTTTCAAATGAGCTTTTAGTGTAGGTATGTTGATAAAACATACATGTAAGTAAAATTTTAGGGCTTTTATAATGTGAATAAAGATAACATTTATTTAGCATTTACTGTCTATCAGGCACTGTGATAAGTAAGCACTTTAGCAGTATCTCATTTAATTTGTATGACTAACCTTCAAGGTAGATGCTATTATTTTTCCAGTTTACTAATGAATATGGTTTGACAACTTGGTCAAAGTACCACTTTGGTCACGTACCCAGTGAGAGATGGGGCCATTTTAGGTATTTATTGGAAGGTTATTGGAACATTTATATAATTGACCAGAAACCTGGAGAGGGCAGCTGGAAACACAGTTGAATCATTCTATACAGTAGAAAAACACAGCCAAGGTCATGCTGCAGGAAAGATTATTTAAGTGCCATACTTTTCTTTGCTGTCCTAGTTTATTGTCCATACCCATGGCTGTCTTTGGTACTCTGTTACCTTTGCTCTGAATGATTTCTATATTTGTAGCATACTCTCAAGGCCCTGTGTCCTGAACAGGAGCACCTCATTTGTTTGTTCTAGGTCATATTTCTGTGCCATAGCTGTCGGAAATGAGTAAGAGTCAAGACCCTGCCTTTTGCCAAGACTCCAGAAATGAGGGATTTTCCCCAACTTAAAAGGGACTTTTAAATGGGCAGTGAAAATTTCAGACATATTTATTACTTTTATATGCCTGTCTCTTTCTTGTGCCAAATGCCTGCAGACATATGTACTGTTTCAGTGCCAATATGCAGCTACTGAGTCTGCCAAACAAGCCACACCTTACAAAGCTGCTTTTCAAGGGGCATCAGAGAGCATGTTGCTGGTAACTTCAAAGACCTCCAGCAGGAGAAGAGAACTGGGCAACCAAATTAAGAACCAGCAAGGCCTGGGGCTAAGTGGCAAAAGTCTGTTTCTCAGCAGCATGGCACACTGTGAAAAAATAATGATTTGGAGTCAGATGATTTTTGCACATTTCTTCCTGAAGCCACACCTGGTCTTCATGCAGACTTTCTGTGTGGAAGGTCACAGCAGGGAAATATCTTACTGAGCTGCAGTAATCAATGGCTGCCTTCATAGCAGACTAGATGCTTTAAAATAAGGCAGGGTACAAGAGCAAAGAGAACCCCTGAAAAAGTTCTAGAGGCATTTGGGCCCATTTTGTCTTAGGTGTTTTAGGCACAGGCCAGTTTAGTCCTAGTGAAGACCAAAAATATTTGCCTATGACAAGGGATAGAGAAGATGCTGTGACCCTGAAGAATCTTTCACATAAGTGTGTGAAAATTTAAAATGAAGCAATAGTACCACCCTTTGCAAATCCAGATGGTCTCATGAAGAAGATTCTCAAGTCAGAAATAGAATGAACTGGTTTTCAGCACAGGCTGTTTGTCTTTTTTTTTTTTTTTCTCATGTCAGGGAGATTGTGACTTATTCCCTGTCAAAACACTTGAGATCAAGAAAATAAGAGCAATAGAAACGGCTCTTTGTTGACACATGACTTCCATTACATTAAAAAAAAATCCTAAATTCCTTGTTTCTCTTTGACAACTGTTTTAAGTGAATGGTTAAACCCAAGATGTGCTATCTAGGGAAACCCTGGCAGCTGTCAAGCCTGGACTTGTTTGAATATATTTTCTTACTTCATTCTTACACTTTGGTCTTTTTCTTCCTTTGGCCAGCTCATTGCCCTTCATGCTATGTTCATGGTACAGTGTATTGGCTGAGAAGAAACTAGAAAAGGCATACTTTTGGTCTATAGTTAGTCAAATAATAATAATTATTTAAAGTTTATCTTTCTTTTCATTGCCACATTAAGAACTAAGTGTCACTATTATATCTAATTTAGAGATAAAGAACTCAAGGAGTAAAGATTTTGGTGGCTTGGTTTATATAATTTCTTGAAGCAATTTGACCCAGATGGTAGGTGTTCAGCATTCTGAGAGAATCTTGATGGAAGTTGTGTGCTATTTCTGCCCTGCCAATTTCACATTGGTTGTGGGAGTAACCTGTGGTTTAGGAAGAACCAGTGCTTAGGATGAGGAAAACTCTTCCCAGTCCCAGCAACTCTTCCACTCACCTTTCCTATTTGAGTGTAAGTGATTGTGTGTGGAGTGGAAGCTGGGAATTAGGAGATTTGGTCCTAATCCCAGCCCTTCTGCTCACTACTGATGTGAAGTTGAGCCAATCAAATTACCACTCTGGTTGGGTTTTCTCATGTGCAAGGAAGGCATACGAGAACTAACAATTGTATGACAAAATACAAAGCACTCAGAAGCTGAAGACAAAGATAATGAGAGATCTAGAAATCATATAACAGGAGTATGGGTTAAAGGAATTTAGAAAGTCTAGATGAGACTATGAAAGGTAAGGTGTTCCTTCAAATATTTGAAAACAAACAAAAAAAGGATTAAGAGTTCTGCATGTTTCTTAAGAGGAAAAATATATATATATGATTGCCAGGAAATATACAAGAGAAGATTTCAGCTGATATAAGAGCTTACCAAATGATTAGGGCTCGGCAGATGTGAGACTGAATGCCTCAAAAACCATACTTTTCTAATCCTGGGAATGGTCTGAACCTGAAAACATGAATTCCTGCAGTGGATAAAGCATTCAGCTGGATAAGTGGTTCTCAACTGGGGTAATTTTGTTTCACAGGGGACATTTAACAATGCTTGGAAACATTTTTCATTGTCACAATTTAGGGAGGTGGTGATTTCTACTGACATTAATAGGTGAAGTTCATGGATGCTGCTGCTAAACATCCTATAAGACAGCCTACACAATAATGACAACAGCAAAACAAAACAAAACAAAGTAATCAAATTATCCAGCTCAAAATATAAATAGTACCAAGGGTGAGAAACCTTGAACTTGATGAACTCTAAAGCTGCTTCCAATGTAGTGATTTTACATTTTCCACAAGATTTTCAAAGATGAAAATTTCAATATCACTCTTCACGTATTCTAAACAATTTAAAGAAACTTCAAAAAACACTTATTTTAACTTTAATATGTCCTTTGTTTGTGATACTATTTCTATCTATATCCAAGTTTGTTTATTAAAATGACTCAATTAAATCTGGAACACTGTTTATATGTGTTATTTTATATTTTTTAATTTTTTTAAATTCATTTTTATTGTTAGATTTATTGGGGTGACATCTGTTAGCAAGGCCTACACAGGTTTCAGGCATACAATTCTACAGTGCATTGTCAGCTTGATGTATAATAAGTTCACCACCCAGTGTGAGTTCTCTTTCCATCACCTTATATTTAGCTTCCCCTCCCTCCTCTCCCACCCCCTCCCCCTTCTCCCCTCCCTGACCCACTCGTCCCCAAATAAACATTAAACTATTGAGTGTGTCCATGGGTTATTATTTGTGTTATTTTAATGCATGATTCTAGGTCCACCTGTTATTTTTGATTTAAGTTCCCATTTAGATTAGTTTTAAGTTCTATTATTCAACTATTTCACAGTATTTTATATATTTACTCTTTTATAGTGTATCTTTTCCCCCCCTCATTGTCTCCATATTTACCATGCATATGTTTCCCCTTGTAACACTTCCTGTCACAGCCATTTTAAAAACTTTATTAAGGTGTGATGGACCTTGTGGAGACGGTGCTAGGTTAGGAGTGAGGAGAGCTGACTCTTTGGCTGCCTGATATGGCTCTGGACCAGTTACCTAAGCTTTATGCCTATTTTATAAAATTTCAGCACAGGTCATTTATACTTTAACCTTCTTTCAGTGCTAAGATTTTATAGGGAGCAGAAGGGAAAACATTTACTTACTGAACATTTACAACATTCAAGGAACTTCATATGTTTAATCTTTTAATCCTCACAACAAACCTGTGAAATTGGTCTTATTGCACCCATTTTTAATTAATGAGGAAGCATGCTCAAAGGGATTATGCGAGTTGCCCTATAGCACAGAGTTAAATAGTGTTTAGCTTTGATCTAAATGAAAGACAGTTCAGGCATTATTTCTTCTAGGAAATCGTTCTTGATCCCTTAGTTCAGCCTGAATTTTTTTCCTGGTACTATTTCGGTACTTACCACATTAAATTAAAATTAACTGTATGTATGTACATACACTCTGATCACCCTGAGAATATCATTAATTCGTGGGTAGTGACTATGCATTATTTTTATATCTTTGACACCAAAAATAATGACCAGTACATGGCAGGCATACTAATGTTTTTTTAATTATTAACATAGCATTCTCCACATTAATGTTGGCCACAATAAACATTCTCAATGTAATAGGCCACGACGAAGCTATTACTTCAATATTTTCAACATGTCCTATTTGAGAGTTGATATTTGCCCCTTGAGAAACATGTGCTACTTAGTTGATTATCTCTTTGCTCAGCTAGATCAGGCTTTTCTTCATTCACTGTTTGTGTCCTCTTCTTCATTGAGAATGTAATTGTCAGCACCCTCTCATTTCTTCCGCATAGTTATTTCGTGTCCTTTTACTAGACATGTAAGCTCTCTCCCCCTGGGATCAGAAGGCACATTGGCTCCCAGAAGTCTCTGTCTTACCGAGTTCCTTTTATCTGTGGGTGTCTTCACTGCTGCATCTATTGTTACCTTTCCTTTCTAGCTTTCTCTTTGTGCTTAAAAATCTTTTAGAAAGGAAGCAAAATGTGATGTCTGGGGCTACTTAATTTAAGCCAGAGCTGGGTCTACTGGTTAACTGCAGAGGTTGCCTCTATGAGTCAAAGCTTTAGCTTTCTTCTTATGCTTTTCTTCTCCATTTAAAGACAGGGACTTAACATAATGAGAGACTGACCTTCAACCCCAAGAAGATGACCCAGCTTTTGCTGCACACACAGGCTGAAAGATCATATTGCTGTTTTCCTGAGTTTCAAACAATAAAAGCACTACTCTGGAGATTACCTTTCTAGGTGGTATTTTAAGCAGCAGTCACTGAACAAAAAATGAAAATCAAACTAATAGGCTTTTATAATGGGCAAAAATAAGACCCAGAATACCTGTAATCCAGTGATTCAGAGGGTCTTAATTCCCAGGGCTGCTACCTGCTGAGCACTGTCTTTTTCAACCCTGCTAGGCAGTTACAATGAACCTAATTAGTTTTATAAACAAATGCCCAGCCTCTGATTATAAACAAAATGTCCTCCTTGGGCTCTTTTACTAATCTGAATTTTAATAAATAACAACACGGTTGTTTGCCCATAATAAAATGCATAATTCAAGGGCGAAAAACACATCCCCACATCCACATGGATTAAATAACCAATCAGAGAATCTGGAAGACCTTGGGAAAAGGATATTAAGGAGATTTGACTCTACTTACTGTGTCTCTTTAAGTTAGAAACAACTTGTATGATGACTGACTAAAGCATGATGGCCGTGTCAACTATTAAGTTCCCTGTTACTGATGACATTTAAAAGAGTTCTATAGACTAGGAAGTTGTGATAGTATAAAAGGGGAGAAAGCATCAGATGGGGAATTGGATGAAATGCCCCCAAGCCCCAGATTTCAATGAGGCCAAATCACATCAGATAGACGATGCATTTCCATTAAAGCCAAAGCAAACCTGAACCAGTATACCAAGTTTTTACCTATGGCAGCGGTGCTCAACTTTCCTAATGCCATGACCCTTTAATACAGTTCCTCATGATGTGGTGACCCCCATAAAATTATTTTCGTTGCTACTTCATAACTATAATTTTGCTGCTGTTATGAATCGTAATGTAAATATCTGATACGTGTTTTCTTATGGTCTTAGGTGACCCCTCTGAAAGGGTCATTCAACCCCCGAAGGAGTTGTGACCCACAGGTTGATAACTGCTGATCTATGGTTATAATTTCCCCCAGGGTTATACTATCTCTACCTGACTAATGGTACTAGGACCCCAGCTCTGGGACACTATAGGCAACAACATGGCCACTGGATGTGAGTGGAAATATTCAAACTGATCACTATGAATATTGATGAGACATTATTATGTTCATAAAAATGTTTACCTTAAGTCATAGTTATTTTGTCTCATGTTAATATTTTGGAATATACTTAAAATAATATTTCAGTTTCCTCAAATATGTTTTTATCAATCTTTTTATCCAAACACATTGATCCTTTTGAGAAAAAAAATTAGTATTTTATTGTTAAACTGCTAATTCTCATTTATGGTTTCCAGTAACATTAATCCTACCCACTAATAGAAAATGCTTTATTCACAGAAACAGTCACCTTAAAGCACAAAAGCATTTTTTGTTGTTAGTTAATTTGCTCTTTCACAAGACTCTTGACTGGTGTTCATATGACTCAGGATCTTTTAAATTAGTTGCTTTGTTTACATGTTTAGAAAAGCCGGGAGTTAAATTCTGTCCCTACAGTCAATAATATGACATTTGTTTCAACTTAAAGAAAAAAAGACAAACCATGGCAAATAAATTTACAAAAATTAGTTGTTATGTTGAAAATAGATATACTTCAATCCTGATTTATTGAGCCTTAGTGTCAAATTGATCAACAGTGAAGAATAATGTGGTAAGGTGTCTGGACAAAACACACACTTGACCGTGGTTGCAGACATGATGCTATTCTAAGGTTTCCTCCCATTGTAACACCGAGTTAGCACTACGTCCCATGGTGATGTGAAGCACCTCCGGATATGGAACACCATGTAGCTTGATCATTCATGTCTATGGGGTCCTCAGCTCCATGTACTCTGGAGAACCCATATGCTACTGTTCTATTTTAGTTTTCACTGCACTATTGTTTTTTGAAGTATTTAGCAACATGATCACAGGCCATACGTGAAATAGAGTAATAATTTATTATTTGGTTTGTCAGTCCCTATATTTAAAGGGTTTACAGCATGCCAGAAATTCTGGCAACAACTTCCTGTAAAATCAGTTGCCTCATCCTTCAGAACTAATGGGATGAGTTTGAGGTCAGAGTAAGATGGTATATAAGAAATATTTCCTCCCCTGGTGCTCTTTCAGAATCTGTCCCTCTCATCGGGTAATTGTCAGGGTAATTTTGTCAGGTCTTTCATAAAAGGGGAAAATGTTAAGGTCAGTATGAAGGAACAAAATAGAGCCCAACGAGCTGGGTATATTGAATATTTTCCTCTTGTTTTTGTTGTTGTGGAAAGGGAAATAGAGGGAGGCAAGTGAGGATGAGCAGAAAAATACGAGTACAATTTTTCATCTAATTTCTTTACAAACTGTGAAATAAAGTGATGCCAATAATATAATAATAGGAAACTTTACAAAGTTTTGAGCTGGGTGGTGACTTCACTCATCTCATTTTTAAAGACTGAATTCTATTTTGTATGAGCATCCTTCCTTCCTTTCTTCCAAATCAGACTCATTTTATTCCTAGAGGCCGTTGTTTATATTAGAGCTGAAACAATCTTATGAAGTTGATTACTTAAACTCAACCTCTTCCTTGGGTCTCTCTTGTGATTCCTCTTTGATAGTATATACAATCAGAACTTCAAAGGGTAGCCTAGGGAAGAGAGAAAATTATCTAGGAATATGTATAGCGTATACTAGGAAAGTCATCAGACCTCAGTCAATTAAGTTTTTGATTCTAAATAGAAGGTCAAAATTGCTTCCTCCTGTGGTTGGTTTTAAATTAAACACATATCTATCCCCTATGTTAGGTTATGTGGAAATGCAACTGAAAAGTCTAATTATAAGTTGAAGGTTTACTGCCATAGTTGAGATTTTGTCTTACTCTTATACTTTGCACCTATATGGTGGCATTCACAGCCTCCTTCAACCCCTACCTACCCAAGTACCTGGTATTTGTAGTTTCTAATAAACCTCCTCCTGTCTTTTCTCTAGTGAGATACAACTATTTTCTTTCCTCATGGATTTCTTATTTCCCCATCACATCTGGCTGCACCTCTGTGTCCTTTTTGTCTTGCAATCACCTCCTCTGCCTTGGACCATGGTTAGATGTGGTTCCTGAGGATGCTGCAGCTTTCTGCCCCAGGAAGGATATAGCCAGGAGCCCAGGACCGCTGTTAACACAGCTGGGCTTTGCTGTTGAACGCTGGCTCTCCTCATGCTGAAGGGTGCATTTGAAACCTTATATAGTAACTCTACCAGCAATGCCTTGTACTAGATGGAACTTTTTTCCTGCTGCACATGACTATAGAATTGGTAAAACCTGTCTCATGGGGCCTTGGGACCTCTTTGTATGTGGCTTTATGTGTAACTCTCTGTGTCTATGTATGTACCTGTCCATAGTTTAGTGTGCGTAAGGCTCTGCATGTGTGTATGTGCATGTGTATGTGTGCATGTATGCACAAAACAGTCACTCTTTCCTAGTTACTTATCGTCATATATGTCAGGCCCTGTAACAATTCTCTTTCTGCCTTTTCATGGGATTTACATTCGATGTCTTCAGGGCTCCAAAGACAATCACTAGCTTACTGTCTCCTGCATAGAACACGTGTAGTCCAATAGCCCATAAGTGAAATTCTTCCTGATTGTGGATTGTGGCCACTAACCTCAATCACATGCATTCTGTGTTTTCTTCTAGACTAGTGCTACTCAAAGTGTGGTTTATGGACAGATTCTGGTCTGTGAACGGAATATACTGTTTAATAATGAGATGAGGAGAATGTAAACATCAGAATGTAAACCAGCACACTGCTTCCTTCATCAAAAAAGGTTTTGCTATAAGAAAAATGTCAACTGAACAAAATGATTAGAGATGGAGTTGACTTACCTTCTGGTGCAAGCTCCTTACAGTATCAGGACTGGTAACAAACAGTTCCAGAGCCAGTATTTTGTGTAGCAATGCTGTAGGAGACATTCTTATTGCTTAAGAAACACTTAACTTTTAAGGGAAGCTGGGCCAGGGCTGAGCTTTCTCCTTTCTTCCTTGTTTAGCTCTTCTCAACTGTACCACCTTCCCAGCTTCTGTGTCACCTAGGGGACATCTGCTCTAGGCTCTTCACTTTTGTAGATCCTCACGAATTTCTCGTATCCCCCTGAATAAAGTACTATCTTCTGAATTGGAAACTTAAATTTTAATGTTTCTAACACCACTAAATCAAAAGACAGAAAGATTTTATATGTAATATAACAATTGGTTGTATTAATAAAGTCATGTATTTCCCTTTCTCTTTCTTATTTCAAAAATGTCACCAAATAATCACTTACAATTAAGTATCTTAAAACCCAGTATGGATCTCTAATCTCAGTTTGAGTTTATAAACTATTGAAGTATGTGACATTTGTTATTTTTTTCGAGCATGTCATTTAAAAAATAACTTAGGGATGACTCAAGATTAAGATAAATTTATCTGAAATCTAAAGTGATTAAAGAGAAACCTTGTGGACTATGGCTATATTAAATATAAACTAGAATGTGCACGTGTATTTACAATGCTTTGTATATCTCTGTATCTGCTCCTTGTCTTCAATACCTTGCCATCTTGAATTTTGTAACAAGATGATAATATGACTAAGATTTATAAATGTCCAGGCCGGCACTCAGCCATATAAAAATTCATTATTCTGAAGTAAATAAATATATGTGCAGAGAGAATTATTCTGCAGTTTATTTCTCTGTAACATATGAAAGCCTTGTAAGGTATTAAGCATAAAAACCCATATTATTAAATTTATCATTTTTAAGTGAGTCCATCTGTTTCTACTCTGAAATAAGATCAGTGACTAATAATCAGGCATTGGTTATTTCTGCATTTTGATTCACATCATTCTTTGGAAGAAATAAAATGGGATTTATTACCTACTTGTTTTTCCTATTTAATCTTCCTGTTTCTGCATGGCATACAGCACTTAAAAGCACCATCAGAATAGGATCCTTGAGACTAATTTGAGTTGCTAGCAGAAGTCGGTTTGTATCATCCTCAAACTATCTAATTTTTGAACTGGAAACACTATGTCAAGTCTCTCTGACTTCAGGTGGCTGGAGATGACCTACTTTTCTTCACACCAACCTAGCACAGTGTGTCTAATGCAGGTGATACTGATGATTGTGGCGGAAAGAAAGGCCACAGGGCTTCATAGCTAGCTTTAACTGAAAAATCTTGCTTGTCCCCTGCACTTACTCTTACTTTCATAACCTTCACTATTGGTGGGAACCTTAAAGATTTCCAAAGCAGACCCCTGAAAATACTAGGTAACAAGAGTGCAAAATACAATAATTTATTTCGTGAAAGTACCCTCATAGCCAGAACTTCCTTGTCCTTTAGGTCTAGCTTACATGTCACTTTTTTCTCCCCAAATATTCATTCCTTCACTAACCTATCTAAAGTTGCTCACTCACTAACCATTTTTTTCTCCTCTACCTGTGCTGTTGTTTCCTTCAAAACCTTGCTAAATTGATGGTTTTTAAAATTTATTTGCTTACTGTTTTTCTCTTTGCGAATAATATGATGGCTGTCTGGAAAAAAAAATCCAGCCATCAATTCCTCTATTTTTCATGTTATATAGAGGCTGGATACTTTCTGTATAGCCCTCATATATTCTCTGAAGGGAGTGTGTGTATCTTATTTATTATTATTTTTAACCTCGGGGCTTAGCAAAGTGTCTGGCCTAGATTAACTGCTCTAATACATTTGAAATTTTGATAAATACATTCTGTAGGAGTGAGGTTGACCTTTTGGCTACTGGATATTTTTAAAGTGTGTCAAAATGGTTTTAAAGAGTGGCTGAAGAGGAATAGAAAATGCATTCTGAAAATCCTGGCATACCCTTATCACATGATACAATAGCAGCAACTGCTCAGCTTTCCCTTTTCCACTAAGTAATGTTGAACTGGGAGCTAGTTTCATCTGTGTCTCTGAATCTTTAAATCAGTAGATTTAGTTTTTTCTTATTTGTTAATTCTTGAGGCAAAACATTTATGCTCTGTCCTCCTCCAGCATTCCTGAATAAGACAGTTCTAAGTCAATGTCTATTTGCAAAGTATGGTGTTTCTTTCTTTCAACTTTCCCTGTAAAAAAAAAAAAAAGCTGATTTTTTTTTTTTTTTATTGAAAGGTATCAAGCAGATCAGATGATATGGCTTTTATATGAATTAAGTGGGAATGAACTGTTTGCTTCTTTAAGTGAGATTAAACATTTAGTCAATTTCAACTTCGGTATTTCTAATTATAATCTTCTTATAGATCATGCAAGAAAGAGCAATAACAATTAGGACTCATGGGGAAAACACAATTTTGTCAATTAAACTGTAAAAAATAAAAAAGTAAACTTTTTTGAAGAGAAGTCAATCTGATCTCTTAGGGAATATAATCAGGAGGTAGTGAACATACTATGGGGAAGAGCGTAGCCTTAGGTCGTTTGTTATTTCAAAATATGTACTGTCTGGAAACCTCAATAATAAGCAATCTCAGAACAAGGCTTAGCATTTATTTTAGGCTTGATCCACCTCCTGATGCCACTTAATTAAAAGCAGTGAGTGAGAGAAGCTATTAAAGGCAAAAATAATAGAGATCAAGATGAAATCTAGATTGGATCAAAGTGGATTTTCAGGTTCATACTAGCTGGGACTTCATGGTAATTCCATTTCAAACAACTAATATTTCAAAAGTTAGGTAGACAAGTTGGTGAAATAGTTACGACTTTTGGAAATTGATCTATAGATTTGACACAATTGCAAACATACTTCATTCAGGCTTTATTGTAAAAATCTACAAGCTGATTCTAAAATTTATATGAAAACACCAAGGAACTAAAATATGTAAAACAGTCTTAAAAAAATAAGAATGAAGTTGGAGGACTACCACTACCTTAATTCAAAACTTATCACAAAGCCATGTTCAGGAAGGTGTGGTACTGATATAAGGATGAACACATAGTTCAATAGAACAGAGAGCTCAGAAATCCCCAGCCATAGAAAAGATGAAGCACTGCCATTTGTGACAACATGGATGAATCTTGAGATTATCATGCTAAGCGAAGTAAGTCAGACAGAAAAAATTGAGAACTATGTGATTTCACTCCTATGTAGAATATAAAAGTGAAAGCAACAAAGGAATAAGACAAAGAAACAAAAATTCATAAACACAGGCAATAGGTTAAGTGGTGGTAAAGATGGGAGGCAGGGTCAAATATATGGTGATGAAAAGGGGGGCTGACTCTGGGTGGTGAGCACACAATATTATAGAATTGTACACTTGACACCTATATAATTTGACTAACCAATGTCACCCCGACAAACTTAATTAAAAAAAAAAAAAAAAGAAATAGACTTGCATTGATCTGATCAACTTTCAATGAGGGAACCAAGGAGTTACATGTAGAAAGAAAAGTCCTCTTAAAAAATGTTGCTAGAACAACTGGGTATGAATATGGAAATAAATGAGGCTCAACCCCTACCTTTTACCACACACAAAAATAAGAATTTGAGATGAATCACTGGCCTCAACAAAAAAAACAAAAACTATAAAACTAGGCAAGAAAATCTCTTTATAAATTATATATGGGTAAAGTTTCTTAGACTGAACAAGAAAGCAATGACCATAAGAGGAAAACTTGATAAATTGTAATTCATAAAAATTTAAAACTTCTCATGAAAATACATAATTTAGAAAATGAAAAGGCAACCCACGTACTAGAAGAAAATATTTGTAAATATATACAGTACTGAAAATGACTTGTGTTCAGAATATATTAAAAATACCTGCCATTCAACAATAAAGGAATTTAAAAAAACCCCGATAAAAGTAGAGAAGTGGGTTAAACAGACACTTTATCAAAGAGTATGTACAGTTGGCCAGTAAGCATGTGAAAACATTAACCTTCATTAATCTTTACTAATCTTCAAAGAAATTCAAATTAAAACCATGATGAGATAGTATTATATAATGAAATAGGTAAAATCAAAAAGGCTGACCACACCAAATATTGAAGAGAGTGTGAAAAAAGTGGAATCCCTCGTGTTGTTGGTGGGAGAGTGAACTGACATAATCCCTTTGTTAAATGATCTATAGCACTATCTTGTTACACTTAACATACATCTCCCTTATCACCAGTTCTACTCTTAAGTATACAAGGACTGTCTGGAAAGTATCCAACCATGTAATATAAAAAAATAGCCATTTATGGCTTGATTTTTTTTTTTTTCTGGACAGCCCTTGTATTTCCAAGAGGGATGAGGGCATATATCTATACAATAGTTTGTATAAGAGTGTTCATAGTAGTTGTATTAGTAACAGCCCAACTCGTGACTACATCAGGGGTTTATCAACCAGTGATAAATTAATACAATGAAACATGTTCAGAAATAAAGAAGAGTGAACTACTGATATGGTGAAAAATATGGCAAAATCTCAAAAACATTATCCTGAGAGAAGACCTTACGTCACAGAGGACATACTGTATGTTTCCATTTATATGAAGTTCTCTTGCAGGCACAACTAATCTTGGTGAACAAAGAATGAGGATCGTGGTTGCCTCTGGTAGGGTTCAGGTAGTGCGACACAGACTTACTTGGAAAGGCCGTGAGGGTACTTTCTGGGGTGATGATAATGTTCTAATCTTGGTAAGAGTTTGGGTTACTTATGTGTATGTATTTGTTAAAACTTGTCAATACATTATAAAAATACTACCTAAAGCAAACAAAAGTTAAAATTTATGTAAGACTTTAGCTTCCTATAAAATAGTATTTCTTAATCTGGGTCCAATGAGAGCCTTAGATGAGCTTCAGCATATCTATAAACCCTTTGAAATTATATGTAAACTTTGGAAGGATTTACACAAAATTGTTTGTGAAGTTTTCAAGGTAAACTTCACCTTTTGTGACCTCCCTTATACGTTTTAAGAAACATTTATAGAATCATTTTTCAGATTAATAAAATGGTTCTTAAATTTATTTTGGTTACAAAGAGCTGTTAATTTTTAAGTTTTAATTTATTCAGAAATTTTTTGGTATTGTACTTTATTTATTTATTTTTTTTACATCCAGTTTTTGGTGATGATGTACCCATCATTTAATCAATGAACAACAGCTCTGATGTGTTTCCCCATATCAGTTCTATAGGTGATGCTGCTGAATACCTATACTCGCATTTTTATTATTTATTGTTTTATTAGGCTATATTTGTCCACCCACTGTCATTTGTTAATTATCAATTTTGTTTTGAGCTCTGACTCTAATAATAATTGCTGAATTTCTTTGTTCATGAAGAATCCAGTATGTATATGTACTTCACGCATTTTGTGTTTTGGAAGCATCATTAAGGCTGCAATTATTATTTCTTAATGATTTGCAGAAATGGTTCCCAACAACTGACACTCGTTAAAAATTGTGATGTTTTATAATTAAGAAAGAGTATTTGATTTGTGTGAACTCTTTGCTAACCTCTCCTGCCAATTTGAGTCTAATTGTCAGTGGTCTTTTGAAGCCCATTGATTTACTAGAGTAAATACATTTAAGAATTCGTAGACATGTTGTTTTGGTTTTAAAATACAGATTCCAAATCTGTGGCTTCACATTAGCCCAAAAGAAAAACAAAATCACTCAAACAATTAAAACAGGAAAAGCTTAATAACTAATCAAATCATAAACCATTGTTTTTATATTTTATAAAATACATGATATGTATGTATCAAGGGTAATAAAATTGATCTACTCAGAGAATGTAAGAAAAATGATACCTGTGTCCATTATTTGAAGTGATTACAAATATGAAATGTTTCATTCCAGTAAATTATTTAATAGTAACATATGACTGAATATTTTGCCCTCAGATCTAATCAGTGTCCAAATACTGCATTTCTTTTGATAAAGGGCAAATTTTGGTAGATTCCACATTCCATTTCACATTGTATTAAAACCATAACCATGAATTTCAGCAGAGTGCCATATTTGACCTTAATAGTAACATGATTTTAAAGGTCAGCTCTAGCTATGCCCATAAAAATGTTATGGAACAAGAAATGCTTTGACTAAGTTAGGTTTTCATTTACTTTTTTAAAAACAAAACTTTTAATCATGTAAAAATTCATCACTCTGTTCATTTTTTGTTTTGTGATTAGCTGAATTACTTGCTCATGAAAACTCTAATTGCTTCATAAAAAGAGTTTATAGAGTAAAATTGTTAAATAGGTAGCATAAGAGTGATTCATTAGTCATTAATAGTGAAATATTTAATACTTTCACAAAATGGTCCAATACTGGAGCAGGAGTTCTCAGGAAAGGAGTTTAATACGTTTCCTGTGGTGACAGATTGCCTGGTTCTATACATTCCCAGCCTCTTCTACAGAATTCTGATTGATTCATGAAAAAATTTTATCTTGCCTGTCGTAATTAAGATTACAATGATCCTCCTTTTTCATCCATGTGAGGTTAGCTAACTTATATCTCTATGACTTGAAATATTTCTCCGTTATTTAAAGCCTTCCATGTTATTTGCCATAGTTCCAGTGTCTAGAAATGTGTTACAAAATAGTCTGCAAAGTAGAAAAGGTAGATTAATTAGCCTGTAGACGTAATGTGTGTACAGTTTACACTCAGGCAAAGGAAGCGTATGGACAGATTAACACTGCTGCTTCATTACTAATATTTCTGATCCATGAAATTTTAAACAAGAAACACTTAAACTGGGGTCTGGCAAGTGAGTTATTCCTGCTACTTACCATGAGAAAAACTACACTGCTTTGTGTGTGTGTGTGTGTGTGTGTGTGTGTGTGTGTGTGTGTGTGAGTGAAGATGTATTGAGGTGTCATGGCAACAACTTGAACTGGCAACACACACTTCTACAAAATAAGTAGTTTTCAGAGGAGGCAGTTTATTTCTAGCTTCAGTTATTTATTACATATATTTAGCAGGGTCACATTAGCACATTGTAAAAGTACTCTAGGCAGGAAGGAGACAGCTGGAATTCTTAAAGACTTTTTGTCATTTTTTAATGCTTCTTTTTGTTTGAGATTAATAGGTAGTTTAGGAGTCTATATAAAGCAATTTCAAAGGGATTACTGGTATGCATGCCATTAAGCAGCTGAGACATAGGAAAAATGAACATTTCCACAAAGCATTCTATTGTTATAATGAAACTTAGAACTTTTATGTAATCCAATTATCAGCCTAAAAAATTTTACTGTCATTGGCAAACTTGCTCCTCTAATTTTTGTCTTGCAACTGGAGGTATTTTAGTATAATTGGCCTTTATATGTGCTGTAATATAGCAATACTATGCCCAGATGCCATCTTGAGAACATGCCTAATGTGTCTTACCCATCCATTTCCATGTATTTTTTTCTTTTAAAATTAGATGTGGGGTGGAATGGGTGTATAGCTCAGATACTGTGTGTATTCAAAATCTATTTGGGCAGTAATTTTGTTGGCATGAGGTAATCCACTCTGATCTTGGGAGGGCTAGAGTTGAGCCCTATGTAATAGAAATATGACAGGTTTTAAAGAGTAACTGGTCCACTTGCAGGCACTATTGTTATAAGAAGAAAAGTATGTGACATTAACTAGAGGAAGGAAAGAACCAGGCAAGATGTCAGAGCTTGGCTTTATTTATTTGTTTTATGTCACATTGTGTGTGTATGTACTGGTGAAGGTATGGTGTCAGATGAGTGGGCTTTAGATAGGTAGCTTAGCCTAAAGTTGGTAGTTAAAAACAAGGTCAAGGTTATAAAAGAATTTTTAGTAGTAGATTGTCATGTAACTGTAAGTATTAATACAAATCATGGCCTTTGTTAATGCATTTATTTTTTATTAATTTAACCAATTTTTATTGAATGTTATCATGTGCTATCTAGGTGCTAGATATTTGCAACCAAAAGATGAATATATAGTCTCTTATTTAAAGCTTTTTTAAATGAGAAGACAAGAGTTTGATCATTTGTATCTCATATACTATGTATGATGATGATATCATGACAGAATGTACAAGATGCTTTTGGAACACATGGAATTGGGGAATAGGTGCCAGGCTTAAACTTGAGACTCAGAGAGATCATTCTAAAAAAGATAGTGTGGTATGGTGTCAGATGGTTACTGGAATTATCATGGTGATCACTTCTTTAGGGTATATACATGTTGAATAACTATGCTGTACACCTGCAACTAATATAATATTGTATGCTAGCTGTATTTTAATAAAAACCTTAAAAATAAGAGTTGATTATAGTTGATCTTAAACCCAGAGGTAACAACATGTCAAAAGAACGCATGCCACATTTAAGGACCTAGAAATAATCCAGAAGGCTGCAGAAGTAGAGTGGTAGAGAGATGTATGAAGATATGGAGTTTGAGGAGTTTCATTCAGGACTGGATCACACAAGGCTTAGTATGTCCTACTGAAGACTGATATCCTAAAATTTAGGGCCTTCCCTGAAGGCATTAACTCAACTATGGCCAGTTTTCATTCTAGAACAATCTTCTAGCTGCAAGATAGACAGAGATTGGATAGAGACTGGGAGCCAGTTAGAAAGTTGCTTTCATAATCTGAGCAAGAACGAAGTGAGCAGCAACGGTGATGGAGATAACCAAGTGAGTTCAATCATTACTGATGTGATAGAATTGAGAGTAGTTGTTAATTAGCTGTATCTGAAGAGTAAGCCAAAGAGGGAGTAATGAATAATGGTCAGGTTTCTCTCTTAGATACACTAGCAGTTACTGAGACTGGAGACATAGGAGTCTTGGAGTAGTAGGGGAAAGAGACAGAGCTCTATTGTAGGACTTACTAGGATTCTGGGAAGACAGACTAACAGAAGTCAGTGTCTCAAAAATAGAAGTCTAATTATTCGAAGAGATTCATTTAAAAGGATAATACATATACAAGAAGGCATCTGAGAAAACATTTTGCAGATGGACTATTAGCTTACCTACACATTCTCTCTCCTTTTTACTCATGTTTGTTTCTCTGTCTTATCACAGGACAAAAATGTAGAAAATCATAGAAAGGAAAATATAGAGAGGGCAGAACAGGACATTGATGAAAAATGGGCAACTATCTAGTGAAGGGAGGAAAGCAGTAGTTGGCTCTCAAGAGAGCAGCCCTCTTATCCAAGTGTTGCAGAATATTTACTTTATGACTGTGGTTAATTTCACATTCCAAGGTACATTTTATCTCTAAATCAGTGTTGGCCTAGTTGAGCTCTGTGAATCCTTCTTGCTCTATTCTTTTATCATTATGAGAAGGAAGGGTGGAATAAGTAAAAAAGGTTAATGGAACGAGAGAGCAGTTGAAGAACTCCTGAGGTAGGGCTTTCAAAATTTAATATAGAGAACAAAAATCCACAATTATTTAATAATTATTGTACCTAGTAAATGGGTTTAGGGGAGAGATAATTTTGGGACCAGGAGACTGCGAACAGGGTCAAGGGGTTGCTAGAGGAAATAAGGACAATGCTATGTAACAATGGTCAGTTTTATTATTTTGCCTACATATGGCATAGATATTTCATAGCTATTTCTCATTATCTGAGATATAAATTTGATTCACTTCATATTTTTCCAAATGATTCACACCAGTGTAATTCTTTTTTAATGAGTTTTTTGTTTGTTTGTTTGTTTTGGTTCTGCATTGAAAGACAAGTCAAAATAACAGTAGCTTAGAAATGATAGAAGGAGCCTGGAGTATGGAGTACATTGTCAAGATATTATCACCAAACTCTTTTTCTCTCACACTAAGAGATAGAAATTGGGGTGTAAATTAACATTCTGATGTTTTTCTCCTTTGTGCATAGATGGCTGCTCTAGCAGCAACCATTCTGTCCATAGTCCAGTTAGAATCAAGGGAAGAAGAAGAATGTACCTGCTTCCTTTGATAACACCACCCAGAAGATACATTCACTGTTCCATGCTATTCCTACTTACATCTTTTTGGCCAGAAGTTAGTCACATGGCAACTTCTCGTTCTAAAGGAGATTGGACAATATAGTCTTTATTAGAGTGGTCATATGCTTGCTAAATTTTGGGGATTCTATTATTAAAGGAAAAAAGGGGAAGATGATAGTGGTGGGAGCAGTTAGTAATCTCTGCCAAATACAGTTCTTCAAAATATTCGGAAAAGGTCAGGTATCTTTCAATTGCATTGAAACTACTGGGATCTCTGTATGTATCTAGGCAATTAAGCATAGTTCTTGCTTAAAGTTCTTTTAAAATAATTTTTCTTAGGTTATCAGTATGGTGAGTATGATTTTAAGCCAAAATAACGAGTTACTTCTAAAGAAATCAGTAAGAAAATTATTCATCATGAACTTAGTAAGTTTGTCTACAGAAAATTTTTTTAAAGTTTGAAGTTTATAGTTAGTCAATCCCTGTGTTTGACTTTCAGATTTTATAAACTCTAAATTTTCTTCACAAATAGGAACATACTTGGAATATATTTTCCATCATCTAGCTCTCTTCTCCAAAATAAAATTTTGGTAACAATACTAATCACTGGTAAATTATTTAATTCTTAGGTAATAGTCAAGCTTCTTATATTAGTAAGAAGAAGTTTAGATTTGCTGCTTCCTATAAATGTTAGTTTTATCCGTTTTCATTGATTCTCATAATGAATCATATTTTATATATATGTACCTATTAAATGAATAAGATTTTCTGATATTTTGTATTATTGTTTTGTTGTTAATTTTGATACTAGCACCTGAACTAGAAAATGAAGATTGAAAATTAAAAAGTGTTATATTTGTCTATTAACTCTGAAATCAGTGTATGGCATTAGATTTTATTTGCAAAACTATTGTTCGTCTTTAAGGCGGATTGTTGAGGAGGTCCTGATATGGATTATTTTTGTGTCTAACTTTTTCATCTGGATTTTGGCAAAGAAAGTTCTGGGAATTCAGCATTTCATGTGTCTTCTGAATTTTTACAGCCTCTAATCCAGCACTAGAGCTAAGATTGTTTAGAAGGTATTTGTCTTGATTTCCAAAGATGCTGTTTAGGATCCTGAAATAATAGTCTTAAATTGCAAGAAGTTAAGAAAGAATTGAAAAAAAAACAATGGACTAATGAGGTAATAAGGAGACATATGCAAAAAGGCCCTAAAAAGATTCTCCAGAAAGATTCCAGATTTGGAGAGGACCATTCCTGGATAGTTGTGATGATATTGGTTATTTATCTGGTTCCTTGAACTGGAAAGCTTGATGATGAGCTAAAACAGAGGCTTCATTCTGGGATATCACTTTTGATTGTCATCTGGTGTGCAGGATGTTCCCAGAAGGCTTGCAGTTCTGATCCTATTGCAGAGTGTGCTGCCTGGCTCAGGTCAGCTAATATTGCAGATATTGTAGTGGCACAATCCTCTTTAATTGGTCAAAAGACTAAACCAGTGTCGAAAAGATATAACATGTAGTGTAAGAAAAATGTTGCCAAGCATGGCATTCATTCACAAAGCTATTGAAAGGCAAAGATAAGTCTAGAGGTAATTTAGAGCACACTTAAAAGTTGACTGAGTGATGGCAACCTGGGCTATACTCACCCTGGCCCTAATAACAAATGGATTTACCTGATTCTAGCTAATTGAATGTGAACTATAAAACAGGAGTGAAATAATGAGCAAAAAAATCTTATCCGTTGTTCTAACAGTTCTAAGCAAGGAAATGCAATTTCCTGATTGCCAAGGAAGAGCCTGTGTAAAACCTGGTGACGCATTCTATACCCCTGCTAATGAAATGTGTTTTAATAATCTAATTGCGGTTATCCTGGCCATGGCCTCCACGCAACACTGCTGTGTTATAGTATAGAAGTCTGTGTTTGTTAGGAACAGTAAGTAGTTTTCAGAAAGTTAAATTTTGGTACTGAGTGTGTGTTTTCCCGGTTGACAGTAATTGATACAATAGGCTTTTCCTTTAGAATGCTGTTTTAATGGAGGGGAGTGTGCTGGGAGGTCAAGGGAGTTGGCTCCATTGGTCCTTCAATTAAGGAACAAAAATGATAAGCATTCCAAAGGAATTGAATTAGTATTTAAACAATCAGTCACAAGGGCAGTCAGTGTAATGAGGTGGAGGCTCTTACCTACCCTGGTTTGAGTGCCAGTGGCCATTTCTTAGCTGTGCTACTACTAGAAACTACCTTCTTTAACCCTAATTTTTTTTCTTTAAATAGTTTCTAACAGCAATTATTTTATATAATTACTGGGAGGATTAAGTGAGATTATAAATACAAGGGCCCCTCATAGTAAGTACTGAGAACATGCTAGTTAATGTTGCCAAGCATGGCTCTTGTCATGTGTGGTAAATATGAATGGGGCTATCTGTTTGGTTCCTACAGTTTAGTCTTTACAACTGGCATAATCAGCTATTTCCAACACAAAGCTGATTGTTTCCTTTACAATTCTAGAAGCAAGTATGTTGAAAGGTTTTTCCAGAAAATTAAGAAAATGTGATCTGATGTACCAAAATTCTTGGATCCAAGATTGTAAGATTCTTTGATCTAAGGAGCCACAGCAGTGCTGGTCCCGAACACACCAGGGTATCTTCAGCTGTTAGGCATAGGCCTGTAACCTGGGACTCTGCAGAGCCACTGCGTCATATCTTAGACAGTTTACAATAAATACATAATCCATGCATAAAGAATGTCACATGTTTACTGTCTTTTTTACTTAATAATGTTTTAAAATGCATTTACATTAATAAACATAGCTACGTTTTTACTTCTTACTTCTCCACAGTGCTCCACATGGCACATCCATCTCGTGTTATTTGTCCAGTCTCCTGGAGTTGAGTGCCTAGGGTACCCCTGATTCCCTGCTATCGTAGCAAATCTGAAGCAAGAACATTCATGCACAACCCCTTAGGAAACTGAACATTTCTCTCAGTTACACACCCAGGAGTGGAAAGATTGAACAGAGGCTATATAAGATAGAATTTCACTGTGTCCTACCGAATTGCTCCCAATGTGGTTTTACCAGTTTGTATTCTCAACAGAAATGCAGATCGGTCCCCACTGAAAATTCTTATTATTATTTTTTTTTATCTTTAGTGGTTTGATGGGAAAAAGGAAGACTTGGCCAATTTAATCTTACAGTTGTGTTTTAAAGGGAATGAACATGGTTCTGACAATATTAAAGTAAATATTTTGCAGTTTCTGGCAATTTATACATTTGATGTCAGCAGGTGCTCAAAATATAAAAGCACTGAGATGGTGGTGAATCTGAAGCAAACTTTGCAAATAAGGACTTCTCCTTAATTTGCCTTTGAAAAAATGCAATCCCTGATATTATATCATTATATGATAATAGTAATACATTTTAAGGAGAAATTTTAAAATAACTGACCCAAATGAATGATAATGTCTCTGCAACTTAAGCAGTTCCAGGAATGATGGTTTTTAATAATGGAAACCACACTCTATTATGAATTCACTAAGTAATTTGAGGAGAAAATTCATGTCCTCCTGCTCATTTATTTAAAAGTTATTTAATATTTTGCTTTTGTATGCAGGTGTAATTATATTGTTGTCTGAGTAAAATTTTTAGTTTTGATTCATTTGTGTTGGAGATTTGGAATCCAAAAAGCCTTGAGAGAATTACAAATGACACCAAGTTGGGGGATATAACTTAAGTGAAAACATATGATGCTTGTAGCTACTGTTGGATTTTCCTACTTTCTTTGATTTCCTTGTGTGATTTCTGGACTTTGCTCAGCTTTCTTGTTAACTCCTTTCTAACCCCTGGAATCGAACCCCCTCCATAGTATGAGTCCGAAATTGCTTTCTTCAAGACCAGATCGTTCTATTGCCACACATAAAAGCCTTCCTTCAGACTTTACATTTTTAAAAATCTTTTTTTAAAACTTTTGATGTTCTTATAATACCTTCTTGTATTGTGAAACTTGTTTCACTTCATTTTTTGATCCTTTACTGTTCTATTTCAGCTTTCCCTCTTTACTCTCCATCATCTCTCTATTTGCTTTGCTTGTTTTACTTCTCTTCTTGTCTAACATCAGACATTTTCAGGGCAGAGCTGCTCGTTCTTCACTATGTAAAATTTTAGATTTAGGTCAGAAAGGCTAATTGTACAAGTATAGGTGGGTGTAGGTGGGATTGGACACAGTTCCTCTTTTGATACGTGTCCAAGAGTTTTAGGTATTAAATATTACTGTGTTTCAAAATTGAAGCCATTGTATTCTGCACCACACCTAGTAAAACTTTTAATTTATATTAATTTCTGAGCAACATACTTAATGGCAATACTGTGAAACTTGGCTACATCCAGAAGAGAAGACCTGGAATAATGAAGAGTCTGGAATCTATTTGATAAGAGGAATAAGATTATAAAAACTAGAAATATTTACCTTGGGAACAGAGGACCAAGAATATGCTTGATAACTGTAATAACTTCAAATATTTATATACATGCCAGTATGTGGCAAGAAAAATAAAGACTTACTTTTTGGTGTTCAAAGTTGACGGTGGTGGTACAAATGGATAAAATTCTTGAAATGAAATATTTGAATAAGGAAATTCTGAATAAGGCTTAATTAAGCCTCTCTAATCCAACTATAAAACATATTGCTTTGCAAAAAATGTTTTATGTCATTAAAATCAGAGAAGAAAAAAATCATCTCTCATGAATATTGTGTTGAATAAGGTCTTGAATTAGATTACTTCTGTAATCCTTTGACACTCAAAGTTTTTCTTCAGTTTCCCTGGGTTTTTCAAGTGTGGCCATTTTTCTATTCAGCTAACTCCAAACTTAAAGAATAATTTGCAATTAAATTATTTTTATCTAACTCTTTAAAAATGCTTCTTAATTCCCAAAATGTCTTTCAGAGTCAGCTCTGCTCTTTTACTTTTCCTAACTTTATTCCTTTAGGTTAGTGCAGTGCTTCTGATTATCTACTCTGGTCCCTAGTCTTGTCTCCATTAAAACAGTTGACCTGCAAGGCAAACACCCCTTAACATTATGCTCAGCATGTGGCACTGCCTAAAAGCTCTGCAGAAACCTGCTTCGCTGATTTTACCTATCTCAAAACTCCCTATTACCTGGCTGCACTGTAATGATTTTATTACATTTTGCTACTATACTTCTTTCTCTCTATTTAAACTCGTTTGTTTGCTATTATTTCCTACAACAAATACTTCTAAGGTGTTGTTCCAAGGCACTCACTGGCCCTAACACTCTGGTTCTTCTAGTCTCAAGACTCATACTTGTGCTTCCAGTACCCCATATTTTGCTGTAAGTTTTTTTTATTTCTCCTTCTCTTTTTGGGTGAACAATAGCAGAAGTAGTAGCAGTAGTGGTGGCAACAACAACTAGGTCTTTCCAATACAAAGTGGTAGCTACCTGCTTGCAAAAATAGGTTTAAATATCTCTTAATTTATCATGAAGAGCATTTAGCTAAGAAAATGAAACTCAGGTGATTATTCAATTATTCACCTCTAACTCAATACCAATTCATAATTTGATAAACCAAAATTTCAAGCAAGACAGAAATAGCAATGTGTCTGTGTAAGGTGTATACGCTGGCCAGAAGGACTATGTTCAGTCCTCATTATTTATGGATTCTGTATTTCTGAATTCACTTACTAGCTAAATTTTATTGTAATCCCCAAAATAATATGTGTATTGCTTTGGTGGTCATTTGTGGACATGTGCAGGTGGCAATAGATTTGAGTTGCATGACTCACATATTCCTAGTTGAGATTGAACAGTGATACTCAGTCTTCGTGTTTCATGTCTCATACCATAAACAAGTGGTTTTTATGATCCATTTAATGCTGTATTTTTCACATTTTGCACTTTCTAATGATGATTTTGTTGTTTAAAATACTGCATGCATAGTGCTGAAATGCTGTGTAATATTTCTAAGCTCAAGAAGGCTGTGATGCACTTTAGGGAGAAAATGTGTTAACTAGTCTTTATTGAGTCATAAGTTATAGTGCTGTTGGTCAGGAGCACATTCATTGTTAATTAATCAACTACATGTATATATATATGTGTATGTGAGTATATATATATATGTGTGTGTGTGTATATATATGTACATACACATACACATTTATACATATATAAATAAGTAAAATAAGGTGTCTTTAAACACACATAAAACAAGGCGATCAGCTGATGAAAATGCTGTGGTTAGAGTCTTGCAGGAACCTAACTCTATATTTTGCTTAAGCAATTCACTGATTCATTGTTCACAGTGACTATATAGAGTATAACTATTACAAATAGGAAGAACTGACTATATACTCTTTCTAACTAGTGCATGTGTAAAATATATCATAAATATAAAAAGACAATTAGCATTCTCCTTTACTTTATTAAAAAATGTAATTTGGGACAAGGGAGTAGAAGAATATAGACACTTTTTTTTGCCAGCCAAATGTTAATGTAAAGTCAAGGCATAACTCAAAAAACAACTAGCGCACCAAATTATGTGCAACCTGCTAAAGATGAAAAATTGTTTTGAAATTAGCAAAAAGAAGGCAAAGAAGGAGAAGGAGGAGGTAAAGGAGGAAAATGTAATTAAGAAAATGGTAAGTGAAATCAATTGAAAAATATAAAGACTGTTAAGCTGTTGAAAATGAAAACTGTTTCAACTGGCAAAGGGGCTAATTATGACTGTGCTGTTTAAAGCTGTGTTTCATTTGATTTTAGAGCACTGGAAGATACAGACAACAGAATATAATTACCACTAGTGCTTTTTGGGAGAGGAAAGTGTCTTAAATGATTTTCAAGTTACCATTCCAACTTTTCCTCAACTCCAAGTATTTTAGTCCAAAGACATCTATTTCAATCTCTAACACATGCTGACCTGCACAACAGTTGGCTTGAGAAATGGAACCTAGAGGTAGCAGGAAAGGGGACTTGATGTGGTTAGATAGGGGCAGACACACAGGGAGCTGTGTTGTGTCTACACATTGTAGCAAGAGGAAGAAAGCACCTCTAGCTGGTACTGAGAGGGCCCGTGGGAGAGAACAAGGAAGGAGTGAGTGCTTCGTGAAACCGCTATGACAACAACTTCTTAGCGTGATGAATTTCGTTCTTTTCTAAACCTTACCACCTACAAGGGATTAGAATCTGCAGTCCATTGAGAGTTTTCTTTAGAAAAGCTAATTATAGAATTTGGAGAAAAACAAGATAATTTTGTGTTTGGTAGTATTTTGAATGTTATGAATGAAAATGTCTTGGGTGTTGCCACTTGTCTTACTCCTTCTCACTTCTCCCCACCAAATCTTCATTTCAATCCAACTTTTATTATTTTATATAATGTGGATGATGACCTTTGGAGTGGAAAAGAGGCCTCTTTATGGGTGGTCTCCTTTCATAACTCCAGCAATGTGCCTTTGAACTAAAATGGTTTCTATTAAATTTTATCTGTGATATCTGCACCATCTGAAATAGAGGGCCATTATAATTGCTCAGGTGTGTGAGGCTCTTACTTAAAGAGGGATTGGCATAATAAGTTTTTCACTAATAATTAGTTTTCATATGGTAGAATGCATGTGGAAAAGTGTATTTTATGTTCAATGGACTTGGATTGTAATGTGAAGAATTTAGAGGGTGGGGTAGGGAATACCTTGGGAGTTTGCACTTAAGACAAGATAGAAAAAGGACAAGGGAGTTCTTCTCAATTTCGTCCTGTTACACATTTTGGATTTGAGAATGAGCCTCTCCTCTAGTCTGAAACAGCAGGCATTCCAAAGGTACAGAGCAGACTAAGAACTAGAAACACCTGACATCAAAGAGAACATAGAGGTTCCCATGTTAGTTTGGGGTTTCAGACCTAGAGTGGCAGGGAGGAAGTGCCCTAGCTGCTCTGACTTTTCACTCTCTTGGTCCCCTTAGTTTACTTTCCTTCTTGGCTTGCTGTATACCCAAGGCTTAGTGGAAATGGTTTACTCAAGTCGAGAGCCTTCAAATGATTGATGAGTTGATCTTTTAGACACTCCCACCCAGCCCTGAGACTCCTGCGTTCGTCAGTACTGAGAAGTATTTATGAGCTTCTTACAGCCAGCTCACAATTGGGTTGGGAATGTAAATGACAATAGCAGATGTAATACAAGGTCTTCTGCTAAACGAGCCAATGATGTGTCACATGAAAAGAATGGGCTAGGGCATTGATCATGATTGATTTTAAAATGACATTCAATTAATAAGGACATTCATGGACATTAGTGTCTGCAACTAAATATTGTGATCTCCGTAATGCTCTGAAACCTGAGTCAAAGATACCTGCATTATATAGCTCATTTAACTATGAATTCTCATGCACAAACTAATTTCTATGAAACAGCATCAGTATGTAGATTTGAAGGAATTATTTGGACATGTATATCTGTTTTTCATTTATATTCTTTAGGAGGCAAAGTTATTACGTATGATTTTACTGAACTAATCAACAGTGTATGGGCTAACTGTAGCTAATGATATCACATTGTATATCAAGAACCTTATTGTCATTTTCTTGTTTAGAATTTATTGGCTGAAAACATTCCTCATAGAAAAATTTTTCCTTAGTGACTAATTCACTGGCGTTTCTCTCAATTTGGAAATTTGTCTTTATGACCAAAAGCTATTTTCCATATGACTCTATTTGAGATGCCACTTTTTCCAAACTTGCTGCTCTGTTCCTGACAGAGAGCCATTTGTTCAATTCCTAAATATATCCTCCAACAATTGGGTTCTATTAGAAGATGCTGTCATACATTCACCTCACTTAACACATCTCTGTGATGTCCCTAAAGATAAGAGAAGGCTTATATTAGCCAAATAATTTCTCAGTATGAATCCAAATGACATTATAACTTGGTTCTTCAGATTGTGACAGAAATATTCTGGATGAATATAATCATAATTTATTTGATGAGGAACCTTTTACATATTTGATAACATTGACTGGCTATCAGTATATGACAATCATAATAATAATAATAATGATGGTGATGGTAATGATCATCCCACTTATTGAGAACATTCTATGTGCCAGATTTTATGTTCAGCTCTCTATGTAACTAATTTTTTTAATCCTCACATTAGCCATACAAGGTGATTTTTATTATTTCCAGTTTCTAGATAGGAATACAGAGTTCATTGAGGCGATGTAAAATGCCAATGACTCAATACCTTCGTGTGAGAACTAGGTTCCCTATCCCATGTCTGATTTATTTCAAAGCCTCCTTTTAACCTTTATACAAAAAAAAAAAAGATGTAGGACATCAAAAAGTAGTATGCCTACTAGACCAATTAAATTAATGTGACATAGGTGGGCGGGATACAACCGAAAGTAATAGGCCCCTGGTTAACTAGATCAAGCATGTCCAACCTATGGTCCAGGATGGCTTTGAATGTGGCCCAACACAAATTCTTAAAACATTATGAGGTTTTTTTTCGACCTTTTTTTTTTTTTTTTTTAGCTCATCAGCTGTCATTAATGTTAGTGTATTTTATGTGTGGCCCAAGACAATTCTTTTTCCATTGTGGCCCAGGGAAGACAAAATGTTGGACACTGCTGAAGTAGATTATTATTTCTTAAATTGTAATGAGTACAGAGTTATTTGGGGATATTACTAAAATTTTCATTCTGATTCATTGGTTCTGCAATGAAGCCTGGGACTCTGCATTTTTCACAAGCTCCCAGGTATGGCCAGTCTGGTGGTCTAAGGACCACAGTGTGAAAGCAAAGAAATTTTAAGTACATTTTCCTGGCCAAGTAGAACAAGTCAGCTGTTAGAGGTGACACTCAAGGTGAGCAGGCTCTAGACCAGGGAAACATACTGTGAGAGTTGCAAGGTATCCTTGCTGTATTTCTCATATTTTTAAAGATAAAAATTATCAGACAGTACAATTGTTTAGCTAAATCCATCCACTTCCTTAATCCTCCAGAGGTAGTGGTAAAAAAAAAAAAATTACAGTATAGATTGCATGTATCCAAGAGATACATTCATTACTAGTCTATGTGCTGAAATGCAAAAGAAAAAAAAGAGTAATAATAATAATAGAAAGTAAATAATAATAATACCGCAAACATAAAATACATGACTTTTAAATTTATTTTCAGTTACAATCTACAAATTATTAAACAAATATGTGACAATATTTAAGAAAAGAGTTTGTATCTCTCAGATCACCTGTGACTTCTGCTCAATGACAGAGCTCAGAATAGAAACTAAATGTCAAGACTCTGAGTTAAATGATTTTAACTGCTACATTTTACTACCTGTCTAATTTGTGAAAGTGTGATAGTTTTGTTGTTGTTGTTTGTTTTTTTCTGGTTGGCTTCTCTGATTGATTTAAACCAGATAAACGTTTATGTCTTTCTCTTTCTGCTAAAAGGGGAATTCAAGGTGTGTATGTGTGTGAAATCCTGATTAATTGGGTTTACTGTTCCTTTGGATCTGGTTTAACAAGTCTTTCTGTTCTCAGATCAGATTATTTTTAAAATCTACCTTGAGTATTTTAATACTCAAGCCAAGGCCAGCTCAGTAAGCATTCTTTTTCACTTACAAAATCAATGATGGAATTACTTCGCAGAATTCAGGAGTTATCTCCTTTTTGCTCATCCATTCAACAAATCTTTATTGAGCATCTACTATGTACAGCTGGTGCTCTGCTAGGTGCTGAGGATAGAGCTATTATTAAAACAGTTCCTCTTCTCAAGATGTTTCTAGAAATGGAGGAGAATATTACTTATGTATATTTGTTTCTAGTGCTCCATTAAAAATTGCCACAAATTTAGCAGCTTAAAACAACATCCATTTATGATCGCACAGTTCTGTAGGTCAGAAGTCCAGATGGGCTTGACTCCTTAGTAATAGGCAAACAAAAGACCAGGATTTCCTGTTTTAATAAGTAGTCTGGGAAATAATCATAAAATGAAAGCCTCACCCCAAGCATCCTTTCCCGTTACATAAAATATTCTTATATTCCTCCCTGATGCGTGCTTCATTCTGTGTAACTGGCATGCAGGAATTTTATTCTTTCTAATGTGGAAAGACAGCACTCAGATTACATGTTATAAAAAAGTTGGTATTCATCACCACATGCTATCTAATTGAAAAAAAAAAAAAACCACAATAGTTTGAATAGAACAGACATGAAGGAATTTCATTTTAAACACAGAAAACAAGGTTTTATACACATTCTCTATCCTTCTCCCCTTTTCTGTGCTGGTATGATTTGTTAATCTATAATTTATAATATCTTTGTAAAGCAGAAGATCAATACACAAAAAATTGTTGAAAAATGCTATTTTTGATTTGCTAAATTCTATAGAAATACAGCCTGCCGACCATCCACTAAAGAAAAATGCCTGATACTGTTTCATTTGTCATTTATGCCAGGTTTTGACATAACGGGGTCCATTAGGGACACCAACGTGGAGGTGTTAGTGTTGATGATGCTTTTAGTATCTTATTTTCCTCCTTGTGTCCCTCTAAACTTTAGACTCGAAAGTGACTGCTACGCACCCATTACATGTATGTTTAGAGTCTAAAGGTACACGTAATGGGTGCCTGGCAGTGACTGTCAGGCCCATGTTTGTTTTCATACTTCACAAGCTGTAAGGTTATAGTCTGTATGAGTTTCAAGCTGCCCACCAGGAGGCCTGAAAAATTGTGACCGATATCGACATACTTCCTTGTCAGGTCCACGAAGGGCAGAGTAAATGTCTCAGCAATGCTTTATTGTATAGCAACCAGCAGCGGAAGAACAAAATCAATAACTTCCGTTGTTCACTTGGCACCATTGGAAGAATTGTTTTTGCTTGTGAAAGAGAACCCATACTATAATAAGAGTTTAAGCAAACAAAAAAAAAGTAACTAATAGCATCACTGTTTCATGGGAAATAATAGCTTGTATTCAACTTTCAGAAGACAGAATGCAAGATTCAAGGCTGAGTAGATAATAACCTGTTAGGCAGCCTGTGCATTGTGGAAGGAAGCGTTTTGCAGGTGATAGAAATTCTTAAATTTCCCTCTTTCCTTCCTACTGAGTATAATCTGAAAAAACAAAATTTAAAATTAGCCAAGCTCTTTCAATGTCTTCAGTGAAGGATTTATTTGAATTACATACATGCTCAAATTGCAAGGTATTACAAATAAAAAGTCCAAAATTAGAAACTAGTTTGACTCAAAGACATGTTTTCACATTTCCAGTGCTGTTCACATTATCTTAAATTTAGAGAGAAGTAGGGGTAGTAATTTATAATGTGTGTTTATTGCTCTTTAGAATGATATGCTCATAATTTAAATTAAAAAATCAAGAATTGGCTTAGTGGATTTGTTTAAGCTGATACTTGACCTATGTTATTTCAAAGGAGCTTTTTTGAGATTCTTTAATATCAAAACTGTTCTGTTAGAAATAGCTACATTAATCCATACCAATTCTGTCAAGGCCACAAGTAATTGTGGAAGAGTTCAGGCATTTAAATACTAAAGTAAAACAAAACAAAACAAAACAAAAAAACTAACTGCAAATTTAAAAAACGTTAGAAAGAAGGAAATAGTCACCCACAGCACCATGTACCCTAGTACCAAATTTTAAATTCATTTGTGTTATCCATCTTTTGATATACTTTTGTTTGTTTGTTTGTTTTTCTTGTATGTGGGTATCTTTTGATACACTTTTAAAAGTTCCATTCATAATGCACCTATACTTTTTTTTACTTTTTTTTTCATTTAACATCATATAATGAATATTATTTCATTATGGCCTATGGGGTTCAAAATTACCATGTAAGTTTTGTATAGGAATCATTTCACTTGATAATGCTTTATTTACTTAATAATTTCATAATTATTGCGGTATTCATTAGTTTCTAATGTATTTATTGAAAAAAACCACAATGAATATTTTTCTTTAAAATATACTTTTAATACATTTTATTAAAACAACACACACAGAAGTGCTTGCCTTTTATAAAGAATTCAGGCAACTCAAGAAAGTATATAGAAATGAAAGGAAATAAGAAAGCATAACAGTAAACCAACTGCATGCCATCACTTACAGGTAATCGTATATATTATGAGACCTTGAGGCCAGACACCATTTTTTTGTATTAATATATGTGCATTATATAAATACAAAGTTATGTATATAGAGGTGTATTTTATTTTATAGTGGGTTATAATTTGATTATTATAATCTAATATTACATCTAATTTATAAAAAAATCATTGCATTTAGTTTTATTAAATATTGGAAAGAATAGACTCTCAAGGAATTACTATATTTTAAATAAGTATTACTGTAAGAGTTTCTTTTCTGACATCATTCTAAGTAAAATGGACTATGAAGCAAAATTAGAATCCTCATTCTTTTCAATTGTGCATTTTAACTTTAAACATTCTGATTGATTCTTAGCTATTCCAATGTAAATATTAGAACTTAAAACTACCCTCCTATTTCTTTCTTTCGTCTTCTTAGTTCAGTTTTATTATTGTTTTACATGATGTTTATATTTTGCTGCGTTAAACATAATTCATCTAATTCTTAGTAGTTCTATTATTTTTATGTTTAAAATAGTTAAATCTCACCACTAAAAATTTTCATGTTTTTGCTTTTTTATTCTGAGTCATAAATTAGATTTAGTTTTCAAATTGTCATTCCAGAAAGAATTCAAGGTGATATATATGTGAGGTGTTCCACCTGTTGTTGCTGTGCTTGAACAACATGTTGGCTAAACTTCATTATCTTCGGTGACAGATCTCACTGTAGATGATTGCTGTGTAGAAATTTGAGGACTGTCCCAACTTATACCCTTTCACAATGCTTCATATAATATTTCCTATTTAGAGGCCTAGAAATTTATCCCAGATTTATACTGGCATATGTACAAAATGAGGTATATTCCAGATTATTAATCATCTTGTTTGTGGTGGAAAAATAATGTAGGTAAGTACAGAACCATGGAAGAATTCTTAAAAAATGAAGGAAAAGGGTTATATGTGGTAGTGGAAATATGGTAGCAGGGGTGGGAATCAGACCTTTTTAATATGTGTTATTTTCTAATTTGATATTTGAGTAATATAAAAACAAAATAATAGAAACACCAATACATTTAAAAAATGCTACCACTGCCATAGTCATCAGACAGAAATTGAAACTTGATTTGGTTCTTAATGTTTTAAAGATGGATCTGTATAATTATTCATATGCAGATTTATTTATGGTAACAGTTCTATGGAAATACTATCTATTTTAGCAGCTATTTAGCAAGCAGGAAACACAGCTTAATAGTCTCTACTTCCCTCAACTCCCCTCAAAAGTGCTGCTTCTTCCCCTTTCTTATTTCCTGTTCTTTTTGTTGTTGTTGTTAAATTACATAGTCTTGGAAATCAGTAGGAGTTATTTATGGTCTGTGAGGATAAACTAAATAAGAATCAGCTCCCTCTAACTTTTGCAGACTCCCTCAACATTTCCCACAAATATTCATTGTTGATATGGTTCTAGTCATGTTAACAATAAGCAGAATGGATTGGGTGTAGCTATCATAAAACAAAGTTATCTGTTTGACTACCAACAGATGCTTTTTCAATATTGTATATTCCTTAACTTAGGAGAAGAATGGTTTCCTTGATATCAGGGCTATGAAACCTCTAGTATTTTATACTAAAGTATTTACTTGCAATCTTGATCTGTTGGATTGCCATTTTTTTCTATGAAATAGTAAAAAGAATCTCACATGGAACGAACATCTGAGATGGCCCAGGCACAGTAAATGAACCAAAGCAGCATGAGATACAATCCTTGCTTTTAAGAATTGGGCAATGAACTTAGTGTCATAAAATTTAACTGCCTAAAAGATAATATATTTATTTCACCTCAGAAATGTTATCATTATTCCAAGAAATTCTTATATTTTAATAATATATTTTCATATTTAATGAGTTATTTTACTATTTTCTTTTTTAAACACATTTCTGAAATAATTGGGAATGTTGTTTTCTCATTTTGCTCTAGGAATTAACTTTTTCATTACTAAAATTCATTGTCAGCTCGATCTTGAGTGACCAGAAACAATCATCTGACAGGTAGGGCTGGAAAATAGAGAAAAGTTTGGTGCAAGAAACCAGTTAACATCCATGAGATAGGATAAACCTGTATGGAATTAGTGGCAATGGGAATAAAAATAATAAGAGAGTTGAGAATGCTATTTCAGGAATAGTACCTGTAGAATATGGGGGCTGGATTGGGGCACAGGGCAGAGAAATCAGTGATAAAGGAGAAGGTGGTATGTATTTGGATTAGTAGGGAATGAAAGAGGGAAATACAAAATTGTCTCTAGTTTGTTTTACTCTTTTTGAGGACAAAGACCATGGGTTATTCATTCATTTATTCTTTCAACAAATATTCAAACAAACTTCTAAAAATTTATTAGACACCACACACTGAACTAGGTGTAACATAAAATATTAGAAGGCACAATTCCTACTTTTAAACATCTCTTAGTCTAAAAGTGGTAAAGATATAAACAGATAATTACTATAAAATTATAGTAGGTTCTCCGTTAATTGAAACTCAAGCAATTGGCACTCTCAACCAACTGGCAAAAAAAAAATCGAAGAAATAATACTATATTTATCCAGCATGGGTGCCAGTTAACTGAGAGTTCACAGTGAAATAAAAGATCACAATTGTGGTAATAGAGAAATGAGAGTGTAATTTTCCTCCATTTTTCATAGGGTCAGCATGTAGGTGCTGAATGAAGGTATACATTATAGTTCGCTATTTTCTTCCTGCACAGTAATGAATGAGGACTTTGCTATACCTGGCCCCCCAAAATGCTGATAAGATCTCAGTTATCCTGAAGTAGTGACAGACAAGGACATGATATGTCATTTATTAGTGTTCAGACTAACGCTTATTTTTCTGCTCTGACTTGACAACAAAAGCATTGTCTAAGATTCCAAATCACAGTAAATAACTATATTTTTCAATAAAAATCAATTATTTTTAATAATTTTTATAGGTGAGAGTGTCCATGCTCTTTTTAGAGCCACAAGCTCCCACCACCCCTAACTAGGTCTCAGAAATTGTCAAGTCTCCCATCTGCCTCTGATGTAAAACCTGCTTTTACATAAAAGGTGTTCACCCCATAGACCTTGCTTAAAACAAGAGCAATTTTACATAGTGATAATATTGACCATGAAATGATCCAGTTATCTTGACAAAATCTAGCTCCTGAATTCTTGGCCTGCTGAAGTCAGGTACCCCAGGTGACTGAAAAGCTTGTGAGAGTGTTACTCTTATTTGCTCTGTATTCTGGTCATTAGTTTTATTGAGTGACCTCTTGATGCCTGGATAGAATGGAATGAAAAGGGAACCGTCGCAGAACTTTTATCTAAAGAACTCTTTTTGCCCCTAAATGGCAGCTACAAGAGAAGAAAGTATAGCACAATTTTCCTTCATAATGGGAATGAGCAGACGGAATGGTTCTTTGGGACGTGTCGGGGGTGAAGCAGGGGGTAACTGCCTGCCTCCGGCAGCTTAACCCATGCTGCTTGCCACTTCTAGGACCTGCTAATGACCAGTGTGCCTGAAGCAGGATCCAGTCCCAGGGCTTTAGTGGACTTCATTGATTTCCAGGACATCCATCAAAGAACAATTGAGGTCTCCAAGGAAAAACACAGGATTTTATAGCTGGAAAGAGGATGTGAAAGTCTGTTACTTCTTAAACATACTTCGTAATTCCATCAGGGACCCAGAAGGGAACAGATTGACAGGATTATAGAATGTTAAGATCCAGCAGAAGTTGCCAAACTCTTTAGGGTTCTCGTAACACCAGCAGAGAGTTTGTGAACCACTTTACAATGTCAGAAAGACTAATAAAAGTTGTATTCACATTAGGAATAAATTCCTCCCCTCCAAAGCATGAAGTTGCTTTGGTTTTGGTTAGGCTTGGTGAGGTGACAGAGCTTCAGGCTCATCAAAGCTCTAATTACCAGTTGTGTGTCTTTGATTAAGAGCAGTAAACAAATGAGTTATTACTGCATTGTGGTTGGCAAAGTCCTCTAAGGCATGGGGGACTCTGGAAGAAAATAAAACATTTGTTGGATGGTAAAAGATTAGAAACTGTTTACCCTCAACTGCACTGACCTATATGGTCGCCACAAGACACATGTAGTTTTTTATATTTTAAGTTTAAATTAATTAAGGTTAATGAATTAAAAATTGCATTCCTCAGTTGTTCTAGCCACATTTCAAATGCTCAGTAGCCAAACCTGGCTAGTGGTGATGGTGGCGGACAGTACAGGCATACAATGCTCGGAAATTTTAGTGGACAACACCGAAGACCAACACTTTTGTATAGACTAGAGTTTCTTCAAACATTAAAGAAAACAAACTGACAAAAACCATAAAAATACACATATCCTTTTTTTTCTGTCTATATTTCTAATTATGAAAGCAATAGTATATGAGAAGATGAAAACTAAAACAGTACTACCTGGCAAAATAGAAAGCAAATTTCTCTTGCCTCTTCCACCAAATCTCTATCATCACGGTTTGTGTCTAATACCTATGGTAAAGATGCCTATCTCCACAATTCTGTATAATCCAGTTGTACATATAGTTACATGTATTTATTGATTTATCAACTACAAATAGTCATTATAGGCTCTCCAACATACAATATTATACATTTTATTCAATCTTTTTTTTTTTAATTCATTTTTATTGTTAGACTTATTGGGGTGACATCTGTTAGCAAGGATTACATAGGTCTCAGGCATACAATTCTACAGTGCATTGTCACCTTGTTGTATAATAAGTTCACCACCTAATGTGACTTCTCTTTCCATCACCTTATATTTAGCTTCCCTCCTCCTCTCCCACCCCCTTCCCTTTCTCCCCTCCCTGACCCACTCGTCCCCAAATAAACATTAAACTATTTTATTCAGTCTTAACACCCCTCAGAAATTGCTTTTGTTATATCCATTTTAAAATATTTACTTCTATTGGTTATTATAATAAACATACATAATAACATTATAGTTATTATGAACATAACATAATAGTATAATGTATTGATAATTTTGATTCTCAAAATTATATCACTTTACCTATTATTTATGATGGTATATATTTCCCACCACTTATCTTCCTTTCAATATCTTGTAATCTTGATATACCATATTATTATATTAGATAATCAACATTTATATAACAGAGTTTAGATTTCCAAACTTTGTCTATAGTTTGAGTCTAAAATTGAAGCCAAATACCAGTATTTATAAAATTATGATAATGCAGATTTTGTTAATTATAGCATCAAGTAGTGTGAATGATTTAAAGTGAATGATACATATTCCTTTGCCATGACCTGTTCCTATTAATGGACAATATGATTAACGTAAGTTTACAGAAGAATCTGACTTTAATCATACTGTGTGTATTTCTAGATAATCTTTGTCTTTCTGCTCTAAATTGTTTTTTTTTTTGTTGTTGTTTTTTGTTTTTTTTTATTTGTATGTGGGTAGTTCCCTGGCTGGGAATCGAACCCAGGCCGCAGTGTTGACAGTGCCAGTGTCAAAGCCTTAAGCCACTGCACCACCAGGGAGCTCCCCTCTGCTCTAAATTGAAATATTATTTACTTGTGTGGTGCATAGCTCACATTCTAAGATTACTTTTCTTTTGATTCCTGAACCATTTAAACCCCATTACATGTTTTCCTCTTCTTGTTTTTTGTTTGTTTATTTGTATTGTTTTCATTTTCCTGCAAAATATCCTCATGAAATTCTTTCAGAAAGTGTTTTTGGGTGATTAGTTTCCTGAGTCCTTGTATGTCTAAATTTTTTTGCTCTCTTCATACTTGATTAAATATTAGGATGAAAGGGATTTCTAGATCTAAGTTTTTTTATTTATTTTTTTATTAAAGCTTAATATTTATGTTGTGTTTCTTTCAATATCCAATATTGCTTATGCCAAATCCTCCAGTTGTAGAACCCCCACGCAACTGTTTTTTTACAGCTCAAGTGATGTTCAACTTTCAGTACCTTCTCATTTGGCAAACTATATCATGTGTCAATTAGCATAGTTGTTGATGTGATAAAGGACAGACCAAAGAGATAATGTTCTTTTCACACCCTTTTGGTAAATTATCTTGTTAAGGAAGTAATGGGTCCTGAAAGCTGTGCTGTTCATGTCTATTACTTCACTCAGTAGAAATTCATTTGACTCCTTGGAAGTGATTTGATATCATCAGTCTCTGTTATGTATTTCCTTTATCTTCACATACAGAATTTCATGAAAACATATTGCTGCATAAAATATTTTTGCTTCTGCAAGAGGAATGGGAATCCTTCCTCCCAAAATTCCCTACAATGAATGCTTTCCTATATTCAGGGAAAGAAGGGAGTAGATAAATGAACCCTCTGAGAATGGATTTTAACAATAAACTCATCATGGTAATCAGAGTTATGAGATTTATTACATAAGAAATTCATCTGGCTTATTCTGTTATTTAAGTCAAAACCATCCCATAGCATTTTAGGAGCTATCTTATAGCTAAGGATTCTAAATGGAAGAAACCAAATGGTTTCTTTTGATAGATCATTTCTTTTAGCCTGAACATTTTTCTTCTATGTATGTTCGCTTTTTATGTAAAGGAATGAAAAATAAAAATCTAGGTAAATGGAACTTTTCCCAGTTATATTCATTGAAAAATTCACAGTTGGCTAGAGGATATGAGTACTCAGTATTTGTTGCTGGGTGTAATTCAAATAAAGTCAGATAGATTCATTCTTGTTTGTTATGTGTCTGGACTACTAAAGGGAAAAAAAGTGGAAAACATATTGATGACATTCAATGAAAAGAAAAAAGAAAGAAGCAGAAAGCCAAAACAGATTATGTAGAAATAAATGTTAAAGGTTAGAATGATAAGTAGAGTATTGTATGTTCGCTAATCTTTATTCATAGAGATTGAGAAAATTGAGAAACCCTACAAATTTTATATATGTGCATGTATATGTGGCAGTTATAATTTATGATCTATCATGGTATAGAAAGGTGTAATTGGATGTACTGATTAACAAAATAAATTATGTTTGTAGTGCCTTAGTTTTGGCCCAGATTTTCCAAGATATTTACTTGGTTCCCATTACAAGCTAGTTAGCCAGGGCAAGGTACAATGAAGACTTTTGAAAGAGGTTAATTGACTTATCTAAGGTTAAATAGCTTGTCAGTAGAATCACTGTTGCTAAAAGCTGTATTATTTGCTCAAAATTTACAGTACTATTATAATTGTTGTTTTTCTGTCCAACCCCACCTCGGTTGGGACAGAGAGAAAAATAATGCATTCATACTCACATGAAATAATAACTTGACAGTACTTAGTGCTCAACTTTGTGATAGAGACATAGATTAAAGGAATGATGGCGTTGAATTCTATAGTCAGTGTGAGCTTAATGGAAAGCAAAGGATTTGTGATAGAATTTAGAGATCATCTCAGAGCCCACTTACAGTTATGAATTCTGGTGCAGGAACAAAATATACCTCGTCTGTAAGACTTTTACATCAATTGAATTAGAGGCTTTTATTGGGATGCCTGAACAAAAATTTTTTTCAATATGAAATTTTCAGAATTACGTTCATGTTACCAATTGCTATGTTAAAGTATAAATGTAGTAATAATGAAAAATGGTTACAAATCTACTCGGTGTACAGAAAGAAATCTTTATCATCCTTCATCCTTTGTAAGAATTCATTAAATGAAACAAAAAGCGTATATCAAAAAGGAAACAACTTATACAGTAGACTGCATTTTAATTTGAAATCATTCTATAATTGAGACATTTGGAGTAAAAAAGACAAACAACTGATTCAGAGAATATATTTTCTATAAGTATAAATGACATTTATATATATGTCATATATACTGTGGGTATATATTAGTATCAAGAATTTTTACAAATGTGTAAAACAAAAACATTATAACCTAATTTAGGAAAATGGCCAAAATACTTAAACCTGGAAGACTATAACACATCTTTTACCTCACTAGTAATTCTGGAAATTAAAATGAAAACTGTATATTTTTTTGTGTCATATTGACAAAAATAATACAGTATGTTGAAGACGCCATTGGGAAATAAGAACTCTTAATACTGTTGGAAGTCGTATAAATTACTACAGCTCATTAGGAAGACAATATGGCAAAATATATGAAATTGGAAATGCACACACGGCTTGACCTAGCATTGCCATTCCTAAGGATGTCCTCCAGAGACACTTTTATCATTTGTATGAGGAGACATTCGCAGTGCTACATTGTAGTATTATTTGTAACAGAGAAAATCTGGAAACCACACAAATACTCGCCAGCAAACAAAATAATAAATGATGGTATGTATATTCATTAAGTGGGATCCTATGTACAGCAGCTAAGTAAGTATTTTAGAAGAGATATGTGCATCATAGTCAAACTAATTTTCAAAATGTAGAGTAGAATGAAACAAGTAAGGTACATTTTATGTAGAGTAAGATATAATTTGTAAAATTTATAAAACACATGAAAGGTTCGTATAATGTTTCTGGATTCATATTCAGGTAGTAAAGTATAAAAACAAATCCTAGTTATTCACATTACTTATAATGATTCTCTCTGACAGATAAGAGATCGTAAGAGATTTAAGATTTGTCTATAATGTTTTTCAACCTACAGCCCCCCAACCCCTTATATTACTATATTTTTTTTACTGGGGATTCCTTAAGTATTTTTATTTTTAAAAAGTAAAGAAAAAATACTTGTACGTTGGATGGGAGGGGCAGCCTCACATTACGTAACAGCCAGCCCTCCCCAGGGTAACAGTCTGTGTGAGCCGTCGGAAAATGGCCTCTCAGACAGCACCTAGCCGCACTGTCTGGCCACTGTTCGCATCAGAAACATGACAGAAGAGGGCGTATTTGTAATTGTGCACCCTTGACCATACATGGGTTGTTCAGCAGTGTAATGTTCCTCTCTCCTATGATAGAGAAAATGTCTTTTGATCTCTTCATCTTTTTATTATAAATCTGATTTACTCTTATCCTCCATCACAGCTTGGTGCTTTATTAAAACGTGCCATTTTCTCTTGGCATACCCTGAATAGTAGTATCTGTGGGGCTAATCAAATATGCTGATTGTTACTTTACACTTCTATTCATAGATGATGAACAATGCTAATACCAGGCTCAAATCTAGGCATTGCTTTGCTTTCTGGTGTCATTTGCACACTAAACATTAAAAGTAATTCTAAACTTTAGTAGTAAACTTATTGACCTTGGGTTTTGAGAGGTTTTTATGAACCTGATCTCAAAGGCAAGGGAAGTAAGAGCAAAAATAAATGAATGGGATTATGTCAAGCTAAATGCTTCTACACAACAAAAGAAACCTTCAGGAAAATAAAAAGACAACCAACTGAATGGGAGAAGATACTTGTTCACAACACATCCAATAAGGGGCTACTATCCAAAATATATAAATAACTCATACAACTCAACAACAACCAAGAAATCCAATTAAAACATGGGCAGAGACCTGAACCAACACTTCTCCCAAGGAGATATACAAATGGCAAACAGATAAATGAAAAATGCGGAAGTTCCCTGGTGGTGTAGTGGCTTAAGGCTTCAGCACTGGCACTGTCAGCGTTGCGGCCTGGGTTCGCTTCCCGGCCAGGGAACTACCCACATACACAAAAAGGAAAAAAAAAAGCTCAACTTTATTAGCTATTAGGGAAATACAAATCAAAACCACAATGAGATACCTGTTAGAATTGTTATTATCAACAAGATAAGTAATAACAAGTGTTTGAGTGGTACTGGAGTAAAAGGAACCCTCATACACTGCCAGTAGGAATGTAAATTGGTACAGCCACTACAGAAAACAGTATGGAGGCTCCTAAAAAAATTAAGAACAGAATTAATTACCATATGACCTAGCCCATATGACCTTCTGGCTACCTACCAAAATATCTGCAAACATTTATCCACAGTGATATATGTACCCCTGTGTTCATTGCAGAAATATTTAGGGTGGCCAAGAAATGAAAACAACTGAAGTGTCCTTTGATAGATGATTGGAGAAGCTGTGGTACATGTACACAATGAAATATTACCCTGCCATAAGAAAAGATGAAATATTGCTATCACATGAATGGACCTTGAGATCATCATGCTAAGCAAAATATGAGCAACTTAGATAGAAAAAGTTGAAAAACATGTAATTTTACTCATGTGTGGAATATAAAATTGAAAGCAACAAACAAACAAGACAAACACAAACTCACAGGCACAGATAACAGTTCAGTGGTTACCAGAGAAGGAGAAGGGGTTGGTATAGTAGAAGAGGGCAAAGGGTGTCAATAATGTGGTGATGGAAAGAGATTTGACTTTCTGTGGTGAACATACAATGCAATATATAGATCATGTATTATAGAATTGTACGCCTGAAACCTATGTAATTTTACTAACCAGCTTCACCCTAATAAATTTAATAAAAGTTAAAAAATAAAGGATATTAAACTAACAACAAAAAAGTGACCTTGAAGCTAAAAAATGTTTTGCAAGGAATCATTATTGCATAGGGATTAGTTTGTGGGCTCTGGAGTTGATGGCTTGGCTCAACTTCTAACAAACTATAACACTTTGAACAAGTTACTTAACCATTTTAAACCTCAATTACCTCATCTATACTGTCGGAATCATAACAGTAACTGTCTCAAAGATTGTGAAAACTAAATGAGTAGTTAAGCATTTACTGGTGGTCTTGGTGCATGGTATGTGTTCAATAAGTGTTAATTATTATTTGTTTGAAGACTTAGGTCATACTAGAACGGTATGGTAAGGTATTGATAGTATTCATGCTTGCAGTACTTGGATTAGTTGTTCATTCATTGTAACTAAATCACTCCAACATTGTATCCATATTATGCAGCTCCAATAGTGACAAATGAATTAGGAGTACTGTGATATTAAAACAACAAATTTAATGCAAATAAATTCTTTCAAAAAAATTCAAAAGCCTAATCATTTTGATTATTTTTTAATAGCAATGTGAAGTTCTGTGTTTACCGCCTCATGGAACTCCTGAAATGCATTGTTCAATTCAAAAGGAGCCTAGATTTCTGAATAGGACACTATAAACCTGATTTCAACAGATTGAAAACAAGATGTGACAAGCAGTTTGACAGTGGCCCTCCACTAATTTCCGCTATTTGTAAAGAGGCACATCTGAATGGAAATAGCTCTTCAGAATGGATCAGTATGGTTGAGGCCATGTCAGTCCACACATAAAAACTCAGTACAGGGGAAAATAAGCCTCTATTGATTTCTTCTGAAAGCCCCCTGAATCTGGGGAAAGCAGCCAATATGGGGTACCAGCTGCTCTCTGCTGGAAATCTTTTGTGGAAGGGTAGGAGGAGCAAGATAAAGCTATAGAAGCTGGTGGATATAAAAAAGGAAACACACACACACACACACACACACACACACACACACACACACACACACACAGACCCCACCTCCCAAAACCCAGGATAGAAGATGACGGCCTGACCCATGCTTCATTCCTCAAACTAAGCATACTTTCTTAGAAAATGGAGGGGGTGGGAGGCACGCTTCAACAAACCCTACCTTTATTCATGCCACACATTGGGAACAGTTCCAATGGGAATTTCTCATGCTCTTTCACGTTCCCTGAATTCTGTTGGTGGTGAGTTCTTGTTTTTAAACTGCTCTGATCTAATAAGTATTTGCCTCAAATCCAGAACATGAACTCAGTGTGATTGCAAGTCCCCATTTACATAATTGCATTGTGACAATAATTTTAGGAGGATAATAAATGAGGAACATTTTGATGTTTCCTGGCTCTGATGCAAAAACTACTCCCAGATTCCTTTCTGAGCACCTCCATGATAATTTTGCAGAGTAAATGAGGCTAAAAGTCTTTTTCAGGATTGGGTGGTGGGCAATCATTCTTAGTTTCAAGTTTAGACATTCCAAACAGTGTGTTTTAAAATGTGATCAAGTATTCATAAGGTGTTTCAAGAAAACACTGAATAATGAGTTTCAGATGTCTTCTCAAGTTAGAAATATTTGAGATTGTTTCTCCTTTATGAATGTTAGCTGTGAGCACTGCTATGAGGAGAAGTTGGACAGGATTAAAAATCATTTTTTCCAGAGCAGTTTGGTTACCTGCCTAGAGATTCACTGGGAAAATATGGGGTTGGAATTGTCATATGATATAAATAGCAAGCTTTTAGAGAAAAATAGATTTTATAAAAATAAAATGTAACACGTGTTATATAGGAATATCTCCCTATTGAATTTTGTTGTATTCCTCTTTTTAAAGGTATGCAAGTAAGTTATTTGACTACTAAAAATTTAAGTTATTTATCTGTAGCTTAAACATAAAATTTGCTGTACATAGTGATATGTCCATATATTTAAAGCAAGTTTTAAATTATAGTATTGTGCATGCTTATGATTTTATGATAAAAGATTTGGTGTAGATTACCAGATCATAAAAAAGGCATGCTATTTGTGTAACCATAAGCAGGTATAGTTATGATTTTGTAATAAAATCATAACTCAAGTCCAGGCGTTACTTCTGCCGGACTGTGTATAATGTACAATGTTTTTAGGACCTAGACTCAATCAATCATCTATTCCTGACATATTAATGATAAATGATTTATTCATTTTCTTCAAGAGACCTGCCACTTCTCTGTATGACAGCTATTTTATTGTATCTTTTCTGAAAAGTAAACCCATTTCACTAAAAATATTTTGTAATTTAAATGTTTTACTAAATCATCATGGCTTTCTTACTAATTCATGCAGATATCAATAAGTCAAATTTCTCTATGCTGAAATATGGTCACTTTTACATGCTTCTTTCTTTTTATTCTGTGTGACTTATATCCTTCTTTCTAAAACTGCCTTCCTCAACCCTTATTGTCTTTAATACAAAGACATGACAAGCCTGCAGGGGGTCCAGGAGCCAGGCCTTGTTTATATCAGTCCTGCAGGGACTGACTTAAGCTGCTGCATTGTTGATGATAGAGGGAAATATTGATTGCCCCCTTTGGCATGAATAAATACGGACTTCTCATAGGTTCTGTATCCAGAATGTGGGTATTGCCCCCTCTCCCCAAATAAAACAAAATAAAACTGGTTTTAAAGATCAGCTGGGGACTCTGAATCCTAAAAACCACAGGTTTTGACCTCTAAACAAATTACAATTCGGCCTTTAAATAAAATTATGTCACCATTTTATAGTTTCTGAATCAGCATAGTAGGAAAAGTGCTAATTCTTTTCATTCTCGTGTTTCCCATCTTCTTGGTTTGGAATTAATAGATGTTGTTAGCCTATAAGATTTACAGGCTATTTGGAAATCCTGATTCTAAGTGAGTCAAGGACCTCCTCTGTTTTGCATAGAACTGAAATGTGTGAGACCTGGTTACTGTACCCACAACATGAAACTGAACAGTTCCCACACCAAAGTCACATGGACGATAAATAATAGAAAGTCAGAAGTATGAGAGTAATTAACTAAGAGCCAGCATCTTCCCCAATAATAATAATAATAATAATAATAATAATAATAATAATAAAAACTATATACACTTTCCCTAGAAATAGTAATAATTACTTATCCAAAAAGTAGTATTGTATTATTTACCAATTATCTCAATAATAACTCATTTCAAGATTTTTATTTACCATTTTTATTTATCTGTATATGCCTCTCCAGCATTACATCTGAGGTTATTTTATTCTTCCTGAAAATTATCCCTAAAGTTTTCTTAAATGCATGACTTCTGGTCTTGAATTCTTTCAGAATATATTGGTCTGACAACATTTGTATTGCACCTTCATTATCAAAGAACATTTTCTTAGCTAAAAAAAAAACACAAAAAAACAAGTTATTTTGTGACAACAATTTAAGGATATCATTTTATTGTTCTCTGTTTTTCATTGTTTCTGTTGAGAAATAGGCTATTTGTTGCTCCTTTAAAATTTGTGTTTTCTACTGTGGATATTTAACATCTTTTCTCTCTGTTACGTTTTCAGCAGTTATTCCAGAATGTGCTTGAGTGTTTGAGGTTCACTGGCCTCCCTGAATGTATGGAGTGATGTCCAATCACCAGTTTTGAAAACTGCTCCATTCCTTCTCTCCTATTTACCCAAGAATTAAGTTATAAATATTTATAACTTTCTCATTGTATTATTTATGTCTATTACTTTCTCATGCAGTTTTTATCATCTTAGCTCTTCATTCTTCATTCTGCATAGCTTCTTCTGACCATTTTTCTAATGTAGTAATTCTCTCTTCAGCTGTGTTTAATGAACTATTAAACCAATCATTAATGAATTCTTAATTTAGGCTACTGCATTTTTCATTTTTAGCATAACTTTTTAAGAGGTTTATTCCTAAAGAATTTTCAATATTGTCTTTTATCCTTCTGCATAGAACAAATACACTATTTTAAATTTGGTCTGATGATTACTATATCTGTATTTCCCTAAGGGACTGTTTATATTGTTCGATATTTTTGCTGAGGTTTTCTCTTTTACAAGGTTGCTGGTATTGTTTTTGTGCCTAATATTTTATTTTCAAAATTATTTGTAGAAATAATTTAAAGCTCAGGGCAATGTTATCTTTCACCAGAAATAATTTTTAATTTGTTTTTGCCATTTGACTGGTAATCCTATTATGCTGTGACTGCCTGAATGAAAGTTTAGGAATTAAAATTATTTAAGGTGAGGTGCAGTGCTTGCAAGTAACTGTCTTTATCTGATTGATTCTTACTTTTGGAAACAGCATTTTCATTCCCTACTTAAAGGGAAGAATGGTTAATAGCCCCTCATCCTTTATGGGCCCTGTACTCAAATGCCTTTTCTCCTAGCCTCATATCACTATAACTCACAAGTGATAATAAGCCTCTCAGTATCTCAAAAGCAGGGTAAAAATAACCTTGAAAGCATGGCCCATGTTGTTGGAATCCTTCTCCAGATCTGGACCAGGAATTCTTTGCAAACTCTGTAGCTTTGTCAGCCTTAAATAAATCATTTTTAGTTGTGCTTTACTGTTATAGTTGTTCTTATTGACATTATTCCAATTTTCTAGTCTACTATTAATAGAAGTTATAGTAAAGATTAAACCAAATCTTAATTCAAAATCAGAATTCTTTGTACTATATGGCCATTCTCCATTTTATAAACCCAAATAATTGTACATAGTCAATGAATATTAGTATGTAGCTTTTTAATTTAGGAAAAAAAATTGAGCCCTACGTCTGTAAGCTTGGTACCAGTGTTTTCTTCTATACAGTTTATTGTTTTAGGTCTTATATGGATGTCTTTAATCCACTTTGAATTAATTTTAGTATATGGTGACAGTTCACAGTTCAGATTCATTCTTTTGCATGTTTTTCCAGCATTTCCAGCGTTCCCAGCATCATCTCCTGAAGAGACACTCTTTCCCCCATTGCATATTTTTTGCTCCTTTATCAAAAATTATTTGTAGGTTTATTTCTGGATTTTCAATTCTGTTCCATTGGTCTGTGCATCTGTTTTGATTTTTAATGCTTTGTAGTGTAAATTGAGGTCAGGGAGCATGATACCACCAGCTTTATTATTTTTATGTAGTATTGCTTTGGCAATTTGAGGTCTTTTGTGGTTCTGTACAAATCTGATAATTTTAAAATCTATTTTGTGGAAGTATGTTTGTAGCATTTTGATGGGAATTGCATTAAATATTTAAATTGCTTTAGGTAATATGGTCATTTTAACAATGTTAAATCTTCCTATCCATGGACATGGAATATCTTCCCATTTCTTTGTGTCCTCTTCACTTTCTTTCAAAGTGTCCAATTGTTTTCTGTGTATAGGTCTTGATAATTCCCAGGTATTTCATTCTTTTTATTGCATAGCAAAAGGTATTGCCTATCTCATTTCTTTTTCTGAAGATTTGTTGTTTGTATATAGGAATGCTGTCAATTTTTGTATGTTGATTTTGTATCCTGCGACTTTACTGTATTTGTTTATTGTTTGTAATAGTCTCCTGGTGGAGTCTTTGGAATTTTCTATGTAAAGGATCTTGTTATCTGCAAATAGTGACAATTTAACCACTTCTCTCCTAATTTGGATACCTTTGATTCTTTTCTCTTGCCTGATTTCTGTGGCTAGAACTTCCAGTACTATATTGAATAGTAGTGGTGACAGGAAACATCCCTGTCTTATTCCTAAGTTTAGGGGAATGGACTTCAGCTTTTCCCCATTCAGTATGATGTTAGCTGAGGGTTTGTCATATATGGCCTTTATTATGTTGAGGCACTTTCCTTCTATACCCACTTTATTCAGTGTTTTGATCATAAATAGATGTGGTTCATGAACCTGACCTCAAAGGCAAGGGAAGTAAAAGCAAAAATAAATGAATGGGACTATATCAAACTAAAAAGTTTCTGCACAGCAAGTGAAACCATCAACAAAGCATAAAGACAACCAACTGAATGGGAGAAAATACTGAAAACAACGCATCTGAAAAGGGTCTAACATCTAAAATACATAAAGAACTAATATGACTCAACAAAAAACCCCCAAATAACCCAATTAAAAAGTGAGCAGAGCACCTAAACAGATACTTCTCCCACTAAGAAGTACAAATGGCCAATAGACATATGAAAAGATGTTCAACCTCATTAGCTATCAGGGAAATGCAAATCAAAACCACAATGAGATCCCACCTCATACTCATTAGAATGGCTATTATCAACAGGACAAGAAATAACAAGTGCTGGAGAGGCTGTGGAGAAATAGGAACTTTCGTACACTACTTATGAGAATGCATACTGTTACTACAGCTATGGAAGATAGTGTGGAAGTTCTTCAGAAAATTAGGAATGGAGTTACCATATGACCCAGCAATTTCCCTTCTGGATATCTACCCCACAAATTTGAAAACCTTAGTCCACAAAGACTTAGGTGCTCCAATGTTCATTGCAGCACTCTTCATGGTGGCCAACACATGGAAACAACCAAAGTGCTCTTCAATAGATGACTGGATAAAGAAGCTGTGGTCCATATACAAAATGGAATATTACTCAGGTATAAGAAAAGATAAAATACTGCCATTTACGACAAAATGGATGGACCTTGAGATTATCATGCTAAGCGAAATAAGCCATACAGAGAAAATGAAGAACCATATGACTTCACTCACATACAGAAAATAAAAATGAAAGCAACAAAGAAAAAACAAACAAACTAAAACACTCAGGGACACAATTAATAGTTTAATGGTTATCTGGGGGCAAAGGAGGAGGGGATGGGGAAGAGGGAAGGTGGGAGAGGGGTGTAGGGGAGTCAAATATATGGTGATGGAAAGAACTCACACTGGGTAGTGAAAACATAATGCAACAAATAGACAGTGCACTGAATTGTACACCTGGAACCTATGTAATTCTTGCTGACCAATGTCACCCCAGTGAGTGTAACAATAAAGAAAATTTTTTCAACTTAATTCAATTTTCCTTGTAATTTTTAATTGCTAAATTATATATTTCATATGCCTCTCTTTTAAATATTTCTTATGATTTCTGGCATCTCACTACCATCACTATTTTTATTATTTAGTTTTCCTTACATTCCCCTTCAAGTTACTATGTGTCCTGGACTGCTAATTATGAGTAGAATGTTGTCAGAGTTGTAAAGCTATAACATTTGCATGGGCACTTCATAATCAAACAATAAAAAAAAAACTTATTGAAATATATGCCAGGATCAACATATCAAACACTGATCATTTATAAAACTAATAAAAGAGACATAGCTCCAGAAAGAGTAATAATAAAAGAAGAATTTATATACTAAAATATTAAGAATGAAAAAAAGTAGGTACAGATATTACAGAAGTTCTAAAGAAAAAAGTGGAAATTATGAATGCTTTTATGCCAATATATTTAAAAATCTGGATAAAATATTATATTTCTAGGAGAAGATAACATTAAAACTGATTCTGAAAGAAATAGAAATTCTGCGTCTGTTACTTAAGTGTTCTCATATAGAAACCACAAATCTAAAGATTTTAAAGACAAGTTACTAACAGTCTCAAGAAACAATCTTTTCAATCTTATAATGGTTCTCCCAAAATTATAATCAGAGGGAATTCTTCATGTTTATTTTATGAGGCCAGTATAATCTTAGCACCAAAATTTGAATTCTGACACATGTTACTGGGGATGTGGAGAAATGGAAACTATTACATTGCTACTGGATGTATACATCAATGCATTCATTTTACAAAAGCTGAACATATACAGTTACCTTTCTAGCTATATATTTTAAGTAGAGGTTCTCCAAATCTTAAAAGCATTCCATTGTGCCCATGTACACAGACATGCATAAAGATAAAAAGCCAGAAAATTTACTTATGACTACTGCTTTAGTATTTTTAGTTCTGTATTTTTTATAAGATTTTGGTTGTATTTTATTAACTCGATTTCATATTTCATGAGTGGTTCTCAAATCTCATTTTGAATGACTTTACCACAGAAACTTATACTAAAGAATATGTACAAAATAATGTTAATGCAAAAATATGCAAAAACATTTCAAATGTCAATAATGACATAAATAAATACTAGATATTTACTCAGTGGAACATTATAAATCAATCAAAGAGACGTAAATACCATTGTACACATCAATAAGAATGAATCTTAAAATATAATATTGAGCTAGAAAAATAAGTTATGAGACATGTATTGTATAATTCCATTTGCATTAAATGAAAAAACAGATAAAATTGGATAATAAATTACAGAAGCCTCTATGGGTTCCCTGAAAGAAACATCTTTCCTCTTTACTTGTAGCTTTGAGATTTCAAACAATCTAAACACAGATTCTGATCCTGCAGGTGGGTGAATTACAATGCAAACTGAATTCACATCCTTGCAGTATCTCTTATTTTAGAGTAATGTGAGAGAGAAAGTGGGACCCAGAAAATTGGGTTGGAGAAGTCCAATAGTTTCCATGAAAGGTAATTATTTTAGCTACAATAACTTTAGTACCTTGATGTTGTGCTTACTAACCCTCTCAATAATTTCATATGGTGATATCATCAGTATGAGATAAATGAGAAAATATAAGGAGAATGTAATGCTATGATAATGAGAAAAAGACATCATAATTTTGCATAGGCTAAAATTTAGAGAAGATTGACTTGTCAATAAACTGTCCTCATTAGTCACCCAAAGACAAGTCAACTATATTTAATTTCTATGATAAACTTTATCAAAACTATCAATAAATCAATCTGTGCTTTCATTTGACAAAGATTTAAAAACCCATAGTATGGTAGATACTGTAGTATGATAGATACTGTATTATGAATGCTATCTAAAACCTTATATTATTCCAAAATAGCTAAAAACACCTTTTTCATTATAGAAACTACATCTCTTTATGAAATCTGATACGGTATTTCCCTGGTTTTCCTATGATGCACTTATTCATCACTGTGTAGCTTATTTGCTTGCTAATTTTATAATTAGCTATCATTGGCTATTTTATCTTTTTCATATTATTTATGAATCCTTGCCTTTAGTCTTCCATTAATTGTTTGTAGACATCTTAGTCATTTTTTTTATTATGTCACTTCATATGCCCGTCCCTTAAGTTATTTCTTGTTTCAGAAATTATTTAGTATGCAGAAGGGTGCATATAACAATATTATAAATGAAATCTTATCAATGATTACTATTAGAATTAAATTACCCTTATTTAGATAGTAGACTTCTTGACCTAGAAGTTTTCTCTGAAAACCTTTAGTGAAGATTTAAATGAGTCATAAGTAAAGAAATTAATCAAGTTGACAATGCACTGTAGAATTGTATGCCTGAAACCTATCTAATCCTTGCTAACGGATGTCACCCCAATAAAAAAAAAATTAAAAACAAAAAATTCAACCTTACTAACACCAATGAAATTAAGTTCATCTGTTTGTTGAAGCGTACCCATTCACTCTCTGCAATGTAGACAATGATCCCAGGTTCAAAAGCAAGCCTATCTTTGTAAAACATCGGAGATCCAAAAAACAAAAGCAAAAACAAGCACCAACACAAACAAACAAAAAATTACAAGGACAGTAGTTAGAATGCATGTTGTCTCTTTTATGATTTCAAATTTTATATTCTGAAAAGAGAGTATTTATAGCTTAATTGAACTGGATTTGTTTTGTGTTTTATATTTCTGTATGGGTGAACATCACAGTCAGCTGTGGTCCTTGAAGACAATAATATCAGGAGTCATAGAATTAAACAGTAGGTCAAAGTTGTTTTTTGCTTTTTCCCACTGCTCAAGAATACCAGGGGTGCCAAAGAAATGTATACATATTTTAAGTGATGTGTATACATTGCTTAAAACATATGTATTTCGTTTTGAAGTTAAATTGAATTATGGTAGCAATGTGCAGTTTGATGTTTTTCAAAAGATGGCATTAATCAAATGAATGCTGCCATCACCATGCCATGGGCAGGGCACTCAAAGAAAATTGTGGGTGCATGGTTGTCACAGGAGGAGCACAAGATCATTTTGCAGTGGTATTTGAAATTGAAGAACATTGTTTGAGTTTCTCCAACATTCTTCTGACTTAACACCCCTTGTCTTCTACCTATGGGGGACCTTAAAGGATGTGGTGTACCATAGGAAACAGGCTGCACTGGTGGGACTTCAGGAAGAAATTGAAACGACGTGCACAGTGATACAAGTGGATACTCGGTCAACGTTGCTGAAGCAGTAGTTCACCATAATCAGAAGTGTCTGGACACTGATGGGAACCACTTTCGACACCTCTTGTAACTGCAGAAGTCAAACGTGTCTTGTATTTGTCTTTTGTTATTGGTATATATTGAGTATTACAATTTTAATACAGCTTTTTCCTTTCTTAAAATGTGTATACATTTTTGACACCCTCTGTATATAATATGTTTCTTCATTTTTTTTTTTTATTAATGGAGAATGCCATCTTCTTCTGATCTTACATTTTCTTTCTGTATAATATATCTAATTTGTGTCCTTACTCTTCCTATTCATGTTTTGTGCTTCAAATACATCAGAATATAATTATGAATTTTTGGGAACTCTTATTACAGTTATATTTTCAGTGCCCAGCATAGTGCATAGTATAAAACAGGTGTTCAGTAAGTATATGTTAATGTAAGAGTTGGGAAACTTTTTGTATCAAGGCCAGCTTGTAAATGCTTTAGACTTTGCATGGTGTCTGTCATAATTACTCACCTTTACTTTTGTAGTGAAAGAGCAGCCAAAGATGATACAAAAGCAAATGAGAGTTGCTGTGGTGTAATAAAATTTATTTACAGATATGGGAGGAGGGCTGGTTGGCTCATGGCTGTAGTTTGCAAACTGCTTGTTTAACGAATGAATAAATTGTTGGTAATAGAAAAGCAGTTTTGGGGGAAAAAAGCAATCATGTTAATATTATTAAAAGGTTATTTACAAATATTTGAGTTTTAAAAATACAAATATGAGAGTTTATGATAAGAAAATGTCCAAGTATTCTGGAATGATAGTCTCAAAATTCCCTAAAGTATATTTTGCTTACTTAGAGACAGATTGCCTGAATAATAATAACTAGATACTGAGCAGGTCCACAAGTATTGAGAGTGGATGTCAACACACTTTCTGAGAAGAGAATGACTATATCCTAGTCAGGGGAAAAATAAATAAATGAATGAATGAATGATGTCCTGGTCCAAAACTGGCAGAAAATGAACAAATTGAGCAATGAGAGAACAAGAAATTATTTTAAATATAATTTTTTTTGTTAATTTTTGGCTTACTGTTTATAGAATTGCTCATAAAGAAGGCTGCCAAATTATGTAAAATATGCTGGGAAGACCGGCTCTAGTAACATTCCAGAATATAATTTATAGAATCCATGGTGAATACAGCCTCTAATTATCCCCATACATCACATTCTTGGCAGAAGGCCATGAATTCTCTTCTACATTTTTTACTTGGGTGTGAATATGCTCAGTTTTAAAATGGCTTTGACCAAATAGCCCAAATTTTAGCAAAATATCTGCATGCTTGCTTTGGAGAAGAACTATAGATATCCCTTTTTGGAAGTGATAAGGTATGCCAACAAAGAGATTCATCCTCTTGTCCAGTATCCCATTATTAACAGCAGATTATGCATTTATGTAAGATGTAGTTTAGAGGGCATCATGACAGTTCCCTGGGATATTGTGCAGAGACTTGTCACATCGGAAATATTCTAACCTGATACATGTCACAATCAGGGCACACTTAGATTTTCTCATTTCCCAGGTTGATGCAAATAGACTAGAAATCTGGTCACTTGCAGCATAAAGATGGGACAGCTGAGGAGCATTTGAATAAATAGTCTTTGAGGGCAGAGTGGCCTTTTTGCCACTTACAGTTTAAGAGAAATTGCCAGAGCTGCCTCAGTTCACAATAAGGTACTCTACAGGTAATTTTTCCTGGGTAGTCTATAGGTGTGTGAATATAAACATATATACGTATATATAAAATACATGGGCTTTTATGAAATGAGAATTTGAGCTGCTTTCAGCTTCAAATTAGTATTCATTACCCTTGGGATAATTTTAGGATATTAGGGGTGCAAATAGTAAAGGACAGGGAAAAATGGAGATGACGTAGAAAGGAGAGAGAAGCCCTTATTAAGGGAAATTGGAGCAGAGGTATCAAACTGAATCCTTTTTTCAATATGCTAGAGGGAAAAAAGCTTCAAAACATGTGAGTCTGGGAAGCCTTGTAACTCTGTTTTAGGGTTTCTCCTTCATTCTGCCTGTGTGTGTGGCCTAGGGGAGTAAGGTTCTCCAGATTTTCCCACTAAGTTTAGTTCCCATTAAGTTGCCATTTCCACTTAACAGCCTGGAAAATTTATGTATGTCAGAGTGCCGTCAAGACAGAGTTTTGGTTCTACAAACTGCTGTTTTTCATAATTTAACTCCTTCAGTATATTTAGTGATAGAACATTATGTTATTCATGTGAGTCACAAAATATTTATTAACTACTACTTTTATAATTAGTGTGGGGTTAAATATATAACAACTGACATGACCAATGTATAGGCCAAGATTTTCATTTTTATTAGTTTCAGGTAGATAAAACAACAGAGTGATTAGATATTTATGTACTCCACAAAAGGATAACCCTGGTGTCTATTACCCATTTAACACTGAACATTATTACAATATTATTGACTATATTTCCTACGCTGTATTTTATATGTCCGTGTTTTAATTATAGTTGACATTCAATATTATTTTATATTAGTTTCAGGTTCACTGCATAGTGGTTAGGCATTTATATAATTTATGAAGTGATCCTCCTGATAAGTCTAGTACCTGTCTGACAACATACATAGTTTTTTACTCTACCTTCGACTGTATTTCCCATACTGTACTTTATGTCCCCATGACTACTTTGTAACTACTAAGTTGTACTTCGTAATCCCTTTTTCTTTCTTATCCAGCCCCCAACCCTTCTCCCATCTAGTAATCATCAGTTTGTTCATTGCATCTGTAAGTCTGTTTCTGTTATGTTGTTTATTTTGTTCTTTAGATTCCACATGTAAGTGAGATCATGAGGTATTTGTCTTTCTCAGTTTGACTTATTTCACTTAGCATGATACCCTCTAGGTCCATCCATGTTGTTGCAAATAGTTAAGATTTTATTAATTTTTGTGACTGATAATATTTTATTGTATCTATGTACCATCACTCTTCTATCCAATCATCTTTTGATGGGCATTTTGGTTGTTTCCGTATCTTGGATATTGTAGAAAGTACTGCAATGAACATAGGGGTATTTGAATTAGTGTTTTGGATTTTTTTGAATAAATACCCAGGAGTAGAATTCCTGGGAAAGTAAGCAAGACTTTACATTGAGGTAAGGACAGTCTATTCAATAAATGGTGCTCGGAAAACTGGACAGATAAATGCAAAAAAAAAACAAAAAAACAAAAAAACCCAAATGGGTTAAAGCAGGGGTGCCCAATTGTTTGGCTTCCCTGGGACACATTGGAAGAAGAAGAATTTTCTTGGGCCACACATAAAATACACTAATGCTAATGATAGCTAGAGTTTTAAAAAATGGTCGCAAAAAAATGTCATGATGTTTTAAGAAAGTTTATGAATTTGTGTTGGGCCACATACATGCTGTGGGCTGCAGGTTGAACTAACTTGGCTTAAAGACTTAAATGTAAGACCCAAACAATAACACTTCTAAAAGGAAACATAGGTAGTGAATTCTCAGACATTATCCTTAGTAATATTTTTACTAACGTGTTCTTTTTGGCAGGAAAAGCCAAAGAAAAAATAAACAAATGGGACTATATCAAACTAAAAAGTTTTTGCACAGCAAAGGAACCATCAACAAAATGAAAAGACAGCATACTGAACAGGAGAAGATATTTGCCAATGATATACTCAATGAGGGGTTAATATCTAAAATTTATTAAAAACTCATATAACTCAACCAAAAAAAAAAAAAAAGCAGTCCAATTAACAAATGGGCAGAAGACCTGAATAGACATTTCTCCAAAGGGGACATACACATGGCCAATAAACATATGAAAAGATGTTCAATGTCACTAATGATAGAGAAATGCAAATTAAAACCACAATACAATATCTCCTCAAACCTCATTTGAGGATTATATCAGAATGGCCATTGTCAATAAATCAACAAAGAAGTGTTGGTGAGGATGTGGAGAAAAGGAAACCCTTGTGCACTGTTGGGATATCTAATTAGTACAGTTGCTATGGAAAACAGTATAGAGATTATTCAAAATTAAACATGGAACATTTTGTTCTTTTGATTGAAGAATATTTTTAATAATAATTTTATAGTAAGATGTTGGGGTTCATTTAAAATGTATAATTAATTATAAAATAATATAAACTTCAGAGATATTCTTTAAATTAAGTAAAATATTTAATGTGTGAACTAAATTTGTGTATCTCAGAGACAAATGTTATACTTCCTGGTTTGAATTCTATTTTACTATTTTAAATTTTAAACACAAGTAAAAACTCTGTTTTTAGATTTTATTTTAGAAAAAATATTTGTCTTTTTAGAAAGAGAATTAACATACACAAGTTCCATCTCTTCATCTTAATTATCATTGTTTTAATAATTTTTATTATAATCAATTGTTTAAACACATAAGTACGTAGTATCACAGAGGAAGAGATGCTAACTGTGGTAAATACAAGGTTGAACAATTTTGAATCATTGCAGACCTACTCTCCAATGCACATCTCTCTGGGCTGACAGGATAAGAGGAGTTGTTCAAATTCACTCCCATGTAGAACACAATTTTCTCTGTAGAGTAAGTAGTAAAAATGTACTAGTTTGAAGGTTAAATAAATATTAAAACTGAACAATAACCCAAGCAATTTATTAATAGAACTTAGGCCAATAGAAGATTTTTTTCTAGCAATAGTATTTATCACTGATAATATTAAAATTTCTGGGGTACAGTATAATAAAAAAGGAGATTGACTTTTGGTTAGGTTGTTACTATTTACAAATTTTCTAGACATGATGCACACCCCTATTGAGCCCACTCAGGTTGGTTTTGGGAGGGAGTGACTATAAAATTTTACATTCTGCAGAGGTGGCTATATAGCCAAAATTTATTAGCTCTCCATAGAACAGTGTGAGATTTATGTTAAAAGAGACATCTTCAGAAACAGTTGGCTTTGCTCTAAGTGAAGTTGAACTTTATCTCAATAATTACTACCTAGGTGATCAAATACTGATGAATGCTTTAACCATTTTCAAACTTATTTTCTTATATGGAGAGAATAAGAATATAGATGTGTGAGTAAGGACTGGGTGACAACAAAAAACATTTGTCCAATGAAGACCAAGAGCAAAAAGAGCTCAGGTAAAGCCAAGGCGAAGAGATAAAGGTATCTTTGGGAGACAAATCAGATGCGTGCTCTTCCTAATCCACACACAGGCAAAAAATACTTTATGCATCTTTGTCTGAGGAGAGGGTCCAATTTATGGGAACCTGGTCCTAGCATAGATTTGGTTTACATGCTTTTAATTGTTTCTCTACAAATATGTGTGAGGATGAACATTTGCACCATGAGGAAATCTATTCTGTTTCCCATTTTCCTTTATGATTGCTATTCGAATAGCCTGTTCATCCTCTATGACCTCTAATCAGAATGGAATTTAAGCTGCTTTGTCTATCCACATTATTTTGAGGCATTTTACATTCAGGGCTGTAAGTTGTATATTTAAAACCTTTTATTGGAAAAGATGTCCTCCTTTGCTTATGAGTGTATCAACAATCATAGAAATAGGCAGCCCTATCCCAAAAGGACTGTGCTGACCAGAATGTATAATTCGTTTCACATGCCTCAAATAGAGTAAAAACATCAGTAATTTAAACCGGAGTAGATGGAGTTCTCCAACAGTTTTCCATAATAGACCATCAGAGAGGATCTCAAATTCCACAACAACTTGAATGATGATTCCAAGTCCTTACTGTAGAGAATAAAATTTCATTAATAACTTCAAAAATCGTTTAAAGCCAATCCACAGCTATTTTCTTCATGATGTAATGGCACAACAATAGCACAAAAGTTTTATTTTCCAAGTGTCTTCTCCCATAATATCACCATGACTATAATTTGGGTAAAAAAATTACCCACACAACTTACACATTTACATCTCATGCCTCTTTAAAATTTTATATATGTTTTCTTTAACCATCATGAACATTTTGAATCCAATTTTTCCTTTGTATAAAAGACACATAAATCCACTGCAAGGGCAAAAGTATTACAAACATATAAATACTTATATTCCAATGTCCCTGTCCTTATTGAAAGGTCAATTTAGATTCTCACAAGTAGAAGTACAAATGGTTGTACAGTTTAGGTTTGCAAAATGGTTTTCTGTCTATTAAACTTCAAGAAAACCAAGAAGTAAAGCAAAATTTAGAAACAACATTCAACCTTGATGAGTGTATCCTTATTTAGTAACCATGTTCTTTTATACACTCAGTGAGTGGGGCAAAAACAAGATGTCCTCATTCAGTAGTCTCACAATTAACCACATTTAGAATGGAGGTTTCATCACCCTCCCCGATTGAATCATCAAACTGTTTCTTCTAAACACAGACCGTTACCATTCACAGCTCACTTTGTATATTACCTGTTTCTCAATCTGTTATGTGATTGGGTGATAAGCACTGCCAGGCTTTATTTAGTTAAAAGCTCTAAAATACATTGGGGTTTGCATGTTCTATAGAATTGTGATTATCAATCATTTTAGATGAGGTAACCCTCTGAATATCTGAAGAAAATGATGCACATACACACAAAATGATACATTGAAATTGAGGGGTTCATAGGCCCCTCAGAATCCTTTGTTCTGGGGGCTACATCATGTGTGTTTTGTTACTCTCAAGGAGTGCATAGCATCTCATACTGCAAGTCTACTTGGATAATGTGACAGCCTGCAGCCTCATGCTGGGGAATTAATATATCCTTTTAAAACTTAAATGTCTCTTAAGACTCTTCTGAAGATAAAAACAAATAATGTTATTTCACTTTTAAACATCTATCTGTATAAAATAAAACCCATTTTTAGGAAGGCCTTTTTTGTTTTATCTTATATGTTGTTGGTTTTGCAAAAACAAAGTGACTTTTATAAATGTAGCAGATATCAGGGAGGGCATCACCTCCCTCAAGAATGCGAAATCACCAGGGTCACAAAGCACCCATGCAAACAAGCAAGAGAGCTGGTACTGTGAAATCTCAACAGCCATTGTCTTGTCACTGAAATCCAGGTGAATCCTAGAGTCCCCAATATGTAACCATGAATTAGTTATAAGTGAAAAGGACAACCCCATGTTGAAATATGGGATGATTATTTATTTTTTATCTTGCTAACTCTGCTATGGTTTTGGCTCACATATTCTGAATCAAGGTTAAAAATGTGCTTTTTGGAGTCAAAGTGGGTCCAATATGTAGAAAATACATAATTTATTTCTAACACCGTTTAAATGTACTTATCTGTTCCTTTTAAAATAATCATTTTTGTTCCAAATGGGCAGCCAGCTACAATGAAAATTTTATGCATGATCCCTTGGACTTGCTCATGGTATCTGCTTCATTTGTTATAGTTGGATTCTATGTATATTTCTAATATAAAAATTTTCTATGAGCAGTATTTTAAAAATGCTGGCTTCTTGGATCCTGGTCTGAACATCTATATCAGTTCACTTAATACTCAGAATAACCTTACAAAGAGGCTAGTATTGTTCCCTGATTCAGAGCAGGAAGCAAACGCACAGAGAAGCTGAGGTGCTGCAGGTGATGTACGAGTCACACTGGAGCTGGGATGTACAGCTAGAGCCCCCTGACCACAGCTTAAGCTCTTACCCTCCATCTGTCATGTGTGATATGAAGTACGTTATTTACCTTCAGTTATCTAAACATCCTTCCTCCACATGTTTTCCCACCTTGCTTGACAGAGACATTAGAGTACATGATGATAGAGACTGTCTCTGGAAGATCAGGAACCCAAATTTCCCATAGTTGTTGGCTGTCAGAGCCTACCGACTGCAGCATTGTAAAATGGGTCTCTTCAGATTCTAAGGCACGTGTTGGGGTTGGTGACTATACTGTCTTTTTATATCATACAGAGTTGTTGTCCCTCGATTTATAATGTGACTTAGAGCAGAATTTTAAGAGGAATTCTGATTGCTTCAATTTAATTCTTCTTATCTCAATTAGTGGTTGTGTGGACAGACTCACCAGAGAACTACTGATTAGCTGGTGATGCCAAAACTTAAGGGAAGTTAACCAATGATGAGCCAAATTCAAAGACTTCTGAGTTAAAACACTTGCTCTTTGTTCACAAGTGCAAAGAAGCACAGTAGGAAAAACTTGTCCTTACTGGGTTTTTTTTTAACAGTTGGTAAAGTAATTAAATGGAAAGTTAAAGTGCAATTTATTTTCCACCAAGAATTTGAGACATTGCCTATTTCCCTACAATTTGCTGGCATTGAGTATTATAACAGTATATCATCATAGATGAGAAGAATATTTTCTTGTTTTATTTGCATTATTTTAATAACACTCATTGTGTTTTAACACATTTTTGGTATTATGTATATCTTTATTCGATAACATGTTCTGTAAAGTGAGAAGTCATGTTTTCACCATTGTTTCGTAGTGTATTATTCATCTTTCCCTTAATCATTTTTATGGGGCCTTTGTAAATAAAAGAACATGACCCTTTGTCATATCTGTTGTTAATGATTTTTTTTTGAGTTTATCATTATTCTTTTGACTGCATTTTTCTTACCATGTGGAAAATTGTTGCTTTCTAGATTAAAAAAAAGTTTTATTGAGGCATAATTGATATACCAAAAAGCGGGACATAATTTATGCGTACAATTTGATAAGTTTGAAGCTAGATATGCATACAGCCATGACACCATCACCACAATCAAGGAGATAAACATAATGTTCCATTTAAAGAAAAAAACAACTGCTCTATTTGAAAATAATAAATAAATTCAATTTTTAATAGAAGTCTATCTTAGGCTCATAAGTATAACCAAGTACTACAAACTTGGAGGCCTACAATACCAGTAAAAATACTGTTCTGAGTCTAGACAGTTGAATTCAAGATGTCAGTGGGGACTTGCCTTCCCTGAAGGATACTTGCTTGTCTTCTCTTAGCTTCTGGTAGTTGCCTTACAATCCATTGATGCCAAGACAAGAGGTGACAAATGGTGAGTTTGGGAAAGAAAAGGAATTCTTAAACACTCTTGGCATGGGAATATAAATTGGTATAACCATTATGGAAAACAGGATGACAGTTCTTCAAAATATTAAAATTAGAACAACCATATCATGCAGCAATTCTAATCCTGGGTATACATCCAAAGGAAGTGAAATCAGTATTTTGGAGAGATATCCACACCCCTTCATATTCATTGCAACATTATTCACAGTAGCCAAGATATGAAAATATCTATGTCAGAACTGTGAGAAAATGTTATTGTTTTTTAAATCACCCTTTCTGTGACTATTTGTTATGATAGCCCCAAAGAACAACATATCAATGTGGAAAATATTCTATTTACACAATTCTTTATGGCAGCCTGTAATTCAGATACTAATGAGTGGAATTATTTCTTTAATCTCACTCTTCCCTGCTGGTTTGCAATGACATCTTATAGTTAATCAAAATTATATATTTATTAGAATTTACTTTAGCCTCTATTGTGGTCCTTTCAACCACTTTTTGTTTCTACAGCTCCAAAGTGCTTTAATATGTTGTTGACATAAGGCAGATTTATATGTCAGATTTTAGTATTTGTAGATATTTTAATATCTAGTAGGATTATTCCCTTTTCATCAGTTGTCTTTTCTCAGAATTGTTGAGATATTTCTTTCCCCTTTCTTTCAAATAGGAGATTGATAAAATTTTACCTTTTGTTATTTAATTATAATCACACTTCATGTAAGTATTAGTTTGGAGTGACTTTACACTTTTATAGTCTTTCTAATCAAGAACATATTATGTCTTTCCATTTACTTAAATATGATTTTATGTCATTTAGTATATTTTATAGCTTTCTCCTTATACATCTTGCACATTATCTTTATTTGAATGTGTTGTATTTTTTTCTTTGTGAATGCCATTATAAATGAAATATTCTCTTTTATTATAGCACTTACATGGTTCATTTTTATATGTGAATATGATTGCATTTTAATGACTTCTATTATTCTAATATTTTTCAATTGACTCTTGAGATTGCTAGGTAGACAGTTACATCATCTTACAAGTTTCTGTCCTCCAATTCAATATTTGTCACTTCACTATTTTTATCATCAGTTTATGTTGGCTAGTTCTACCTGCCAGGGGTCTTAGTAAAATAGTGGCAACTGATTCTGCTTCCCTTATCAGAAAAGGAATTTAGATAATGAATCACATGGAAGTGTTGTTCTAGTCTGTCTTTGTATATTCTATTCTCAGTGCTCCTTTTTAATTCATTGTGTTGTCTTCTACAGACACACTGATTATATTGATATTCAATTGACTTTACCCCTGTATCTAAAGATTTGATTCAAGAGAAAAGTCTATCACCTCTCTGCTTGTTTGCATGCTCTCTGTCTCTTTCTCTTTCTCTCTTTCTCTTTCTCTTTTTATTTCTCTCTTTTTGAAAGGAGATGAAAGAAGCAATGAGGAAGGGAAGACCATGAAACTTAAATAATTCCTTCAAGCAGAAGTCTGAAGTAAGAATTTAAGTGATGTGCCCAAAGATACATACTTTGAGAAAAGCTTTAGAAATGTTTCCTTACCTCCAACCTATTTGTTTCCTACACAATTTAAAATTCATTCCTTTATCTATTAAAGGAGGATAGAATACCTATTTCATGGAATTGATGTGATCCTTATATGAGATAATATATATTAATTTGTTAGCATAAGACATTGCCTATAATTAGTGCTCTATAAAAACTATTGTAATATGGAGGTGATGGGGAGAAACTGCTATAACAATATTGACATATTGTTACTCCTAATATGTATTCCATCCATCCGAGGCAAAAACAGAAACCTTATTCAATCATTCATCTAAGTGGGACTGGTGACTTTGGCAATCTCAAATGTATCTCATTACTTCTTCATGTTCTGACTTGCCTTACGTTGCGTTTTCCTGCCGTGTATTCTGTCCAATTTTTTCTTCATTAATGCACTGATAGCATGTCCATCATAAGCAAAGTCAACAAGTCCCTACACCTTGCAGCCTGTATGACTCACCTTTGCCAATGCAGATTATACTCTTAAATGGGAGAATGTTAATTCATTTCTAGTCTATAGGTGTGTATTTTCACTTTTGCTTTGCCCTACTAAACACTATTTTAAGTTCACTAAGAGTAGAAGCTCTGTATTCTCATTTTATGTTTCTTACACTATCTGGTGCAATGTAGTTCCTACTGTGAGTACTTGGCAAACCCTTCTAGAAAAAGACATAGCTAATTTATCTATTTTTTTTCCTGTGCATTTTGCCCTCTCACTAGTTACATGATGATAAGTCAGATTAAATTGTCAGTTGTCTATGGAATTATGCAGTTACATATAGAAAATTCTGTATTTAAATATATCACTTGTACTCTATGGAATCTCCTTTTTAAAAAAAACTTTATTCTGTGCTACAACAGGTAAAGAGTATCACTAGGTGAACTATTTTCATCCCTTTTAGGCTATATTGAATGCTCCTATATGTTACTTTATTTTTTATCCAAAACTTTTATTTTGGATATGCCTAAGACTTATAGGTATAAAGCAAGTGTTAACCTGTTGACTTTTGACCTTATGGCCCCATGTAGGGGTCAGAGTAAGAAAGCACAGCCAGAGAAATTGAGATATGACCACATAGTTTGAAAGTGGAGTGCTTTTATCACTGTAGATAGATCCTAATTTATGCTTTGCTTACTTTATCGTATTTATCTTCAAATTAACTGTAAACCTCAAAAATTAGAGTGCTCCTTTTATTTATCTGACATCCCAAATTTTTTCTCTGTTAGTAAAAAAAAAAATCCAAGATTGGTTCAGAAATTTGGCATTTAAATAGGATCATACTGACACTCACGGGATTAATAATTCATATATTTTATCACATTTGGGGCATTCCAGTAAGTCTATTATACATATATTTTCTGTGCAGTCAGTAAATTTTGTAGCTCTTAAAATCCATGAAATGAAATATAGGTTTGAAAAGCCATAACACCATCAATACATTAATATTTATATAGCTCTTTTCATGACAAACATTCTAAAATGTGCTCCAGCAAAATAAAATGAAATAAAGCATGAAGAGAATGTGGATGATTACAAGTCAAAAGGTCACTTTAAAAGACAAATAAAATAAATCTATTTGGCAAAGTGATTGACCAGTTTATACAAAAGATAGCTACTCCATTTTGGCTACCTCAAGTTTGGGAAATTAGAGAATTTGAAGCAGCCTTTCAGCTATTAGGAAGGTGTTGTAGTTAAGAAGTCAAATTCAGCAAAGCCTTTCTACTTGCTCAGATGAGCCAGTATATTTCTATTGAACTATAAACTATCAGTGCTTCTGCCTGTGGGCCATTATCTGAAGTCTATTAATGTGACTTTGTAGTTCTAAATATAAATAAGGGTAAATAAGCTGACAAAGTGCAGTCTTTAATTTATTGTGGGATATTATTTTCTTCACACATCACAGAAACAAATTATTGATATAAATTATGCTAATTTCTTTCTATGATGAGGTCATTCATGAGTGAAAGATAAATCGGGAGAATGAACGCTCTTTAGTGCACACCTACTGTTTAATTGTGGGTTGTCTTCACCTAATTTCCTTTAAAAAATGAATGGTTCTACACAAAGATATTCCTCAATTTAAGATGTTTGCAGTCCTACTTTGAAGAGAAATGATGGAAAAAGGAAAATGAGTGCAGTAATAACACAAGATGTTGCTAAAATACACAGTCACAGAGACACAGTGATTGAAAAAGCTGGAAGGTCATGTGATTCTGAAATATTGTTGCTAGAACATTTCAAACTACTAAAATTCTTCTAATGACTATGAAAACGTATTTTTCCCCCTTAGGTTTAACCATATCATCATGCAAAAATGTTACTCTAATAATATTTCCCTCCTTGATACGAAAAGTCCGAGAAAAAAAGGTGACCAATAACCATTTATTTTAATTACAGTGAGAAATAACCAAGCATGATTATCAAACTTTATGACTCTATCATATTTCTCTGAGAATCAGTGTTTTCTTGATATAATTGCACATTTTAGCAATAAAGCCTATTGGCTTAATCTCCCTCTCTTGGGAGCCAACATTTCTAAATGAAAACAATATTCACAGTAAGTCAAATTTTCCTAACTAAAATAGTTTTTATTCCCAATATATTCTTCTTGGAATGCATTCCTGTTTTATTGAGAATTCCATTGTCTGACTCTAACATTTCAGTGGCTTATAAGATAAAATATGTTAAGATCTGGCCCCTTCGTGCTTTTCCAGACACATAACTTACATTCAGTTCACTCTCATGTCGTATTCCAATAACATAGTACTGATGTGTAATAGTACCATGAATCTACATTGCTCTTCCTCTTGCTGTGTCTCTGCAAGGTCTTATGTTGCCTCCCTGTACCCCTACCTAAGTTCTGATCTCCCTTTAAGAATTAACTGAGGCATCATCTCTTCTAGAGATATTTTATGACATTTCCTTCCTTTCTTTGAGTCCAAGATACAGCGCCTCTTTGACAAATGTTCTCGCAAGTCCTTCTGTTTTTCTATATCACTATTATTGTAGCTAGCTGAGTCACAGAATGTGAGCTTTTGAAAGTAGAATCTTGAGTTAAATTATCTTTGCAATCTAAGCACCTATTTGAGTTTGAGATATTTAATAGAAGCTCAACAAGAATTTGAATGAATAAATGATGTCTCCAGGCAGAGTTTAATTTGACATAATTGCTACACAGGCAAACTCAATGCATCAGAGTTGCCTTTCCAGACACACTGATTCCCTTCTTATAAAGAACTACCTGTAGTAATAGCATTCCCAGATCTTTTTATCAGGTCCCTAAAATGAAAGAAGTCCCAGTTTCTGCCTTAACGGTGTTTAGATTAGAACCCTTAGATAACCCCAGAGGCCATTTAGAAATTAAATTAAGAAGCAAAGCAAAACAGAACAAAAGTCTTGTGAACAATGTATCTGTACAAGGCATTTGAATTTTGCTGAAAGTTCTGCTAATGCCCCGAAATGTGTGAATCCCAGGCAACCTTTCTGCTGGGTTATCATAATACTTGCTTATAAATCAGGAACGTAGCTAAGATTCTGTTTTAAGTGGGTGTGCCCTTTATTTATCCCAAATTATAGACGTACTAGTTTAACATTTATCCCTTTTAACTGCTTTACTTGATAAATTATACGTCTAATTTTTTCAGTTAAGTTTTACGTAAGAAATTTAGATTATTGACCTGGGTATTCCATTATTGATCTCTATTTTATACTTTACTAAATTGAGAAGCAATTGGTAGCAGTAATGTGATTGTTTACATCTAATGTTGACCCCCATTATACTTTGATCATGGGTAGGAACTAGATATATCTAAAACCTTGGGCTGATGATGTTCATATAGAACCTATATTAACATCTACTGTGGTATTTTCAACTGTTAATTCCTTGATTTTTTGCATCCAAATTACCTGGATGATTGTTAAAGGGCAGACATTGGAACCCCACTGTGAAGTGAATCAATTATAATTTCTAAGTGTGAGCCAAGAAATATATATTTTTATCATGGAATTTTAAAAATTGTGACACTAATTTAGAAAGGCAGTCACTAATATATAACAATTATGATTTTAAATGTAGTAAATTATGAATTTCTTATTTGGAGATATATTTATCATTCAGTAAGTATTTGTTACAATTTAGTATGTGCCAAAATATTTTAGTAGGGAGAGTATGGAGGTGAAAAGGGGAATTAAGAAGTTTAGGGTTTAGCGGGGTTGCCAGACAATGTATGAATAAATAACTGAATTCTTACAAAAAGAGTATGCCCACCCCACACCACCACCACCACCACACACACACGTACTCTAAAAATTGGAAGCTAAACATTTTCTTACATGCAGATGGCATGTTCCAATACCAGGCTAGAAATAGTCTTCATAATAGAAAGAATGACATACCATCTCTTCTAAAACTAAGGTGTTTTGTTTGTTTTAACTGACCTCGAGTTTCAAACTGGTGCATAAATAATAACGCTGCTCTATGACAGGCCATCTCATCCAGTTAATGGCTAGGAACCCAGCTTGCAACAATTTTACCTTTAAGACATATCAGGAAATTATATTGATCAAAGATCTAGACTTAAAATGGATGCTTTCTAAACATTTGATTTATTATTTAATGGGCGAGACAGATGATTTGGTTTTAGTTGCTTTAAAATTTTCCTTGATGTAAATCACAGAGAATTTGGGGCTCCCACCTGCCCTGCTGTCTGTGCATTGTGGCAGCTGCTGTTGCAGAGACCTCTTGCCTTGCCAGTGGGGTCTCCTCAGAGTATGTGTGGTTTGCCCTTCCGTGTAGACATGTCCTTGTACCATGCTTGTTAACACAGGTTTCATAGAAGAATGGTAGTTCTACTCCTGGCTCGGCGAGTTGATAAAACATTTAGCTGGTCGTTAAACCGTCACCCTGAACTCTAGGTGTACATTTGAGCAAATCTCTTCACTGCACTGCCACACAATAGCTATTAAAGCCTTGATTGAGAAATAAATTTTTCTCAATAATGTAAAATCTATCATTGGAGTAACCAGATCACATTTTATCAATACCCCTGTATTATTGTTTATATTAATCACTTCTTTGGCTTACTGTCTGTTTGTGTTGAAGCATGTCCTCAGAAACAATACAGTGGAGGCTCTGTGACATATATATTGTAAGAATTAAGTTGCTGGTTCACCTCATGGCAGCGTATCCTTCTCATAGGGGTGTGGGATAGTTATTTCTCCGTGCTTCTCTAGACCATTTGGCATATGTCTATTTTATGAACATAGTAAATTACATAACTAGTCATGTTTTCCTCTTCCTGCTGACTGTAGAAAGGGAGTGACAAATTTGAGATCTCCCTTTAGTATGTGCATAGGATTTTATGGCATAAATGTTAACTTATCTCCTAGCACCTTCATATTATTATCTTTAATTTTTTATGGTCTCAGCTTTCTTCCCAACTGAAAACATATTTCATTTTTCTATTCTATATGTATCTTAATGTGATGTCCTAAATTATTTCTGGAACAAGGCCAACTATGTAGTTGGGTTTTTGTTTGTTTAAAGATTAGGAGTGATCACTAAGGATTAAAATGAGAGACTTCAATTTATGACAATAAAAAATCCAATGAAAGTTAGTTAGCTAAGAAGGTGTAGTTAAATAGAAAATGAGGTAAAGAGAATTGGAAAAACTGAGGAAAGAATGGACTTTGGTAAACACTAGAAATGGAGGACCAGCTCAATAAGAGAATCAAATTGTTCACTTTGACTACCCAGTACCAGAAGGTAAGAAAGCCTTGTAGAAATGGGATTATTTACAGGGAATAAGCCAAGCCTGTATGTTCTTGAAGGTATTAGAGATTATTTCGCACTGACAAATGGGGATAGGGCACACATTTGGCTTTTGTAGTATCAGCTGTCCTGTTTGTATCATAAACATTGTTTCTACAATTCAGAATACCAGCCTCAGGCATAAATGAATTATTTAAATAACTCTGGTTTTTGACCAGTTTATTATGGACAGCTTTAGTTGTGGTGGTTACTGTTCCTATAGTACTTGATAATATCAGATTCGATAAATTAAACTTTAGTCAAAACAGGTCATATTTATGGAAAGTCATTTCATATCGCTGATTGAATCACTATTGGGTATCAGGGCTAGAAAATATCTTAGAGAATATCCAGTCTAATCTGTTTATTAACAGTTAATTGCCCAAGATGGCAACCAAGTAGGTAAAGAACCAGAATCAGAGCTAGAACAGAAATCACTTAATTCATGAGCCAGCAATAACTCAGAAGGTCTCAGTTTATAAGTCCCCCGTTGGTCCAAATTCCTCTTCATATGACATTAATTCCTCCATACTTCCAGGTTGAAAGTGGGGGAGTGTGGACACCCCACAGGCTCCCATTGTAGCTTCAATAATAAAGCCACATGGCAAAAGTCTTCAATATTAAATTCAATTTCAGGAGGTATACTCTACTGAAATGAGCGAGTAAATCGGAGATGGAGTTGGCAGAAGAGGACTAGAATCAGGAATGTACGTCATCACGCCTTTCCAATTGATTCAGCTGAGAGGTTATGTGGACCAAGATTATGGCTTCACAGTGAGATTGTTAAAGGTACTGGGTCAAGTGTAAGGGGACCTGGATTCTAGTCCGTATTTTACCCCGAATCACTTTCTGACTCAGACACATGAAATCACCTCTCTGGATCTCAGCTTTCTTGCCTGTAAAATGAGATGATTGAACCTGCTCTGCTGGCCTCATGGAATTATGAGACTCAGAAGACAATGTGTTGAAAAGCCTTTTGTAAAATGTGAGAGGTCAGTATTATTACCAGAAAGTAGAAAAAGCAATGGAGTAGTATTCTTTTTTACTGTTATTTCAAGTAGATTTTTAGAGATTAAAAGTCAAACACCAGAAAGAATCCATAGGTCCATATTCTTAGCTTCATAAAAATATAGTCTGCTTACTGAAATGAAATGAATATAGTTGAGGCAATTACCTAGATGATTAGAAAACCCCAACAACTAAAACAACACACAGTGAAATGAACAGCAAAAATTCCTGTGTTGAAGAAAGAATATTATTCTCTATTGAGTTCTGCAGATTGCTTAATAAACAAATTCCCTAAATTCTAAGCTCTCAATCACAATTTGCTTTGCAAGCACATAATGTCTTAATTTGTAACTGCAGAAATTTAATAACTATTGCTTTGTCTACACTAGCAAAATTAAATTTTTAAAAATGAGATAATTATTTAGATAATGAAATCTTTAAAACTTCATTAGACCCATTCATCTTAATTTTAAGCAAAAAGTATGGTCCTTTACCTAAATTATCAAGATAATGACTTCATTGTGCACTTAACAAGCAAGCACAGCTTTCCCTGTATTTATCTCTATCAGCCACCTCCAGTCTCCAGGGCCATTCTGTCACAGCTTTGTTTAAACCGCCTCTGCTGCCTTTTCTTCAAATCCCACCTTTAGCCCACCTCACTTCTAGGCACTGGGAAGAGCCTAGACCATAAATGGCTTTTCCAAATAATCAGTAAGACCAGCAAATTTTTGCTCTGAATTTAGCATCTAGTACACATAAGAGTTGGCCTTTGTAAAGCGAATAGTGCTGTGTTATGTGAGACTAGTTGAGTCTCATAAACTTTTTCCTGTTTGTCATGTTTTCTTTATATGCACAGTCATTGGCTACACCAAAGCATTTGGAAATCAAAGACAAGGAGAATACTTAAAGGTGCTAAACATTATTATTCTACATCTTACATTAAATGTAATTTATTTAAACTTTCATTTTTATCAAATGAAAAATTAGGCACAAAAATATTAACATAGCCTAAAAAAGGCCCCTTGGCCTTTGCACGTAAGAGGTGGCATAGTGGACATTCTAGGAACAAGATAAGCTCTGTGTAAACAAAACAGGATTTGTTTTGGGTTGGATATTTGGGAAGCCTTTTTTTTTAAACGTCCATACATATAAAATGGACTGAGCAATCTAACAGTGTGTGTGTGCGTGTGTGTGTGTGTGTGCATGTGTGTGCGTACGTGCATGTGTGTGTATTGCTTTTTAGCTCAAAGTAAAGTTCTATCAGAAGTATGAATATTGAAAAATTCTATAGTAGTTTTTCTATTACCATATGGATAAGGCTAATATGAAAGGATCCATGGTAGTGGAAGTATGGCTTAATGTTGACATTCATGAGCTCCAGTATTTAAATCACTTCTTAAAGTTAAGATCTTACCAAGAAAGATTAATTATTTCAGACTGTTGAGTTTCCGTGTAGAACACTTTTTTTTCAGTAGCAAATTAGGTGGACAAAGGTGCTTGTATTGGGGTGTAGGGGGTCTCTCTTCCTTTGGCTTCATGTTTCCCTCTGAAAGGAGCTCAGGGACAGTAACATAGTTGGCCTTTTGAGGCACTGACCTTTCAGAAGAAATTATTTATCTGAATGAAGACTAAGAAAAGTTGAGCCTACTGTGTTCAGACTCTTTTTCTCTTTTCTCTTTGGGAGCCAGTTGGCATCAGGATGCACACAGTGCTCTCCAAGCCTACATGCTGGAGGTTCAAAAAGTGAAGCCTCTGGACTGGGATGAATGAGTGTCCACAATTCGAACGTGAATCCCACTTGCCCATTTACTTACGCTACAGGAACCGATATTAGTTTATTTAAGAATGAAGGAGGTTTGGAAATGTCCATCTCTCTCTCTCTCATAACTATGTTGGTTCTCAGTATAACAGGGAAGAGAATGGGTGTCCTTTAAGTCTGCATCAAACCCAGCAGAGCTGCCCTTACTTTCTCAGTGGTAGCAGTCAAGGTACCTCAGTTGCTCAAGGAAGTGGAAACACACGTCGGCGTAAATGGGAACTCCACTGACTGCAACTTCCCACAGATGATTAAGGAGTGGGACACTCTCAACAAGCAATTGTAAATAGTCAATAAGTGTTCGTGTACATAGGCCGATTCATTAATTCTAAAATTAGCACTCTTTCTGTGTGGTCAGCAGTGATAGATGTTAAAACCGCTAATGCCCCTCTGAAGACAAACAGAAATGTACTCCTCGTGATTAGACAGATTCAGCACAGTTTAAAAGGAAAGACGGGTGGTATTGGAAAGCACCCTATTTAAGGCTGTTAGTTAACTCTGCAACCTTTATTCTGTAGAGCCATTTGAATTCATTTTTTTTTTAGACTAAACATTCAGCATTGCCCTCCAGCTAACAGCTCTGAGATGAAAGGTATCATTTATAAACTGGTCCCATTTGCCTTTAAAGGTTCAAATTCCCTCATCCATCCCGTACCCAACTCTCCCTGACATCAATTTGAAAAGAAAAGATTATTCAGCTTAAAAGAGGACCTTGTAAACATTAGAAACATTTTTTGAAATGACACATTTTATTTGTTTTTTATGATTTTGAGTTTCCTTGTGGGGTTTAGGGAGAAGTGTTTCTGCTCTAGAAATATGTATTTTTGGATAAAGACATTATTTACCAGTCCAAGGTTTTTGATAAACTCTTGGCTTCAGTCCTTGGAAAAGTCTTTAAAAATATATTTTAGAATTATATGAGTATGTACAATTTTACCCCAAAGTAGGCAATGCTATAATTTTTTAAGGTGCTTCAATAGAGCAAGCACTAGATATTTGAAAAATACAACCTTGAGTCTTATTGCTTTGCTATTTGGTCAGAAATATGTGGCACAGAAATGGCTTTTATACTTTTTTTCCATGTATTCCCAGATACACACACACACACACACACACACACACATATATAATATATAAAATAATATATATATTTTATATATTATATATGTATATACACACACTCATGATTAAAAGCTCTTATAAAGACATCATTTAAATAGACTTCTGGCAGGATAAACTAGTACTGAACTTTTGAGTCTTTGAACCCTCATGAGTAATCTGTTCCTGTTTCATATTAAAAAGCCTAATTTGCATCTATATTAATTAGTGACCCCTCACACAAATCATTTTACACTTTTTCAAAATTTGGTGTGAGTTTTATTTTTGGGGAGTTTATATCTTGCCCCTTGCCTCACAAAGTCGTGTACTTCACCTGCAAATAGATGCAACAGGTGAAAACCACTTTCCTGAATTGAATCAAATGCAGCAATATGACTGTTAGATGAACCACTGTTTCTCCCCTGTCAATCATAAAACATTTTTTAGAATAAGGAATGAGTGAACATTTGACCTTTTGTCTCATACTTACCTGGGAGAGAAGGAAAATGCTCTAGAGCCTGGCCATGTCGTTTACATGATTTTATAAAAGATCTTATTTCCTGAGTTATCTTGAGCTGTGGGACCTTTAGATCAGTGGGTTAGGAACTGCTCCTGCACTCTCCTTTTGAGAATAAATTGCTCATGTGTAACACCCGCAACTTTGGGGTGGAGGGAAAAATTGAGTTTATGAGTTGAACACATCAAAATGAACAGGTACGAGCAGGCTTTGGTTGAGCTTAGCACTCTCTCTAATATAAGGCTTTGAGTCATAAAGAAAACCCTCCCCTTCTTTAGAAAATTTTCATGTGGCTGTGAGGGCAGTGACCTTGTCTTTTCTTTCAGTCATGGGTCTGGTGCATGTGAAATTATTTTGGTATTTCAATCTGAAATGCCTCATGATTACGCGAGAGTTATCAAATAGAGGTCAGAAACAAGGCAGTCTGGTCTGTCACCTTTCAAAACAAACAAGATTTGAGGGTAGCATAGTTTCTGAGTGAGATAATTCAACAGAATTTGGAATGAGGAGGGTCTCAGGGTTGAATATAGATGCTGCCTATGAAAATGGAAGAGAGCAGTAGGGGAGAAGTGAGTGCCGGCTGCTTCAGGCTGTGCTCCTCATTACTCATGCTTTCATCACTATTAAAATGTATTCCCAGGCCTTTCACTGTGCAAAAATGATTTTAGCCAAAATGCATAAAAAATATAATGACATAAATAGAAGAAATACAAGTTTTCTGCTTGGAGGTCTACTTGGATTTAGGATTTATTATTTTTAAAGTTAGTATATGAAATTCTCTTAGAAAAAGTTTCCTGAATTTCAAGTAACCTCTTTCTTAAGAAATGCCTTTTAAAGTTGAGTTTAACTGCAACAGAAATACAGCATGAAAACACAGTATATGAGGGCTCTCCAGAAAAAATCCAGCCATAAATCCCTCTACTTTTCTTAGTGCATGGCTGGATTCTTTCCAGACAGCCCTCATAAATTACAGTGGTCATTTCTCTGCATCACTCTATACATTCCTATAGAAACCTCCCCAGTTACACTTGCCCTTCACTGACCAGATATATTTTTAGTGACTGCTTACAGCAGAACAGAAAATGAAAAAGAGAAGAAAAAATGGAGGAGGGATTGAGAATTAGGTAGTCCTTTGTTCTTTTTCTATCACAAGTTAACTGGCTGTAAAGGCCTCCACGTGTCATGTAGTTTTTCCCCTTGCATTAGTACACCTGAGGTCTGAGGTCCAGGAAGTCCACAGAAACAATCAGGCTCGTATTCGTACTCACAGTGTTTAGATTCTTAGACCACTGCAGGCCTGTGACTATGTATATTTGCCAAATGCAGGCTATATTTACTGAACCTATACTTGCAGCAACTGCGCTGTCAGAGAAATGTAAATATTAATGAAGGATGTTTCTCAGGAAAGCATATTCAATGAGTGCTCTTTATCTGTCCAAACCAACTCAATCAGTACACACTTTCTGGACAGATCAAATGTTTATAGAGTCATAAATTGACATTTATCTGACAATTTTTGTATTCCTACCAAATGGCTTTCTTTATTAGGCCTAGGCATTTTAATGCACCGCTGGTGGTTCTGTGGAGAAATTAAACATCGTTTTTTAAATGAAGATAAGGATGAAATGGGCTTTATAAGTAGTGGCCCTTTCAAGTGTTATTTGGATATGAAATGTAAACACCAGCTTAAATGAAATTCCTAGTATAAAATTTCACTCTTGTCTGCTAAGATATAAAACACTCCTATTATAAAAGCATTCATTATTAATTTGTGATATAACACGATATATATGCATGAAGAAATGTCAGGGTTAAATTCTACAAAATGTGACAGATAAGCTTGTTTTCTTTGTGCTTTTTCCCTCAAAACAAAACAACTTTATAATAAGAAGTACACCCCCAAAATACTTTGTTTTCCATACAATAAAATGCAGCTTTTTGAGAATAAAACTTGCATAATAGATACAGACTCAGGCATACTCATACATACACATACACTCTAAATTAGGTAATTCTCAAAAATAGGAAACAAAGTTTTATTGATGTGACTTCTAAATGCCAATAAATTCATATATTATAAAATCAATCATATTATGTTTAGTTTATATATGTAGCAAGAATTGCTATTGCCTCTTAATGTGAAGCTTATTAAGCAATTTTAGTATATGTTTATAACATATAGGATAGTTAAAATCCTAACATGTGACACAGAAATTTTAAAGGAATTTAAATATCATTTGGAAAACTGAAATTTGATAGCCCAAGACCTTAAGAGGCAAAATCAGCAGAGAATAAACAGCCTTTGAGACTACATAGAGTAGAACTTTTCCAGAAACATCCAGACAGCTAGGGAAAGCATAGCCAGTAAAAACATGTACTGCCATGAGAGATGCTCGAGCTAATGAAAACCTCACGTCACGAGGTCTCTCATACGTACTCTATCTGTGTTTTGGATTTAGAGAATCTGATAATAGGAATCAGGACCAAATTTGGGGCTCTCTGGCCTGCTAGCAAGAATCTAGGTAGTCCCCAGTAACAGTCACTTTGCCTTTCTTTCTCTTCTCTCGAATATTTCTCTCTTGCCAATACCCATAATCCTACCAGATGATTAAAGTCCGTTATGTATCTAATCTCAGAATCATCCATTTTAGCTTCGATTCTTCTCAAAAATGTAGTTAATCCAGAAAAAAAACCCCTGTCACTTAAGTTAGTATTTATGGCATATATCTGAAAATGAGTTTAGCGAAAGGAACTAAAGGAAAAACCTAAATGTCCTGGTTAATCTTTTGTATCTTTTACACACCTTACTATCATACTTATCATATTGTATTTTAATTTTATACCTATGTATTAATGTATCCCCCAAATCGAGCACTGGATTTGGATTTGGAAATTACTAGGTGCTCAGACATGTTGTGTGTTTTACTTTTTTGTTTGTCTGTTTGTTTTTAAAGATTTATTATGCCAGGGGTTACAAAAAAGGTTAATCCCTCATCTGGGATTGTTTGATTCCCTAAAACACAATAGAGGAATGTCATAGATATCATACATGACCTGCCTGGTCTGTTAAGCATCGTTGCCACTCAGAGGGTTCCCTTTCCATACCTGATGGGGCTGACAAAAACAGCTGCACTTTCAGTACTCAAGTGCTCGGCAGTCATGCTAGGTTACACGGAGTCCCCTGTCCCTCTGGAATCACTGATTGAATCAAGAATAGTAAAATGACTCAAGACAAGCCAATAGGAATTCTTTTTGAGGAAGTGACGTGGGCATTGGATTTTAAGGTTATTTCTTTAGAGATCAAAACCACTAAAGATCATTAAGTATTATCATTACTACCACTTTGCAGGGAATATAGCAGAGAATAAGATCTAGGAGGGAAAGGGAGAGTCAGGGGAAAGAAAAAATTTTACAGATTTTCTAATGATACCATTAAATTCCTGGATGAAACCATCCCTGAGGATGAAGATAAAGACAAATCCATAGATATAACAGGCTGTAGTCAATATGTTTTATTTGATTTGTTTGTTTTTATTTAAGTTTGAGTAGAATCTGTCACTTATCACCTAAAAAAAATCTTGACAATTACGTGGAGTTTTATAAAAATCCAAGAATGGGAAGTGAGAGGCAGTTGGGAGATACAGACCAGCTGGAGCCAAGACTATCTTCTCCCTTCCCTGTGGAGCTGGTGCCTCTGGCTTCTGCTTCTTAGTAAAACTTTGCTTCTCTTTTCTTCCTCTTTGGGCAAATGCACTTTTTATGCCTACTGGTGACTTCTCGACTTCTGCATAACAGTGGCTTCCACATCACCTATAGCCTGGAGTAAGGGCCAGGATTACAACCCTTCCTCAAAGTGCTGTGAAGCTGGTTTTCTCAGCTTTCTATCTGACTTTCAGTTCCACTCGCCACTGTGACTTTCTCTAGTAATTTTCAGATAGTCACCATCATCTTTAAAAAGAATCATTCTTCCGTGTTGCAGTTCAAAATCGCCAGATCTGTTCCTGGTCCTGCCTCCTCCCTCTAATGAGTTATTACTTGTGTGGGGTGACAACATATACTGTCTTTTCTGGCTTCACCTCTAGAGTAAGGACTGTGACACTGGGCAAGCTAAAGAAGTTTGCTTGATGGGAAGGTAATGTTTAGCATCTAAGATATGGATAATGATAGTAATAACGGCCTTATCCAAGAACCTGTGGGATCTTACTTTCTCAGATTCCCCATGCCTTATCCGTCTTTCACTCCCATTAATAACTTTTCTGCTCAGCTTTGGCCTGGAATGACCTGATAACTCCTTATTTGTTCTTGCCGGGCATGAATAAAACACACACCACAGTACTGAAATCTGGCTTCTGAGCAGCCCCCAGCCTGCCTGATGAAATCAACTGAAATCCCAGAGACTTAAAGCTCTTTAGGACCAAATTTTACTAATGGAAGATGAGACGGGCATTCAGAAAATGTATTACTTTCCCTCTTCTCTCTGTAGGACCATTTCAAAGCACAGCTTTATCAGACAGCCTGTCAGGGAATTTTTGAATTTTTTGTGCCTAGTATCACCTGCCCCAAATTGGCTCTGTCTCTTTGTAGCTTGTCATGAAGAAGTGGCCCCTGAGGGAACATATCATCTCTTAATTGTTTCCCATCCTTCCTGGACCCAGTTTCTTCATTTCTGCCAGTTGAGATTTCTTCTCCCTAAATAAAGTTTTAATATTTAGTGTATTTTCCCGTGTATAATGAGCTCCTGAGTATAATGGGCACCCACGTTTTTGGCCCAAACTTTCAGGGACAAAAGGATTTGTTTTAATATTTTAATTCCAATTTTTATTTGTTTATATATAGGTACTTGTTTTATTGTATTATAAAGAAATTTAAGCATTTATTTTTTAACATAGTATTCTATGAGAAGTTTTATGTAACAATTACAAAACACACGAACAGATACAGGGTACAAGAAATTTTATGTATGAAATCTTTATATATATAAAAAACACCCTGATTATTTTATTCCAAGGTATTAATTTGCATACAGATATCAACATTGATTTCTAAAGTTACACTTTTAGCTCATAAGCATAAATAAAAGAATTAACAACATTCATATAGATAGAGAATTAGTACTACCCCTGTATAATGCACATCCTTATTTTTCCCTCAAATTTGGGCTAATGAGTATGCATTATATACAACAAAATATGATAAGCTTTATTTCATGCTCTATTCTCTAGAGGTCACAAAACATTAATTGAAAACTTTATACCACTAGTACTTGTAATTCTTATAATGACCTTATCAGAGGGTTATTAATATTAATATTACCTACGTATCAAATGAGGTGCAGCAGTCAAAGTTCCAGCAGGAAATAATGACACTCTCACATTGGGATAATTCCAAGGGTTTATTTACAAAGGAATTATTGACAATTTGGGGGCTGGGAAAGGTATACCACACTTAGTGCAGGAATTGGGATCTGATGACAGCAGAGGAACTGTTGCCACCCCTAGGCCTGAAGGTATGAGAGGAGGAAGCAGTTACCAGAACTTGGAAGAAGAAAGCTGTCAGGAGGGCAGTGCAGCCACCTCGATGACAGGACACAGACAGGGAAATAAAGACCTGGACATTGCTCTCCCTCTTCTGACCTACCCCAGCTTCCTTTTGCCACACTCAGCCAGCATCTGAAGGCAATGAGTCCTGTTGAGGTCATCCATAGCAATCAGAATCCTAAAATAGGCAGCAGGGGTGGAAAGAGAATCTGGAGCAGAACAGCATTTACTGGAAAGAACAAAGCAGTGGAAACTCACAACGAATGTAGAATTTGACTAAGGTCTCACAGCCAAGAGAAATTTTGTTTTGTTTTGTAGTTGAAAATCTTGCCTTATCTAAGTCCTGTTGTAAAGGGTCTGATTTATATCTAGGAAACAATCTATATTACTTAGTTTGATGTATCACTTAGTGTGTCCACTCTTTCCATTCAAAAGGATGAATGTTAGCAGCCAGTTCTCTGGGTAGCTCAACAAGTGTTGGACTTCAGTGTCACCACATATCCTGGAGGGCAGCGTCATTGTCATTATGCTCTTGGGTCACAAGAGTGGGAATTTCTAATAACTGCATTCTTTCTCCATTCACAGAATTTTGTATCTTCTAATAACTTAAATTCAATAAATCTTAGAGATTCTTAGAGTAAAACATTTAGAAGTAATTTAACTATTAGATTTGTAATTATTGTCCAGATAAAGTATTCTTCAAAATTAATAATATAAACATTGTGGTTTCATAAATAGATGTAGTTTTGCATTACATATTTTTAATGTTTATGCTCGCTGGTGCTTTATTTCTCCACTTTCCTCTTAGAAAATGTTAAATTGTATTTGGCCAATGGTTTCACCTTTCAAGAGAATTCTTTTTCATGGGCCAAATGCACCTTCCTCTCATTTCCTCGCTGATTTTTCTCATGGTTAAACTAATTCCACTGAAGGTATTTTTTTCCCCTGACATCTCCAGTCCTATTCCACTTTAATCTTATTTCCACACCTTAGTTAAATCCCTGATTTCTCTAAAATAATCCCTTAAAGGGTTTTGATACCTGGAGCACACATTAGCACAACATTACCCCATAGCCCTTCATAATCTAGCTATGAAATATTTGCTTCATGTGTGCCATTGCAAGTAAATGGCAAACCATTAGTTCTCCCTTCAGGGACTAGGCTGAGGTACTTTTACATTATGGAAGCTTTGCACATTTCTGTAAATATACTGAGCTATATTTGCATCATTAACAAGCTATGTCAATTCATAGAAATGGGAAGATTATAAATCTATATCATCTATAATCTATTTACTCTTCAGATTAAGAAATAGATACCCAATCAAGTAAGGTGACTATTTAAAGGTCATATAGCTACTGATTGCTGTGTGACCTTTGCTTATTTTTAGAGTTTTTAAAAATCAAAGAAAGCATGTCATAAATTGGAATAGCTCAATATTCTAATATCCCAGGAGCATAAATCACACTGTACTCACCACACAACTACCTTAGAATTTCCAAAGCTAGTGTCTTTAGGAACTGCTATCCCCAAACTAGATTTTGTTTCCCCACACATTTTTCACCAAAGGCTCATCCGAAAGAATTTTTCTGGGGACTAAACTTAAGTATATCTCTTCTTGTACATATAGAATAGAGAATAAATTATTAATATAGCAAGAATTTTGTTGCCTGCTGGTGTGATGCTTCTCCTGAATTAAGGTGTCAAAGTCAGAGGTAATGGACCTCACTTCATCTTCTTCAACGACAGGAGAGAGAGGCTTTGCACGAAGAAGGCCCTTAGACACGTACACATGGAAGACCCTCAGGAATTTTCTCCTGCCATGCCATCTGGGTTCTGTGAAATTCTTTCTTTCTCACTTATGATACAGTAGCAAGATTCTGATGGGTCTCAAACATCTGACTTATGTTGAGACTTCGATTATTTCTCTTTTATTATTTTTGCATATGATGAGGATTGCTCTCTGAAAATATTCAGGAAAAATCAAAATACAACACAGATATGAAAGGGTTAAAAAAAACGCCTTCAACCTGACAAGTATTATCACTTTGATTTCCTCTATCTTCAAGATTTCGTCTCTTTCTTCCATTTTACATTGCTGGCACTGCCTCTTAACCCCCACCCTTTCAGGTTTCAAGGCTCACAGTTACATTAACCTTATCTCCTTACAATACATTTTCCTTTATACTCTCTCCTCTGGTTTTTGGGTAGTCTCTGAGGAGTAGTTTGTTTTCTAGAGCCTTACATGATTCTCCTAAAGTTCTCTATATTGTCTCTGAACTGGAATAAAACTCTGTAGTAGGCTAATCACATTTGAAAATATCATTAAACAGACTTGATTAAACATTATTAATTCATTCTTGGACATTTGTATCAAGTACAACACAGTTGAAAGTCTGAAGACATTTACTGTCTATCAGGGGAAGATTCTTTTCCCATCTTTTCTACCTAATTATAAAAAACTCAGTTTATATGTAGTGATTTTTATTTATCTTATAAGTAATTTGTGTGAAACAGATAATCAACATAATTGTTCAACTGAGCTCTATAGTTCCATATTATTGATTTATTAAGTTAAAATGGTTTTTCTATTTTTTAAATACTTAGAATTTTTTATTAGTTTCAGGTGTGCAAAACAACATAGTGATTAGACTTTCATATACCTCACAAAGTGATAAACCCAGTAAGTCTATTACCTATCTGACACTGTACACAGTTATTATAATATTAATTATATTTCCTATACTGTACTTTGTAGCCATGTGAGTATATTTTTTATAATTGACATTCAATATTATTTTATATTAGTTTCAGATGTACACCATGGTAGTTAGATATTTATATACTTTATAAAATCCCACAAAACTAGTACGTGACAGTATAGATAGTTTTTACGATACCAGGGTGCCAAAAAAAAGTATACACATTTTAAGAAACATTATCTATGTATTACTTTTCAAAGTTGAATAGAATTATAGTAGCACTCTATGACATTGGCTCAAAAGATGACGTTAATCCAATGAGTGCTAGCATCACCATGAGACAGGCAGGACAGTAAAAAAAATGGCGGAATCACAGTTGTTCAAGGAGCACAAGACCGTTTTGAAGTGGTGTTTGAAATTCGAGAATGTTGTTTGAGTTTCCCCCATGTTCTCCTGACTTAACACCCCTTGACTTCTACCTGTGGGGGACCTTAAAGTATGTGGTGTACTGTAGAAAACTGGGTACAGTTGTGGTACTTTAGGAAGACGTTGAAATAGCATGCACAGTGATACCAGTGAATACTTTGGTCAGTGTTGCTTAAGCAGTAGTTGGCCATAGTCAGAAGTCTCTAGACACTGATGGTTAACCACTTTGAACACCTCTTCTAATTGCAGAAATCAAACATGACTTATATTTATCTTTTGTTATTGGTATATATTGATTATTGCAATTTTATTTTATTTTATTTTATTTCTTAAAATGTGTACCCATTTTTTTGGCACCCTCTGTATTATTGACTACATTCCCTATGCTGTATTTTACATCCCTGTGACTAGTTCATTAACTATCAGTTTGTACTTCTTAACCCTTCACCTTTCTCATTTACCCATCTAGTAACTATCAGTTTGTTTGCTGTATCTACAAGTCTGTTTCTGTTTTGTTTATGTATTTTATTCTTTAGATTCTACATATAAGTGAGATTATATGATACTCGCTTTTCTCAGTTTGACTTATTTCATTTAGAATAATACTCTCTAAGTCCATCCATGTTGTTGTAAATGGCAAGATTTTATTTTTTTATGTTTTATTAATGAATCTGATGTAGGATTTATCAATTTTGTTTATCTTTTCAGAAAAAACAGCTCTTGAGTTCTTTGATCTTTGACATTTTTTAACCTTTAATTTGTTTATTTTCACTTTGACCTTCATTATTTCCTTTCTTCTACTTACTTTGGGCTTTGTTCATTGTTCTTTTCCCAGTTCTCTTAGGAGTAAAGTTAGCTTGTTTATTTGAAACTTTATCTTGTTTCTTAAGGTAGGCCTGCATTACTATGACTTTCCCTCTTAGGAATGCTTTTACTGTTTCCCATAGATTTTGGGTCATTGTGTGTGTTTTTTGTTTGTGTGTTTTATTTTGTTTTGTTTTGTTGCTTTTTGGTATGTAGATAGCTCCCTGACTGGGAAGCAAACCAAGGCCACAGCACTGATAGCGCCAGCGCCGAAGCTTTATGCCACTACACCATCAGGGAACTCCCTGTGTTTTTTTTTTTTAATTTTCTCAAGGTATCTTTTGATTTTTTCCTTGATGTCATTGTTAACCATTCATTGTTTAGTAACGTGTTATTTGGCCTCCATGTGTTTGTTTTTCAGTTTTTTTTTTCTTAATTTCTATTTTATACTCTTCTGGTTGAAATCAGTATATGATTTTGAGTCAGAGAAACCTGTTTCTGTCTCTTACTGTTCAGAAAGATATCTCAGTTTCTTCATCTCTGATATGGGGATAATATTAGCATTTTCTCAAATATTGAGAATTAAGATGATATATTTAAACAACCTAATTCATAGTAGTTATACAATAAGGCAAAATTTATTTTACCTCAAGCAAAGTATATGTTAACCATTCAGAGAATAGATAGGCAAACTTTCTCCTTAAAGGGCCAGATAGTAAATGCTTTGAGCTTTGGTGACTGAATAGTTTCTGTTACAAATACTCAGCTTCACACTTGTAGTATAAAAGCAGCCATAGACAATATAAAAATCAATAAATATTACTGTGTTCCAATAAAACTTTATTTAAAAAAAAAAACAGGTGTTAGGATGGGTTTGGCCTGCGGACCATACTTTGAAGGCCTCTGATTTAGATTATCTACATTTTGCTATTGCCTACTTATGTACTATACTGTTCCTAAGTAAATTTAATATCTGTTATATACTATCTTTTAAAATGTATTAAAATGTATAAAATGTAAAACTGTGTTTATAATAATGAATCAAATACCTGTGAAAAACCACCCAAATAAGATAATTTAAAGTATTATAAATATGTACTGAAGTGTTCTAAGTATCCTTTCTTAATTCCATTCTACTGCCTTCACCTAGGGATAAATGCCATCCTCATTTAGTTTTATTATTACTTTATATAGCCTTGTACTCTTGCCAGAAGTATATACAGTTGACTCTTAAACAACATGAGTTTGAATTGCATGGATCTAATTATACATGAATTTTTTTCAATAAATAAATGTATTTTGTTTTCTATGATTTTCTTAATAACATTTTATTTTCTTTAGCTTACCTCATTGTAAGAATATAGTATACGCACGCTCTCTCTCTCTCTCTCCCCCATATATATACATATATGTGTATATATATATATATATATATACACATATATGTATATATATGAAACATTACAAAATATGTGTTGATTGTTTATGTTATCTGTAAGACTTCCAGTCAACAGTATGCTATTAGTAGTTAAGGTTTGGGGGAGCCAAAACTTATACACAGATTTATGACTGTGCAGAGGGTCAGTGCCACTAACACCCATGTTGTTCAAGGGTCAACTGCATATTCGCAATAAATATAAAATTCTATTTGAATATTATATAATTATGTATGTGTGTAATATCATACATACTGCATGTGTTCTTGTTTTTGCTTTTTAAGTAAATAATGAATGTTCAAGATATATGCACAAAGATGTATGGTGATGAGTTTATTAATTTATACTGTGGTATAATATTCTAATATGTGAATATACCATTATTTCTCCCTCTCTTTTTCTTCATCTCTCTCTTGCTCTTCTGCTCATAGAGATTTTTATTTCTATTTCTTTCTTTTTTGCTATTAAAAACACATTTGCCATGCACATTCTGATACACATTTTTTTGCATGTGTAAGGATTTATCTAGAATATATACATAGAATTAAATTACTAAAATATCTTCTACTTTTCTTTATTTTGCCAAATTACCTCCCAAATTGACTATAGACGTTGCACTCTGCTGGTATATATAAAAGTTTCAACTCATTTAAATGAATTTTACTATTAGATTTTTAATGTATTTCACAATCTGTTGGGTATAAAATGATATTCTATAATGGTTTGAATGTACATTTCCTTTGATAAATGATGCTAATCATTTCATATATCTATTGATTCATATTCAGGTTAGATTCTCATTCTGTGGATTGACCATAAATATCTGTTGTCAATTTTTTGTTGAATTACTTGTCTGTTTTTTGAGATTTTAGAAAGGTTTTTTAAAAATATATTATTGAAAATCATAATCCCTTGGCATTTACTCAATTTGAAAATAATTTTCTTCTAGTGCCTGACTGAGCTTTAACTGTTTTAATGTTCTGATGCACAGAAAAATTAAAATTTAATGTATGAGCCAATTTATTTTTTTCTCTGTCTAAAGTATTTGTCACTTTTAGAAATATCTTCCAATATTCCTGCTACAAAGACATTTTCTTTTAAGTTTCAAAATTTTTTTATACTTTCATAGTCAGACCTATTATAATATATATTTGGAATTTATTTTTGGTTTTTTTGTAAGATAAAAATGCAATTTATTTTTCTGTATAGATAGCCATTTTCCTAGTATAATGTATAGAATACTCAGTATCCTCTGCCAATGGTTTTTAATATAAACTTATTTACATAACATAGATCTATTTATATGAATTTTCTTTTTTGTTTCAATGGCCAATTTCTCTATCTCTATGTCAATGCCATATTTCCTAATTACTTTTGTTTTACAATTACCTAATGTCTATAGTATACTCGCATATCATTTGTGTCTTGCCTATTCTTGGTTGTAGGCTTTTCCATGTTAATTTTCTTGACAGTTTTCTTGCTAAAATTCCTGGCTTTTTGCTTTGCTATATACTGTATTTTGTCTTGTATAACGTACACATTTCCTCCTGAATTTGAGAAGAAAAAATACAGATGTGAATTATAATGGATAGTAGTACTAATTCCATATCTATGTAAATGTTTTTAATTCTTTTATTTATGCTTATGAGTTAAAAATGTATCTCTAGAAATCAGTAACAATATCCTTGTGCAAAATAATAATATCCTGGGATATGATAATCATTTTTTTATTTAAAAACTTTTACACATATAATTTCTTGAACCTTGTATCTGTTTTTGTGTTTTGTAATCATTTGTTACATAAAATTTCTTGTACCATAATGTTAAAAATAAATCTTAAAATTTCTTTATAATACAGAAGAGAAGTACCTAAATATAAACAAGTAAAATCTTGAATTAAAAAAATTAAAAGATTTTCTTTCCCTTAAAATTTGAGCCAAATACATGGGTATGCATTCTACATGGGGGTGCATTATACACAGCAAGATATGGTCCTTTTTTGGTAGGTTTCATGATAAAAAAAAATCCCTCTTAGAGATTTTTATTGGAATGGCATTTAATTTTAGGTTAATTTGGGGCATACTGATAGCTTTATGTATTCAATTGTTTCATCCATGAACATGTATCTTTCCATTGTTTAAATTTATTTAAGCAAATATTCATAGTTTTTTTATTAAAGCTATCAAATCACTGGTGTTTATTCTAGTATCTTATGCTTCTATTACTATAGCAAGTAATATATTTTGTTTAAAAATTTTATATTTTATTTAATAAGAATTTACTACTCTATGTGTCTGCTGTATAGGAATGCACTTAATTGCTATGGATAGTTTTTATATACAGCAATTTTGGCAATGTATTGCTTATAATGATTTATCTATAGAGTATGTTTCATTTTCTATTCAGGTAAGCTTATCATATAAAAATAATGACACTGTTGTATCTTTCTCTCCAGTCCTTACCCTTTCCACTATAGAGTTGACCTGCTAGTTGTAGACTACTTGCCTTTCATCTTTTGTCTTTTATGTAAGAGAGGAATAAATCTCAAACTTCTTTCAATCCTTGCCATTTTGGCGGCTGAATACAATTTGTAACAGACCCAAAGATTCGTTCTGAGATGGGGATGCCACAGACAGTGCTTTGATTTATCAGTGTTTAATTGGCAGGCCATTTGGAGAAAGAAAATTCTCTTTGTTTGCTTAGATTGTTAAGCTAATACATTATAAATTTAGATATGTGATAGGCCATTGTTGCCACTGGCCTAAGATTGCCTCTAAGAGAAGCCAACATAGAGGTGTATAGGGCTTAGAGGAAAAGGAGAAATAGATTCATGATAAACTCCTAAACATATCCTTGCCTTTACTTTTCAGTTATGCAGTCAATAAATTACATATCTTAAGTCAGTTCAAGTTTTATTATTGTCACTTATACCAGAAGAATCCTCACAAAATCTTTCCTAGAGCTACTGTATCTTTCTCAGCAGTGCTCTGGCCCTTACCAAGTGTCTCTCTGCTTTCTCTGAGACTTCTGATATTTTTCCCTCTCCCCTATGTCTTGGGCTGCTTCTCCTTTCTAGGCTCTTGAATCAGGGTCATCTAGCCATCAAAGTCAACTGCCCTACTCTGTTCTTGGAGGCCAGCTCCTAGCCACAACTGCTCCAGGACACATTGAGTACTTAGCATACAGTGTTATAATCCACAATGTTATTTTACACATCTTCTAAATGAACAAAAAATTTTCCTCAAAATTGCTCATCATAGAATATACATTTTCATTTGTATGTTCTCCATAAATACAATAGTTTGTTAATCTGTTTATCTCTTCTACTAAACCGAAGTCTCCTGAGGCTGTCCATATGATCTTTGTAATCTAAGAAACTAGGTCAATGCCGGGCACCCTAAAGATAGGATATGGTAGTTAAATTGAAATTACTGATGATTGTTCAGTACAGTTCTATAAAGTTATTAATTCATATATAGAAGATCTCTTTTTAACTCTTAATAGCATTAAGCAAATTCTACCTGTAGACAGAAAAAAATAAAAAACAAAGAATTTAAAAAGTTGTCTTTACATGGGCAAGAATTGGGTTCTTCCGAGTCAAAATTTTATGCAAACCTTGTCGAGAACCCACCAATAATTTAATTCAGTTTCTGAGGGAACATTTTGTCACAGCAAAACTTGTCTACATCATTCTCCTGTGCCTTTATTTATGCTGCTTTTCTCCATTAGTAGGGTACTTAAGGTTTAAATTCTGACTGAAAATTAAAATCATTTATTTGTTAACGTATTATAAAAACAAAAATAAGAATGGAATGTGAGTAAAAAGAAACCAGGTTTCCTCTCATGGTTTTACTTGAAAGGCTTTTTCCTTTTTTATTTCTTCCTACAGCTTTTAGAGAAATAACAATCTTTGCCTACCATCCTGTTTCTGTCCTTCACTTTTATGTACAAGAAAGCTTGGGTGATCAAGAAAGAGTTAAGAACAATTGTGAATCATATATACATTACTGCAATTACCTTTTAAGGATGAGTCTTTCTACAAACCAAAACAGATTCCACTGTCGAATCACGGATTTAATCAAAACACAACCACAGTGTATTTACCTATCATTCTTTCTTATGCATGTATTTTGTAACTGATTTCATGTAGACTAATTCAGGTAGCATTTCTGCTATTACCAAGTCTTTCTATTGACTTCAGATCACTGTACTATCCTGTCCACCATTCAACTAATAAACGAGTGAGAAAAGATAAAACAAGTGAACAACAGTAACAGCTCATGGGCCTCATGCCTTTAAGACTTCCATCTTTTTAGGTATAACACTAAGCAAGCTACATCTTTGAGTGTCAAAGCTTAGTCAGTGTTTTACAACTTTTATTGCTTTGAGAATGTGACAACTACATCCTTTTCGTATATTTTTTGAGGGGTCATTAATTTGAATATTTGAGGCCATACATAATCACAGAAAGTAGTGCCATAATTCATGCATTTTTTTCCCCAAAGTATTAAAATTACACCCCCAAAGCAGATTACTCAGGAAAGGAGAAAAGAAAGAATCCACGTAGATTAACAGCATGTGTTAATGAACATGGCATTTGTGCATCTCCAAGAAAGAACTTACCGAAATTGATAGGATCCCAAGGCAAAGCTGAAAGCATTTAATAAAGCAAGAGTTAGGTATTTAAAACATTGTTGTTTTATGTATCTCTTATTCTGTAAAGGTGTATGCTTGAGGTGGATATTAATGGTTCCTGCTAAGTAAATGTAAGAACCAAAAGTGAATATTCCATTTTGTTAAGAGTAGATCCCCTGCAAAGAAAATGATGGCTGTTAAAAGTGCCTCTTGCAACTTTCTGAGGTGGGAATGACTACTAATGCATCAATTAGATGCCTTATTTTTCACTCGCTTTGTACCAAATAATATTGAACAATTAACTCTCATCAAACCATATTTGAAATGTCTCTGGATAATAAATGGCACTTTTAGGAGCTAACATTATTTCTGAAAATGTATTATCTTATTCCATTTAAAACTTTTCCAGAACAGATATTTGTGGTGAAACAGTTAATGTTTGTATAATGAAATAGATACAAATGTCTATTTCAGAGAATTTTTTTTGTGTACATTAGTTGGCTTCTAAAAGTAAAGGTAGTATCTTTAATCTCTAAAAATTTAAAAAATACAGAAGTTACTTATCTTTGTCTAAGACGGGACTTTAAAATATTAGTTTGGTAGGTGGTCCTGGGAAAACTGAAAAAACATATGCAAAAGAATGAACCTGAGCTGTGAACTCTCTCCATATACAAAAATTAACTCAAAATGGATTAAAGAGCTTCATAGCAGACCTGCAACAATAAACTGTATAGAAGAAGATATAGGTACTAAACTTATAGACCTAGGACTCAAGGAGGACTTCGTGAACCTGACCTCAAAGGCAAGGGAAGTAAAAGCAAAAATAAATGAATGGGACTATATCAAACTAAAAAGCTTCTGCACAGCAAAAGAAACCATCAACAAGGCAAAGAGACAGCCAACTGAATGGGAGAAAATATTTGCAAATGACGCATCAGATAATGGTCTAATATCTAAAATATATAAAGAACTAATATGACTTAACAACAAAAAAACAAACGACCCGATTAAAAAGTGGTCAGAAGAACTAAACAGACACTTCTCCCATGAAGAAATACAAATGGCCAGTAGACATATGAAAGAGATGAAATATTGCCATTTGCAACAAAATGGATGGACCTGGAGATCATCATGCTTAGTGAAATAAGCCAGACAGAAAAAACAAAGAACTGTATGACTTCACTCATATGCGGAATATAAAACTGAAAGCAACAAAGAGAAAATAAATGAACAAACAAATTACCCATGGACGCAATCAATAGTTTAATGTTTATTTGGGGACGAGTGGGTCAGGGAGGGGAGAAAGGGGAGGGGGTGGGAGAGGAGGGGGGGAAGCTAAATATAAGGTGATGGAAAGAGAAGTCACATTAGGTGGTGAACTTATTATACAACAAGGTGACAATGCGCTGTAGAATTGTATGCCTGAAACCTATGTAATCCTTGCTAACAGATGTCACCCCAATAAGTCTAACAATAAAAGTGAATTAAAAAAATATATTAGTTTGAGTTTAGTGTTGACCAAAGTCCTAAATATGAAATATATAAATTTTAAATCTTAAAAATATTTCTGAAGGTATTACTTTTGAATATAGTCTGATATTTTCTGGAAATACATTATAGTGTTG